>CM076575.1:1592024341-1592433511 GCA_034641835.2 Pinus albicaulis | reverse complement strand
GGGGTTCATGACGTGTTTCACCTAGATGGATGAGGTTAAGGAGACGCGCTTCTTCTTCAAAGGTGTCAGGTAACAAGTCTATCACAAGTTTTAACAATGATATTTCACATTGGATTGGTAAGATTGCTTCCAGACCATACACCAATTGAAAAGGAGTAAATCCGGTTGTGTTTCTCACTGAGGTTCGATACACCCACAAGGCAGAGTAGAAGATCAAGTGCCGCTCCTTTTACGACTCCCTATCATTCGTTGGAAGAATTTGTTTAAGAATTTTGTTAATAGCATCAACTTGTCCATTCGATCGTGGATAATAAGGAGTAGAATTATCATGCGACAATCCTAACTCGTCGTCAATTCGTACATCATATGGTTGCAAAAATGCTTCCCATGATCCGTAACTATAGCCTCGTGGGACCCCAAACCATGTAATGACATGGTTGCAGAAAAAATGCGCTTGTTTGTCCCGTGTTATTGTTTGTATATATTCATTTAGTAAAATAGTTGATCACATAATAATATAACCATGCCTCTCGAAAAAAAGGAGGGTTAAGTGGCAGTTTGAAATCGATACCCCATTTCGTAAATGGTCCGAAACAGAGACAACAAAGATGCATTGGCATCAAGGGTTTGCGGATTTTACGGTCATAAATCTAGCATGCATGACAACTTCTAACTACGAGGATACAATCTCGAAAAATAGTAGGCCAAAAGTAACCGGCGTGGAGTGTCTTCTGCGTGGTAGCATAACCAGATAAATTTCCACCACAAGCCCCAGCATGGCAATCATTTAACACTTTTTCAGCCTCCTTATGAGTGAGGCACCTCCTTAAAATGGTATCGACAACACGACAATAAAGTGTATCGCCAATGTTCAAATAATATTTTGGTTGGTATCGAATACATTGTTGATCAGAGCGAAAGGTATTAGGTCAAAATTTTTTGGTTTGGAGATAAATGATGAAATCTCCATACTGGGGATCGCATGATCCCTCGATCGTAATTGCAGACCATCCGGAATAGATGGTTCCGACGTAGTTGCGTACTATCACGGAAGGTCACAGAGAAGCTCACGAAAACTAAAGACTTCTTTGACTTGACGATGAATTCCAAATCAAATTCCCGCAAAATGACGATCTATTTTGAATATTTCCAAAGAATCGACGTGATAAAATGTAATTCATGGGGTTGCAATCAAAACTATTGTTGTTTTTCGAGCAAGATATAATGGCGAAATCTTTCGGGATGTACCGAACGTCTTCCAAGGAAAGCTTTTCCATGTACGAGTACTTAACTTCTCGTATCATTGAGATTACGACTCAAATAATAGATCGATGTTCAATTCCATCTTCCACTTGGACCAAACCAGCAATGGTCGTTTTAGAGGTGGCGATATAGAAATAATCATTTTGATAATTCGTGCGATACATTAATGACGCCGCACATTGTCCTTGACAAAGATCAGAAGAAGAATCTTTGCACAACTTGGGCCCAATGGAAGGGAACCTCCTTTTTTCAACAATTGAGTAAACTTTAGCCATTTCAAGATAATAGAATGAACCTTCTCGTAGTTAGCCTTTCCTTGGAAGTTTCTATCTCGAAGTAAGTTTGATGGTGTAGGAAAATCGAGAATGGCCCTCGAACCTTCGAAGGTCTATTTGAATTCCTTCTTTTGAGACTACGAATCCGAGAAATCAACCCGAACCAACACAAAACACACATTTGTGCGATTGAGGCTTATCATTCCTCCAGTGTTGGCATCGTAAGAAAATGGCTCTCAAAGGCATTGGGTGATCACCCATTTTTTGTGAATGTGTCATAAATCATCTAGATATGGTTGAAAAATGCTAGATGTTGTTGAAAGCATAATCTATCGCTCGGTGTTTCCCGCCGTTCTTTTAAACCAAACGAAAATTTCTATATGTGAATGTGCCCCCAGGATAGATGAATGTCGTCGTATGTTGTCATCCGGGTGATATTGATTTGATTGTAGCCGAAAAAAATCCATCCATGAAAGAAAATATTTCACATCCAGCACAATCATCAATAATATGGTTGATAAAGGGTGTAGGATAGTTGTCTTTCGGACAAGCTTGATTAACATCCCGATAATTGACACACACTTTAATGGTTCCTTGTTTTTTCATAACATGAATGATATTGGAAACCCACTCAATTAGCAGAACAGGGTAAATGAAACCAGCACGTAAAAATTTTTCAACTTCTGTTTTGATGGCAGCGGCTTTCTTCGGATGAACAGGACGAAGCCGTTAACGCACCAGTTTGACATCTGGATACATATTAATAGTATGTTCAACTATACTAGTATCTATGCCTAGCATTTCCTCATAAGACCAAGCGAATACGTCATGAAATTCATGAAAAAGAGAGTGATATGAATCAAGTTCTTACGGAGAACAAGGTACACCGACATGAATATTTTCTACAACGCCAGGTTTAGTCGAAATATCGATAGAAATCATTTCTTCAATATTTGATAAATTTTGCTCAGATTCAATTGCATTAATCGGAAAATAATTCGAAAAGAAATTTTGAATGGATAGGTGATATAGTTCACTATGATTATTTTCTTCATAATCTGGAAGATGGGAACGATGATGATAATATTCCCATGGTTCTCCTTCTGCCATCATAGCTTCCAAAATATTTTCATCTATCAAAAATTTTGAGGAAAATGGATCAGATGGAGTACCAAAATCTAATGAACGATCAACCTAAACAATCGGTGACGCTGATTTCGGATTTTCCGCCCAAGCCAAATAGATATATTGCTATTGTAGCTCAATAGGGCTGAGTGGTAAAACATCATCCAACATAGAAATATCAGAATCACCCGTACTCTTCCTTAAGCCAGATGGAGTGGACGAGATCATGTAGCAGCTCTCTATGCTTGCAATTTCTGTCGACGTCGCGAGCGGTGGTAATGCAAAGGTTCCCATAAGAGTGGAATCCTTTAGGAGTCCTACACCAATGTTCTGGATTTCTAGTTGGGGTAAGTGAACATATGGAACGCTTCCAGTTACCTGCAAAGCGGAGGCAAAAAAGGATAATTGATTAATGACTGTAATAGTACCTTTATGAGGAAAGGAAACCATTCTAAAATATGTAGAAACAATGGAAGTCATCACATATACCCATGGTCTTTCGAGTAAAATATTATAGTCAAGGGGTCCGTCAACAACCTCAACATCAATACTTAGTGTTTTCCCCCCTAATTCAACTTGCAGGTTATTGATAATACCACAAGGTTTATATGTTCTTCCATCAAAAGCCTTCAACTTTGTTGATGATTGTGATAATCACGATGAGCCAAGTGACTTCCAACAGTTTAGAGACATAATTCACGTAGATGCTCCCTCATCAATAATAGTACGATGAACAAGGTGATTGAGAAAATTTACTTGGATGGAGAATGCCAATTTTACTGTTAGCTGCGGCACATAGCCCGTATGATTAAAGATGACAAGATTAGAATCATTCGGATCAATTCCACCAATGGCCAACAATAAAGCCTGTTTCTGGGAGGGACAATTTTGTAATACCTCAAGAGCAGACATAGCTGAAGGGGATTGAGCCAAATCTTCAACTATATTATAATTTTGTGCAGCTCTTGCTTGAGGATTATATGTCGATTTATGAATTACTCCTTTCGGTGGCTTAATCATCAATTCAGGAATAACAGAAGGTGGTACTGATTCAGTAGATGGATTTGTTTTTGAGGTAGTGGGTTGATCATTTAGGCTACTATAGTATTTATTCCGTGTTGACACCAAAATATCTTGTGAAGGTTTTTTAGTGGATAACATTAACACTTGGGAACTAGGAGATGGATCCGTAGCAACCAAATTCGTGCCTGGATTTGGAAATGGGTCTGTCAACATAGCTGATGAATTTGAAGTCTTGATGATTTTGGAGACTTTAGCACAGTGAGGACAATCCCTAACAAAGTGTTCCTCATTACAAATTATGCATGGATAATGAGGTTTCCGTGGTCCTGACGGTTGATCAGATGATCGTTCCTGCAGGTTAGAAGTTTGCTTTTTCTTTGATTTTCCCTTTTTCTTACTTCTTGGTTGCTTATCACTTTTGCCTTTGTCAAATGAGATGGCGTTGATTTCAGAAGTAGGAGCAAGATTAGATGCAGTAGTGTTGTGTGTGTTTACAGTGCCTATCAAGCTGTCTCCAGCATCAGTCCTTTATTTGAGGAGGAACATTGAAATTAGATTGCAGCGCATTTGGTATTTTCTCATAGAGCATGCCAGACTGAGTGTAAATCAAGTCTAAATATAGGGCACGAGTGATAACTTTCTCTTCTATGACGACGCCATCTTTAGCCGGATCCTCTGTTATAGATGGTAACAAGGATTTGATGAACCATTCAGCAAGGAGCTGATCAGGAACAAATGTCTTAACCATTCGTCGATGGTGACGCCATTCATGAATATGATCTGAAATGTGAGTAGCATTACTCTATTTGAAGTTGGTAAAGAGTTCCGTTCCAGTTTTGTATCTGATCGGTAACTGGAAATGAGTCAAAAATATAGTAGCCAAGGTAGTGAAATTGTTGAAAGAAGCTCTAGGTAATTCAATGTACCATTTAGCTGCGGGACCTGTGAGCGTTCGATGGAAATGATGTAATTGAACAGAATCATCATTTAGGGAATTTGATGAAAACCATAAATGATAAGTCATAACATGAATTGAAGGGTCTTCTCCAGGGTTTCCATTGAATTTAGGAATGTTGGAAGGTAATTTATGTGGTATCACCGACCACCATGGAGCATAATCGATAGGATCATTAGTTAATTGGTTTAAATCTAGTAATTCCAATGTTACAACAAAAGGCAATTGTCTATTAAGGTCAGGTTGAGCATAGCCTGGATAAGATGGAATTGCTTGGGAAACAGGTCTTGGAGCACCAGAATATGGGATTTTTTTGCTGGTAACCCAGATAGGGGTTGTTTTGCATGGAAAACGCTTGAGAGTGTTGTTGACCAAAACCTGGATATGTTACTTGTTGAAATGAAATTTGCAGAATTTGCACCTGTGGCTGCCAAAGGGTCTATCCACCAA
Organism: Pinus albicaulis; assembly: GCA_034641835.2. Classification (NCBI taxonomy): domain Eukaryota; kingdom Viridiplantae; phylum Streptophyta; class Pinopsida; order Pinales; family Pinaceae; genus Pinus; species Pinus albicaulis. The sequence continues at coordinate 1,592,428,420 of CM076575.1, read as the reverse complement.
GATTATAACCCAAATTTGTATAAGTTGGATTCGGTTGATATGTATAACTAGATTGTGTTTGTGACATCCCATAAAATTGTGGACCAGCTTGTGAATAAATGATTCCTGATACAGGTTGTTTTAAATTAACCAAAGGATTTTGAGTCTGTGGACCCAAAATTTGATGATATTGAGTTAAAGAACTCATCTGATAAAGTTGATGTACAATATTTTGATGTTGTAACAGGGGTATAGATGTATTAACAAGTGGTATTGAAGTGGGTGTAATAGGTTGAATTGGTTGATACGATTGGACAACCGTTTGTGGTTGGATAGGCAGAGTGGGCTGCCATTGACAAACATTTAAATCAACATTAGTATGACCAAAAAGTGACTGAGTACTGTCATATTGAGTAACCAAAGGTTGCCCCCTAGCATAAGGAGGATAATAAGATGGAAAATATTGTTCACCAAATGCTGGGAGTCCAGTTGATAAAGGAATTAAACCATAATGACCAGCTTGATATTGCCCTAATGATGGATTTAATGAATCAAGTTGTTCAGTACTGACTATAGGACTACCAGTTAAAACACCAGATAATGACATTGGAAAAGACCATGAATGTGAAGATGCACCAGAGAAAGTGTCAGATAGTGATTTGTAACCTGTTGGGACTGAAGGGCCACCGTGAAAATATGAATCTGGTGATGTTTTTAACATCGACGAAGTAGCGAGGGTAGGTGCTGACATAATTGGAACAGCAGACCCAATCGAAAAAGTCAGTTCAGACATGGTTGTTTGACCAAATGTATACCCTAAAAAATAGACGAGTGATGGAATGAAAATAGGATCAACAAAAGAATATGGAAATGATTGAGGAAAAGACTGGTACAGGCAAAGGTCTCCCCCAAAGTGGGTTTGACTTAAAGGTGTATCAGGTTGAGGGATTTCTTCAATCGCGATTAAACCAAGAATGGTGCCCAAATTGACCTATAACACTTTTCATCCCTGTTGATCCATATTTCATCCATTTTCAAATTCAGATAATTAGGTCATTATCTTCATAAGTAAATTTCTCTCAATCGCTTATCACATAACCATAAACACCTGCAGTAATCTATGATCACTGAAAGAATCACAAAAAAAACACCTGCAACATCACCAACTCCCCCCTCTCGCATTTTCTCACACATTTTTTCATTTTACACCCATGCATACATTTCTTCCATAATTTTTCCTCTGATTCTCCACCTTTTAGTTAACTTCAAACTTTCCTTCATGGATAAAATCTGTATGTCTTTCTTCTACTTCAACTAACACTTCTGTATGTCATGTGCAGGTCTTCAAATACTTCTCTACTACCTGAACTCAATCTCTAAGTTTTTTTTCTCAAATTTGTTGTTCTGGAATTTTAATATTTAATTTTCTTTCTCTCGAATAATTCTATGAAGCCATTAATTTTTCCTTTTTCCTCCTTACGGTAAGTCTTTTGAATATACTCTTTAAGTATTCAAACTCTTCTCTGCTACTTTGCACTTGGTATTTGAGTTAAACTTCCAATTTATATTGTTCTGTCACATTATAGGTTTTAGCAGAGCTTACTATAGTTTGGAGGATCTAACTTTGTTTTAGCTGCAAATTCCACCACTAAAAATGTTTGTTTCACTAATAATAACTTTTAGCTCCTTTGCACTGACCCCTTTTCTCTTATTCATGTTAAAATAGGTAACTAGGTTCAAGATTCATAATGACATATGTAATCATGATTTTATGTAAAGAGAAAAATAAATTTGCTATTGTCATTCTTGAGGCATGTGTTTCATGCTCAAGGTAAGGTCATTTATAGTTCAAGCACCCATTGAGTGCTTCTAGGTCTTGTCGTTCAGTCAACAAGTCAATTAAGTCATTTTCATGTATGGAAGACCATTTTGGTCATATTATATCATGTCAAGAAAATTATTTCAAGTCATAAAATGTGTCAAAGACCCTCCAAGACCTTGTCAAACAAGAAAAACCAAGTCGACCTTCAAGAAAGAACAAGTCAGCATACTAAATAACAAGTCAACCTCATGAAAGGGTTATTCGGCCTGCTAGAGAGACTATATATAAGAGATCTTGAATTCATTTGGAAAGGAATCCAATCCAAGCAACAAAAATTTCGATAAAAGAAGATAACTAGACAAGAAATAAGCTTCATCACCTAACACAGAGAAGAAGAGAGAAAGGAAAGTTTTTGGACTATCTTTGGGCTATTATTCTTCACACGTGTAAGAATATTAAAGCACCTATTACAAAAGCTTGACCGAATTGTAGAATTGTTAAGGGAAGTCAAGTTAGGGAATCAATAGGTATTCCTTGTGAGCTGAATTCTATAGAATAAAGAATAGAGTCAAGGGAAGGAGAAAGAAAGGAAGAAATCACACATGTATAAGAGCTATGGTTTTTGTAGTAGTTGAAGTTGCAAAAGAAAATTTTTAGTTCGAAGTTGTTAGGGTCAAAGTTGGTGGAAAATTTGTTAGAAGGAAAGCTCGTCAAGAAGAAAGGTTGATTTAGCATTGGATGTGTCTTTGATAGGGATCTTAAGTCTTAGAATTCATCATGTGAAGTTCTATAATATAATGTATATAAAATTATAATGGGTGAAGAAGGCATCTTAGGGGACTCAAGAATTTCTTAAACCTCAACCTCATCATCGGACTGGAAGAGCACCCTAGAAAGAACATGGGTGTTCCAGTCCAAATCATGACTTACACTAGGTTCACCCTGTGAAGCAATAACCCCAAGCGAAGGATCAATCTCTAATGCGTTTGTTGCTACTAGTTGAAAATCACTAGCATAATTTCTCCTATGCCTTCTAGATGAAGGCTTAGCACTCGCAGCTAAGAGCCCACGAAACCTCCTAGACCGACGAACAGGTCGATCAACCATGTTTAATTATTAAGAGAACTTGTAAAGACTCAAAAAAATCTAAAGCTATGGAAATATATGAGGAAAGAGAACTCGCTAAAAAGGTACCTAAAGATATAACCATGCAAGCTACTTCTAGGTATTTTCATTGTGGGTGATTAAGACTAGACACCTAAATAGAAGAAACTGAATATAAGGATCTTTCGAAGATAGTCTGTGGTAGTTACGACGCGGGCCTAATAGCAAAGGTAAAGGAAACAATTACGTTTACATCCAAACAAAATCCTTTTCCAGTGCGAGTACTCAAGCTTCGCAAGGGTACTCTCTAGAAGTACTAATGATAGTGATACAATGTCTGCCTCAGGTACCACAAGTATTCCCCCCCGCAGTCACCTATGCGGTCGCTAGGAAAATAAACTAAGGTCACCTTGATGGTTCTCCAAAAGGCAATCTATGTTTAATTGCAAACTAAAATCAGTCTTCATAATGTACTTGTGGTCATTTAATGGAATTATACTTATCATTTTGAAGAATATTTATAAATGCTTGAGTCAAAGGAAAATTTATTTTAAGTCAAATTCCCATTGCAACTTTTAAAATATGTAAATTTGAATTTTTAAAATGAAATTTTTAGCTCCAAAAGTGACAAGTCATCTTCCCTCCAAGTCAGGTTGGTAATCGGGAAGAAACACATCCATTCACATATCCTTTGCTGCAAAATGATCAAACATGGCTAGCTTAGAGCACTAATCGCTCATCCCTATAGCTTTGAGGCCACTCAAGGTGCATAATCCTATTTTTAGGAATTTTGGAGGGAAATAAATCCTTATTTCAAGGAGCTTTCCCCTCAACCATGTTGTATAAATGGAGGGTTAAAATATCCCTTTAGGAAGTAAGAAAATCTAGGGGATAGTCGAAGTTAGTGGATACCATAGTATTAGAAGGCATTCAAAGTTTATTCCTACAAATTTTCATGTAAAATCTCTTTTTTTAATTAATGAAAGACACATTTGGTTCTTAAACTATTGTTCCTTCAATATCCATAGACTCCTTGGGTTAGGGCCCACGCCAGGTTATCAATAACCCTTATGTATTGGTATTTTTTATGTGATTGCTCCTTTATTTATTCATGCAAATTCGTTTCAGAGTATTATTTTATGTAGGGTTAATTAGTTCGCTTGTTTATAGCATTTTATTTCATAGCACTTTGAATACTATATGGTAGTATTAGAAAAGATTATTTTTTTCATTTAGAATCTCTTTCCATGCATTAGGTTCACTTTGGTTGATGATCTTTAATTGTCTTTTATCATTTATGTGTGTTGTAACTATATAATCCCATGTTTTGCAGAGTTATAGGAGACTCTATAGTCACCCATTTGCTGAATAAACCCATCTATGATTGGCGTAGTTACATGGATATGAATTGTTGATCATCCCTTAGTATCCCCTTAACTTATTTTTCATTCAAATCACATCCTTTGCACATTTTCATTCTTGTTGGACTATTTCTTATAAGAAAATAGGGACTCATATAAAAGTTTTCATTTTTCATCCAAAAATCATCTAGACTTCATCAAATAATGCATGGTTAATATTATTTTATGTGTTATAATGTCCCAAGCCCTTGAAAATGATGTTTAGAATCTAAAATGCAAAATATACTCCTTAACATAGGTAATTAAACTCCATAAACATCCTAAAAAATATTCAATTAATTGAAACATTCATTCGATAATTATTTACACTTATACTATAGTTTTATCATTCTTATATTTTTCTTCATCGGAGATATTCCCAGTCTTAAAACATCATTATAAACTAATCTCAAATTTTATACATGGAATTCTCTTCCCATTTCATTTATTACCCATGTATTCCCTATTTGAAATATTGAAAATACATATGTCAAATATACTTATATTGGTATTCTAATATTTCCCTATTTTTCCACTTTACTCTAATATTTTCCTATTGTAATATTTGTGTCTATGATTATATATTCCCATATGAATATTTGTGTCTATGATTATATATTCCCATATGTGTTTATCAAAGAGAATCACTATAACTCTAATATTTCCCTCTTTTTTCCACTTTACTCTAATATTTCCCTATTCTAATATTTGTGTCGATGATTATATATTCCCATATGTGTTTATCAAAGAGAATCACTATGAGTGTGAGGACATGTGTTTATGATTTTATGGTCCCACTTGCAAACATGGACCTTTAGCCAAAGTCCACGAGGATGACACCACTTTCCGTTCACGTGAAAAATGTACCCAACATTGACGGATATAAATTGATTTTTTGTGATTGAGACTTGACATAATTTGGGGTTATTATTTGTTTTTAATGGCTACCCATCTGCCGGCTTAATAGTTCATTCATTTCTTTCGTTGTTTGGACAAAGCTCTGCTAGCTTTGTGACTAGTTTTACTTTAACTATTTACCGTTTTCCCTTCATTTTTATATCAGAGGAGTTTATATTTTTATTAAACTCATTCATTCATTCAATATTATTGAGATTTCTTCTAGATCCGTCTTCACAATTTGGTGCTTCAACTAAGAGTATTCTTTTCATTTTGCAGGGTTTTTCTTTAATACAACTAATGCACTTTTTTCCTTTCATATTAATTTCTCTTTTTGTTAAAAAAATTACGATTTATGTTTCTCTCGTCTTTAGTTTTCATGCCCTAGCTTGGCACTCCTTTTTGGGCCATGGTTTTCTTTAAAATATTCTTACCATTACTTAAATGTTTTCAGTTTTTTTTTTTATATTTAATTTTCTTATATGTTTTTTCTGGTAAGTATTTAGTTTATTAAAAAATAAAAAATTTATGACTATTTTTACCTATGGAATTGTAATTTTCTATCACTACAAGTTTATTTGGCCAAGTTCCAATACTTAAAAATTTTCTTTACTTGAACAAGTATCATTCATTCCCCTATACTTATTTTCGTTTGTTTTTTCATTGTATTTTCTTACTTCAATAATAATGGCCAAGTTTTCATACTTAAACTTACATAATTTGTTAGTAGAATTGTGAATAGGTTTGGTTTAGGTTACCACCACGACCATTTAAGCAGTTTCATGGCTAGGCTACATGATACTTAAGTTGTATAGAAATTTGTGTTGTTTTAACATGGTTTTTATCCCTAACGTATATGAAATTTATTATTCAAAAGGTTTCTAATTATTTTTTTCTAATTTTGGACGAAAACGTAAATGTTGGGCATTGGATAATCTAGCACTCCCCGCATATTTCATGACATGTGTTTAACGTCCTCTTGAGAATCAAATGACTCTAACACTGTATCCATTTACTAACACTTGTGGGTTTTGGTGTAACGGTAATCATGATTTAACAAGTGGTATAAGAGACAAATCTCTCGAGTTTGAAATGTGTTTGTTTCACATTAGGGTGAATATTGTTGGGTGTGGAGCCTAATTATCTTCTTTATTTTGTATCATAGCGTTGGACCCTTATTCTCAACAGGATGACAATGCAACCCATAATTAAATGCTGCCTGAGGGGTCCATGGGGATTGGCTACGACTTTATGGAGCCCCTCCCTAGTGGAGGGGTTTCAGGGGCAGTGTCCCCGAAGCTAAAAACAGATGTAAAATTTCCTTGTAAAAATATTGTAATTTCTAATCAATCTAGGGTGTTCATTAGGTGAATGATCTGACGGTAGAAGTTATATTTAATTTATATTTTTTTGCCATAGAAGGAAACCCCTTGTCTTGTATGAGGGTATTGTATTGCGACGGTGTATTGTGTGTGTATTCTCAGAGTGAGAAACATATAGGTATACTGTGAGGGAGAACAGTGGATATTACAGCGGATCTGTTGTAGCTTGTGTCTCTTCATTTTGCTGGATAATATAAAGGAAGGACTGGTTGTTCAGAGTGGACGTAGCCCAAATTGGGTGAACCACGTATATTTGTGTCCCTCTGGTTTTATATATTTTTTGTGTTTGTTTTTCTGTATATTTTATGTGTTGCATTTCTCTGTAATATATAATTTTTCTAACAAATATTATTGGGAATTAGATAATCCAACACTCCTAGTGTGTTTTTTGACATGTTGTTAACTACCTATCGAGGATCCATTTACTCTAGTGATGCGTCTGCTTACTAACACTTGCATTGTTTTAGTGTAACAACAATCATGATTCCAATAGTATACAACAAAGAGCATCCATCATTCACTCATGCTTTGTCTATTTGCTTAGGAGGCCAAATCTACTTAGTACTTGTTAGGCATGCCATTTTTTCTATTTCATTATTTTCTTTTGGGAATGATTAGTGCTTTTAGAGAAGAAATCATAATAATTATTTGAAGCATTTTGAACTTCATTCAGAACTTTTATAACTCCAAATTCTCATCATGTTTAGGAAAATTCTTGTAGGGACTCATATTAAATAACTTTTTAGTGGAGTTCCCATTAGTTGGGACTCTTCCCTTCCTTATAAAGTATTACAGTACCATCCTAGGATTGACTTTGATATTTCTTTACCTTCTATGTTGTATTTAATACAAGAGAAGTATATTGTGACCAAAATATCAATATAAAATAAGTTATAGGGCCTTTGACTCTTCTTTGTCAACTGCATCTCCCAAATTTTTCTTGATAGTCTGAAACACTAACATGATCAAATGAATAGTGTCTATTTTATTCCTTTTTGTTGTATCATGGGTTTTGCCTCTAACTTGATTCAATATTCTTTTTGTATCATGGGTTTTGCCTTGATCTTGATTCATTATTTTGGTTGTATCATGGGTTTTTCCTCGATCTTGATTCAATATTATTAAGAGAAAAAATTTAATTTTCGATAAGATATATCAAATGCTTCTTTCATTAGAAACATAGAACTCAGGATGGTGTGCCATGGCACATATCAAATAACTAAGAGCACATTCTCGAGAACCTCTACTTGAGTTGCAATTTAATTTCAAAGAGGACTAATGTAACTGGGTATTTCGACGTGTCTTAAAAAATATCAAGCAAGTAACTTTTGGACACTAAAATATCATGCTTAGTTACTCTAGTTGTGCTTGGTACAAAATCACATGCATATTTATGGAGAATATTACTATCCTTCATATATCTATGAACCTTAGCAAGAAATTTTTACTTCACTTGAGTTGAATGTTGTGTGATGTTTGCAGTGTCAAATTAAAAATCTATGGATTTATATGACAATCTCATTGCCTTGAAAGTCACAAAACTACATTTGCAACAATGAGCCTTATATGAGATTTGTTGACATTTCTTGACTACATTTCCTCTGATATTTTTCCTGTAGTAGTAACTTTTCTAAGCAACTCAAACAGAGATTTTATCCTTGGTCTCAAATGAGAATCTCCAAAGGACAAATAACTTCTCACAAGATTTTTCGTGCCACATATCTTTAAAAAAAAATCTTTACTTATGTCAGTCCATCTCAATTGCAGACACATAATACATTCTAATTGATCCAAATTTTAAAAATCACACCACTACTTTAGAATGTTGCCATTGCACCAACTAATTCGGACCAACGTATTAACTACCATCACAATGCATTCCTCATTGAATGGAGATGACTAGACCAAAATACTAATTTGGGACAAATTCAACTGATGTTCAATGCATTCCAATAGTTGGAAATTACACTATCAAAGCATTCAACTGCATAGCACTTTATTAATGAATAATTGCACCATATGCATTTTGCACTATCACTCTTTTATTTTCAAACTTATGTGCACAACTAGATTCTAGGTAGTCAACACACGATTTCATTCACACCATTTTATTGTGTCTAACACCTCACCATTACATTTTTTATATTCAAAACCAACATCATACAATTATAGCCATATTTATGCTCAATTCACAAAGCCTCAATGATAAACTAAATCAGTGCTAAAACTTATAGATTCAATGTCTGCCACAAGATCCACACTAGTTTAACCAAGGGGGTGAAATCAGATGAATACGTGGAGAAGACCAAATTTGTGCCACCAATGCATAAACTGAAATATAAATGCATTCACACCTCTGAAGATTCTAATCAATATTAATTGTGACCATGATATGTATTCAATTCATTTCAATTTTATCCTTTGACCAAAAATGCAATCACTCCATCATTAATTAGGTTTACAATCTTTTAGAGATCCAATCAACAATGATTGGGACAAAATCATGTGATTTTAATCTGCCATACAAGATTTAGGAAATATGTGATTTACCTTTACTACAAGTATACATGTACACCTCTAATCTAGAGAATCACATATAAATAATATGTGCCTTTTATACCACAATATATCTAAATAATAACATATGAAATTACAAAGCACCTTGAGTCAATTGTCCTTGCTTCACTTTAGTTTGTGATTTCCCTTCTTTTTCTTTATTCCCTCCTTTCCTTTTGTTTTATTCTCTTTATTTTATATATTCAATAAATAAATTATATGTTTGTTTTCTTCATTTACAAAATTTAAAATAATAACTTAACTTTCACCTTTATGTAGATCTTCAATTTATCCAATGACTACCACAAGTCTCCAAGTGCATCAACATGACATATTACTAAGTGCCTTTAGACCAAAAAATTCATTGAATCAATTCTAAATCAAATCATGGCGTTGCATAGTCATGTACAATATCAATTGAAAGCATGCAAACATACTATGAATTAATCAAGTGACAAATCATAGACGAGGAAGCCTTTTATACTAACACAACTGTTACTGATTCAATTATCATTTCTTGGAGGATCTCTCCCTGAACTCATGCACCATTTTCTACACACTCCCGTTAATGTTGAGTTGGCTTCAATTTCTCTTTGAAGCCTCTTGATGCTCATCCTTTTTCCAAAACCTAAAATATTTCTTGCTGGCTTGATATCCTTCTAGTTTTTCTTTTCTTCTCCAAATTATTCTGTGAACGAAATTCTTCTTTTGGCCATACTCCTTAAGAGTCATGATCAACTTTCAATATTTGGTCACATGGCCAATATTTTCACACATAAAGCATCTTATGTGCCCAAGAAATAGAGGTAAAGGATCAAATATTTTGTTGATTTGTCTTCTTATCTTCCTCATCTTCTTTACATCAACCATGAAATCCACATATTTATTCCCAAAATGGTTAAAAAATAAAAATGACCATAAAAGATATTTTTATACTTGAAAACTGCTGAGACAGTTATTTGAGAATGCTCCTCATATGGCTTTTTTTATGGGAAAATTCACATTAAATGAGAGGAAGAAAGAAAGAAAAAGAAGGGAAAGAGGACACTAAAGTGAAGCAAGAAAAATTGACTTAAGGTGCTCTACAATTTCATATATTATTATCGAGATAGATTGTGTTATAAAAGGCACATATGTTCTTTATTGGTTGTTTGATAGATTAGAGGTGCACATGTCTACTTGTAGGAAAGGTAAGTCACATATCTTCTAACTCTTGTAATGCACATTAAAATCACATGATTTGGTCCTGAGATTGTGGATTCTAATAGATTACATGATGTGGTCACACTTAATACTGATTAGAATCTTCAAACATGTGAATACATTTATATTTCAGTTGTTGCGTTAGCAGCACAAATATTGTCTTCTTCGTATATTCATCATCGTGTTGCCTTGGTTAAAGTATTTTGGTTCTTATGGAACACATTGATTCTCCAAATTTCAGCATTGATTTTGTATATTGTTGAGCTTAAATGTTCCTCTAATTGTTCCATGTTAGTTTTGAATATAAAAAATGGAATACTAAGGTGTGAGGCACACTAAGCCCATGTGAATAAAATAATGTGTTGGTTTTCCAGAATCCAGTTTTGTGCATAAGGTTGAAACAAAAGAGAAAATTTTTAAAAATAAAGTGGTTCAATTATTCATTAATAAAGAGCTCGGCATGTGAATGATTTGATAGTGAAATTGTCAACTAGTGGAATGCATTAAACATCAGTTGAATTGGTCTCAAATTAGTATTTTCATATGATCATATCTATGCAATGAAGAATGCAATGTGATGGTAGTTAATGCATTGGTTCAAATCTATTGGTGCAATGGTATAATTCTAAATTAGTGGTGTGATTTTTCATACTTTTGATTGGTTTAAATGTATTGTGTTCCTGCAATTGAGATGTAGTGATAGAATTAGAGACTATTTTTTTTAAGATATGTGGTATTAAAACTCTAGTGAGAAGTTATTTACCCTATAGATATGCTCATTTATGAACAAGGATAAAATATTTGTTTGAGTTTCTTAGAATGCTTATTAATACAAGAAAAATATCATAGGAAGTTTAGTTAAGCGATATTGATAAATCTCATATGAGGCTTGCTGCTACAAACATAGTTTTGAAGCTTTCTAGGAAATGGAGCTATCATATAAATCCACAAATTTTTAATATGATTTTTTGAACTACAAAGGAAATTCACCCTCAAGTGAAGAAATAATATCTTGCTAAGGTTCATGGATAGCTAAAGGATGGGAATATTCACCATAAATATCCATGTGCTTTTGTACCACACAACTAAAGGAACTACGAATGATATTTTATAGGTTATAAATTACATGGTTGAATGTCTTTGAGACACATCAACGTTCCCAGTTAGATCAGTCCTTTATGTGATTAGATTGCAAATCATGCAGAGGTTCTCAAGAATGTGTTCTTAGTTATTTGATATGTGCCAGGGCACACCATCCTGAGTTCTATGTTTCTAATAAATTATTATGTGAAAAATAATTCTATCTATCTCATCAACAGTTACATTTTTTTCTTTCATTAATACTAAATCAAGATCGAGGCAAAATCCATAATCCAAAAAAAAAAATCACTACTCTTTCTGTTTCATACTGTCAAGTAAAATTTGGGAGATGTAGTTGACAAAGAAAATTTAAAGAAACTTTATACCTAGTGTGATCTTAGTCTTTCGATCACAAAGTACTTTGATTGCATTCAAGCCAACACAAAAGGTAAAGCCATATCAAAATCACTCCCAAGATGGTACTTCAAGACTTTAGAAGGGAGGGAAAATTCCCATCTCAGGGGTAGTCTATTTAAAAGTTATTTAATATGATTCCATACAGTAATGGTCCTAAATATGGTGAAAACTTGGAGTTAGAGAGGCCTTAAAAAAAATGTGGGGTCAAATCAAAAGGTGAAATAGTGGTTTTGAATGAATTTTAGAGCGTTCCAGATCATATTATGACTATTTCTCCAGAAGCATCAATCATTCCTAAAAGAAAACACACACAAAAAAATGAGGCATGATTGATAAGTACTTAGTTGATTTGGCCTCCCAAGGAAATAGACAAAGCATGGGAAAAGGATGGATGTTCTTTGTTGTATATTGTCGGAATCAAAATTATCATTACAACAAAACTCACAGGTGTTAGTCAGAAAACACATTGCTAAAGCTAATGGTTCATTGAGAGGTCGTTAAGAACATGTCAAGAAACACATGAGGAGTGTTGGATTATCCAATTCCCAACAATCTCCCACCCAACACAAACGACGTGTGCTTGATCTTGAGGCATTTGGCTCTAATACCACTTTGTCCAAATATAATCAATAAATCCACACCAATGCAATTATTATGTTCTTCATGCACTTCTCTTCTATAGAAAATACTCCCCCTAAATATGCGTTGGGGTATAAAACATCTCCATAGCTCTTGTACAATTAATTTTCACATGGAAGATTGAATAAGTTGGAATAACAAACCAAAGACCAAATGATATACATGAAATACATGGCTATATCATGAAATACAAGGAAATACTGACAACACATACATACATGCAACAAGACTCTAGACTCTCTCTCCAACTTATGACATCACTTAAAAGCAATGGCTCTCAACAATAAAATACATTTTCCCATAGTGTATAGTGACATACGAAGCCATATGAACTCGTGACATCGAGGATCTCTACAAGAATGAATCAGCCATATGAGACAACCTTACCAAAAATATGTTAACATTTTTACTCAAAGCAATGCAATGTGAGTATTGTGATGGTATATGCCAATTACATAAATGTTGATCAACAACACACAAGCATAACTTCACATATAAATTAACTAAAAATGTTCTCACATTCAAGAGTAACAAACTCAACAATACAATAATACTCACATGCTCTTCCAATAAACTTTACTAAGAACAAATACATAATCGCATTCGTCATGCAAGCAACACTCAATAATCGACACTCTGTACTCACAAAATAAACATATTCAAACTGCTAGTCCTACACATTACAAAAACATTGTTAATACATAGCAATGATAAACTCTGCTCGTTAACCAACTAATCATAGAAAACACACTATAGCAACAAAAAATAATGCTTTTTGTGATTTTCTTCAAAAAACACACAGTAGTCTTATTCATGCTTTTCCTAATGCACAGGGACCATGTACAAGTGTTATCATGATTGCACAATACAATCAATCTTTACCAGTCAAACCTAAAACATATCACCTTCGTAACACATGTCACATTCATGTTCATGGTGGCCATGATGTTCTCTATGTGCATTGTACTCTCAGTGGGGTTTTATCCATCCTAGTGAAGCAACATTATCAATGCCAAACTACTAAGACATTTCATTCAAATCAAACAATTTATGCTCTATTTTTCTACCGATTGTGAAATCAAAGCCTAAAGCAGCCCTATCATTCTATCCAAATTCATCATTTTGACTTTTTAGCCTCTTGCATATAACTAGATATGGTTTCCATTCAAATACACACTCATAGTAAGGCCTGCAATCATAAACTCCCAATCACCCCAATTGCATGCTACAACAGGACAATGATGTTAATTTTAGTTAACAATGGTCTGTATGTGTAGAAATTTTTCAATTTTCTAATACCATGTAGAAAATCAATACCAATGGATTGAATATGATCTTATAATGTATTAAAACAAGATATTGAAACCTTCCTACAATTTGTTAAAACATATACGATCACACAATCACATATAAGCTTAAAAATTATCAATCGCACAACACAAAATGTATCTCAGGAAAGCAACTGCTTAAACCCCCTCTATCTATATTGCATGACGCCAAGATCATGAAACAATATAATTCTTTCTCACTCTGAGAAAATTCTGCGCTCTCCTCACTGTCTCACTCTGATCCTGCTTGAAATTGGCTTGCAATGGTCAGGAAAAATTGACAAACATTTAGCCAATTCTCAATATCTGCTCAACCCATCCTTGCTCATGAAATTCATATGGAATTTTCTCCCTATTAAATAGGAAAAATATCATTCCTTTATTGCGCAATCCATCATAGCATGCTTGACGATATCATGCACTATCTGCACAAATTTCTAATAATACAACTGATAGTTTACTTCCCTTTAACCTGTGTCTCCACTGGGTCTTCCTCAAAACTAACATGCATGCATCTATTTATACTGAATTATCAATTATTTTATTGATCACTACATGTGAATTAAATCTAATTTAACTCATTGGACCTCTCACTAGCTCATCACTCTGTCAGAACTAGTTAAACTAATTATAACTCAATAAGTTGAGCTAACAACATAGTTACTGATCAAACAAGAACTATTACCTCAAAACAAGAACTCTAACAAAAAAAACATAAAAACAACATGAAAAAACAAACTGAAAATGAAAAGTGTTATTCTGGAATAACCTTCTTCATTTTTTGGGGTAAATTTTCAACATTTTTAAAAAATGGAAGCAAAAACCTTTTCTATGCAAAAAACACCCTGAAAACAAAAAAGTGTTATGGAATAACTTTTTTTTGGGTAACTTTTCAACATTTAAAAAAAAAAGGAAGTAAAACCCAAATATTTTTGTGCAAAAAAAACCTAATTTAAAAAAATGATAAAATTAAATAACTAAAATAGAAAATTAAAAAATAATTAAAATACAAAAATAAAAAATAATTTAAATTTACAAATTTAAATTGTAAATAAAAAATTTAAATAAAAAAAATAAATAAATTTAAATTTAAAAATTAAAAAAATTAAATACTTAAATATAAATTAAAAGAAAAACTTTAAAATAATAAAATTTAAAAAAAAAATTTAAAAAGAAAATTAAAATGAAAATTTTAAAATAATAAAAATTAAATTAAAAAAAATTAAAATAATAAAAATTTACATTAAATTTTTTTTTTTTAAAAATTGAGAAAAAACAAAACAAAATTCAATATATATAAAAAAAAACTAAAAAATTATAGAAATATATAACATTTTTAAAATTTAAATTTAAAAATAAATTAAGAATTAAAAACAAAATAAATTAATTAATTAAAAATTCTAAATTCACAAATAAAAAAAAAACTTATTAAACTTTAATAAATTTTAAAAATTAAATTAAATTTTAAATTAAAAATTAAATTTAAAATATATATATATATATATATATATATATATATATATATATATATATATATATATATAATTAAAAAATTTGATACGAACATATATATAAAAACGACCCTTACAACCAATATAGTTGGATTGAGATTACTGACATTAATGATAAAAAGGCCTACATAGCAATCTGTTATTTTCCCCCCATTAATTCTAACTTCTATAAGAAAAATAATTTAGATAAACATAATCCTTACAATGGTTTAGAGAATGATATTTCTAGCCTAAGGAATGAAGGTAATATTCTTTTAGTGGGTGACCTTAATGCTCGAACTTCAAGCAACCAAACTATTCTTCTGAGCAATCATTCCAACCCCAATCCTCTTTGGTTAGACGAAGACCTTACTCTGGCTAGCCGGTACAAAAGGAGCTTTGAAGACCTTGGGGATAATTTGTTTGGGTCAGAGTTAGTCAAGCTCTTTAGTGCTCAAGATCTCATAATTTGTAACGGTCTAAAGAAGTGGCCCAATTCTAGCTAGATGACCTACATCCATGGGCTTCGAAGCAGCGTGGTGGACTACGTTATTTTCGATCTCCCTTTATACAACAAAATAATAAATTTTGACATCTTAGACGACCACGAGCCTGACTCTAATCATAGGCCTTTACTCATAACTCTCAATTTTTTCATGCATAGAGATCCCATAGAAGATAATCCTTATAGTCAAAATAACTTAATATTTGATAGAAATAAAAATGATCTCTTTCTAAATGAATTAAAAAATATTTTTCTTCCTTTATCTAGAATAGACAACATAGATGACCTCTATCATAATTTTACTACAACACTCTCATATTCTATTAACAAGTTCTCAATTGAAGTCTCAAGTAATAAAAGAAATAGCAAAACCAACCCATGGTATGACAAAGACTGTAAAAGTGCGAGGAGAGAAATTAAGGAAGTTGTTGATTAATCTCTCAAAATTGAAAAGATAAAAATCTACAAAGCCCTAACTAAAAGGAAAAAAAGGCAATATATTTGTAAAAGACAAGAAAATCTCTTACACCTCTCTAAGGTGGCTCCTAAGAAATTCTGGAGGCAGATTCTAACTAGGAAAACTAAAGATAATAATAAAATTGTTTTACATGACTGGAATTCATATCTTAAAAAGCTTTATGAATCTCCAAATGCTAGGGATTTTCAAACACTGCTCACAACGAAAGAAGTTTTCTCATTAGAGGACATTGATTTTGAGGTTAAACACCTGGCAAATGGGAAAGCTAAAGACATTGAAGATTACCAGGCAGAAATCTTAAAAATTGGAGGTCCTATCCTCATCCCCCACATCCACAAGCTTTTCAACCAAGCGGTCAAGCAAGGGTTCCCTAAACCTTGGACTCAGAGCCTTATTATCCCTATTTTTAAAAGTGAGGATACAAATAACCCCTCTAATTATCGAACAATTATGATCAGCCCTCTCTCAGCCAAGTTATATGGTATTATTTTAGAAAAGAAGTTGAGAATTTGGCTTGAAAGTGAAGGTAAGTGCACTAAAGGCCAAGCGGGTTTTAGAAGGCAAAACTCAACAACGGACCACCTCGTTACACTTAGGATCATTGTGGAGGAATGCCGCAATGATAAATCCAATCTCTTATGTTGCTTTTTGGACTTTAGAAAGGCTTTCGATACAGTTCCTAGAAACAACCTATGGAATAGATTACAAGAGCTAACTGTTCCTTTCAAGCTAAGAGCGGCCACTATGAGGTTATACGAGAATGTAATCGCCAAGTTAAAGAGCAATGAAGGGTGGTCAAAAGATATTAAGTGTAATATTGGAGTTAAACAACGTTGCCCCCTCTCCCCTACCCTATTTGGCATTTACATCGACAAGCTAGAAGGTTGTTTAGAGGAAGCAAGGTGTGCTGACATGATCTTAGCTGGGATAGTCATCATCCTTCTTCTCTATGCTGACGATATTGTTCTTCTCGCAAGGTGCCCATCTGATCTTGATAAGAAACTTAGACTTCTTAAAGATTTCTACTCTACCATGGGTATGTTTGTTAACACTAACAAAACAAAAGTTATGATTATCAAATCCAAGGACACTTACACTAATATTATGTATGAAAATAGTAACTTGGAGGAAGTGTCTTCTTACAAGTACCTAGGAATTGATATTCATCACAAGCTCAATTGGAACTATAGCATTCAGAAAAGGATATAGCGGGGGTGAAAAGCTTATTTTGGTCTTGAAAATAATTGTAAAATGAAAAACCTCATAATGTGGGATAGAAAAAGGTTCCTCTTTGAAACTTTAGTTAATCTTGTTATCTTATATGGATGTGAGGTTTGGGTTTGCAGCATCTCTAGAGAATCCTAGAGAAATATTGAGCAAATCCAAAAGCATTTTATAACTTATAACCTTAAAATTAAAAGTAATACACCCTATCCTATTCTCCTTATAGAAGTGGGTCTTTCCCCTATCGAGAGCCTAGCTATGACTAGGCTTCTATTGTACAAGCACAAGCTCAATAGCATAGGAGACCATAGACTTCCTAAGCTACCTTTAAATTCCGGCCAAACCCACCTAAGGCTTAACCAAGGTTGGTATAAAGACACCAGGGCCTAGTTAAACCATTGGGAGATCAAGGAAAATGTTGCATTGAAAAACATTAATAACATTAAAAAATTTGTTACTTCTAAATTCAAAGAAAAATTTTGGTGTGAGAAAGATCTAGCAGCTAAAAGAAAATTAAGATATTATAAGGATGTCATCAACCCCACCCTAGAAGATCAAAAGTATCTCTTTGTTTTAACTAGCTCAAAGAAGAAAAATAATATAGCGAAGATTAGAACGAACTCTCATGAGCTCCATAGTGAAACAGGTCATTGGAAAGTTCCTAAAACACTATGGATGGAAAGGATCTGCCATCTCTGTGAGAATATGAACATCGAGGATGAAAACCACTTCCTCTTAGAGTGCCCCAAGTGCAACCACATTAGAGCTCAATTTCATAATCTTTGTTGCAATATTGACCTTCCTAGCCTTTTAAGATGTCAAAATTATAGTGAGCTCAAGAGGCTTCTCTCCAAGCTTTTTGAGCATAGGGATAAAATCTTAAATCAAACTACATAACTCTTTTCTTTAGGCCCGATAGACCAAAGATGGATATGAGTGGACATTAACCATCATCATCATCATCATCATAATTTTAAAACATATAGTTTTAAATATCAAATTATATAAAAGTGAATTATATATATATATATATATATATATATATATATATATATATATATATATATATATAAACATAAATTTAATTTTTAATTTTAAATAAAAAAAAAATTTTAATAATTTTTTTATTTATTAATTTAAACAAAATTTAATAATTGATAAAAATAATAATAAATTAAAGTAAATTTACAAAAAAAAAGAATTGGGCCGCTCAGGTGGTAGCATTAGGGAAAATTTTAAGGATGGAAATTTATCATAAATTTTAGAAACCTTGGCGAATCTTACTAGTCCCTAATATGTAAATTATAAAAAACTTGGTGATATTTGTGTAGAAATATTTAGATTTCCAATGATTTTATATTAGTAGATATAATATTTTGGCGATTTTTAAGGTAAAATAATCGTGTAATATAAAATTTGGGTGAATCATTTTAGAAAAAAATGGAAATTGGTGAATCTTTTTTTTTGGAAAAAGAATGGAAAATTAGCCCACCTACGAATATTAGCCCCTAGTTGTGCGCAGCTCCTCATCTGCCAACAGCCTGACCTCCACTGCCATCTTGGCGGGAGGGCGATTGGCCCCGTTTTTTATTTAATTTAATTTTTATTTTTATTAAAATTTAACCTTTTTTTAAAAATTAAATTCTTTTATTTTAAATTTTATTTTATTTTTTTAATTTATAAAAAAATTGATATAGATTTATTGAATTGAATTTTTTTTAATTATTAAAATTAAAATTTTATTTATTTATTTATTCTATTTAATGTGTTTTTTTCAATTGATTTGTTATTTTATTTTTTTGTTTTTTTAATTCTTAATTTATTTTTAGGTTTTGTTAAATTTTAATGTTAAAAATGTGTTATTTTATTTTATTTTTTTTCATCTTTTTTTTCTAATTTTTAATTTAAAAAAAATATATAATGAATTTTGTTTTGGTTTTTTTTAATTATTTTAATTTTTTATATATATAAATTTTTATTTTAATGTTCTTTCTAAAATTTTGATTTTTTTTCACATTTAATTTTTTATTATTTTAAATTTATTATTTTTATTTTATTTTAATTTTTTCTTTTCTTTTTTTTTTTAATTTAAAATTTAAAATTTTAATTACTTTTAATTTTTGTATTTGAGTTTTTTTTTTTAATTTAATTAATTTAAATTTTCTATTTAAATTTTTTTTTTTAATTATGCTAATTTTTTATTTTTTTCCTTCAAATTGTGTTTTTTTAAATTTATTATTGTTTATTTTTGTTTTGTTTTAATTAATTATTTTTTACACAATTTAATTTTTTTTTTTTTACATTTTTATTGGTTTTAATTTTTTATATTTGATTTTTTTGTCATGTTTTTTATTTTTAATTTTATGTTTTATTACCTTCATGAAAGTCACCTAAAAAAATAGGTAATTCAGGATCACCATTTTTCAAAATCGACATGAAAATCATGACATTTAAAAAAATCATAAAAAAACTTGAAGCACCAAAAATATGCTCCAAACAAAAGGGTGATTCTGCATCACCACTTTTCAAAATCGACATGAAAATCATGACATTTAAAAAAAAAAATCATAAGAAAAGTTAAAGTTCGAAAAATATGCTAAAAAAAGGGTGATTCTTCATCATCATTTTTCAAAATTGGGTGGTTTTTTTGCTACCTCAAAAAAAATAGGTACCAAGTAATTTCCTGTTTGATCGGTAACTATGTTTAACTCACTCACACCACACACTCACTGATGCATGAACATCAACTAGACCCCCAAAATATTTGATTCCCTCTACATGACTCATCTTAGACCCTCAACTTGAATTTCTTGAGCTAACTAAGTCTTCGTGACTTAATTAATTGATGCAAGTTGTTATGAGATGAAATTACAATTTATCATCTAATTAATTAAGGGAAAATTAAATTAGATGCTTCACATTCCATGGCCAATATTTTGGTGCATCAAGATTCCACGACCTTTGTGGATGTATTTTTTTGTCCTTCCTAGTTGCCAATCTCACTGTTTCTTATTGAAAATTTCAACACCCCCTCTTGACAAGAAAGGAATTCAATATAACTTGATGCAATACCTTTGGAATGTTTTGCATGCAACACTTCTCTAGTTTTGTTTTCACCTTCAACTCCTAAAACTGAATAGCCTCTGAACAACTAAATCAAATATAATGCATTCGTCATCAGAGTCTTCTAAGTGTTGCTAGCTACTACACCTATCTACTGGAATCTGCGCTACTTCTGACATCTGCATCTGTGTCCTCTGCACTATTGCCAACTCTAATCATCACTCCATTATTCGACATTTGTCACTATGATTTTTGTCTTCCTCACATCTAACTACATCAATCCAACCGATCCTTCCTGCTATTGTTGTATTGTGGGCTCCTCATAGCCAGGTTCAATCCATGAGACACACCATCTTAATCGACCTTGCCCAAATTTATTCTCGGGATTGTATCTGCACATCGCCCCAAATCTCACCTTGAGGTATGGCTGCATGTGCTCCCTCTACCCATATGGCTCGAAATGTCCCCATCCTGAAGGTCTCTACTTGAGTGACTCTTCCACTGGGTCTTCTCTTTTCTTCTCCAATTGTGGCTACTCCACAACCTTTTGAGACTGCTTTTGAGGTTGCATGTTCAGAGATAATTGCTCCATCTCAACCACCAAGTCACTAACCACTTATTTTCTCCTCAAATATTTACATGCATCCTCGACCTAGAGAGCATACATGTGTTGGAATCTTACACTGATGTATTTTACCTGTCCCATGGTGATGTCTCTAAGTAAAACCTTTCCTTTTCTAAACATCACATCATGACCAGGGTCTTCCAATAACGCTATGGAGAAAATATTCTTCCTTAGGCATGGAACATACAAAACATTTGACAATCTCATAGCGGAGCTAGACTCCCTCTGAAAGGAAATTATACTTATGTTGGTCATAGTATACCTCCCATCATCTCCAAAATCTATGTTCTGTTGGAGGTCCTTCTCCTCCAAGTCACTAAAGAGAACTCTATTCCCCTTCATATGGAACGAGGCACCATTGTCTAGATACCACATGCATCCCATTATATTGTTGGCCATGCATGCAATGAGATTAAAATCAAGCTTAAACTGTGAAGCTAGCGCTTCACCCGCTCCAACTGCAGGCTCCTTATTGCTTTCCTTCTTCTATGGACAATTTGAGGCATAGTGTCGATGCTCGTAAGAATGAAAACACTTGATATTGGATAAGTCTCTCTTTCCCTCTTTGCCTTGGGACTTCCTTCCCTTGGCCTTCTTTCCTTTTTCAACGAATGCAAAATATTCTTATTTGTCTTTGTCAAAGGTCACATCTCTGGTGCTCCGCCTTATTTCTTCTATTACCAATTCACACCACAAACGCTCACAGTCTAGTAACTTATCCCTCCCATTCAAAGAGTCCTGGTAACTATGCCAGCTCTTGGGAAGGCCTAGAAGTGCTAGGCTCACCAAATCATCTTGGGCTACAATCACACCAACACTTCCAATCTCATCTCAGAATTGAGTGAACTTCGTCAAGTATGTTGGTATTGTCTCGCTCTCCTCCATCTTGATCTTTCTGAGCTTGTCCTTCAGGGCCAACTTCCTGTGGTCACTACTATTCTGAAACAGATATTTCAAGGCCTTCCACATAGCATATGGAGTCGTATTTCCATGGAGACTCGAGACAATATGATATCGAACTCTCTCTAACGATATCCTTCTTGCATTTTCTACCTTCTTCTGCCATGCATCAAGAAGTTGGGGATATGCTGCTACGGGCTTGGGAATATCAATAGCTATTAATTCCTTCAATCCATTTTCCTCCAACACTTCCTCCATCCTATCCTTCTATTTTATATAATTATAATTTCAATCAAGATAATATTCAACTCTCAAGACATTGAAATACATCTTGATTTATTGCTCGATCCTAAAGAATAAATCTGCAAATTTGAAAAAGTAGTTTTTTTATTTTTTCCCTCTAAAATTTGATGATGTAATCAAGTATTATTTTATTATTTCCACTATTATTTTATAATTTACTTAGGAGGCCCATTGTAGACCTAAAAATTCCCCTAATCCTCGTATAATCATTCGACTCAAAGCCAATCATGAAAACCCACAATCAAACACAAGGAAACCTGCCACTAAGGTCTACAAGTCCCAGGGTACTTATATGTTTCTGGATCAACTTCCTAGATAAGATGTTGAATTCGATAGGAAGAGATCTTTCAAAAGGCATGCAATGAGGTGTTCTACATCATCTGACATGAAACGGGAAAAAGATGATTTTGTTTTGAATATAGTCAAGAGAAATGGTATAAACTTACGATGACAAATGATTTTTGACATATGATGGCTTGGTTGATATAAGAATTAGTATATAGTGTGATCCCTTGAACAATAGAAGGCATAGAAAATAGGGTACCAGGTAGCTTAGACTCATGAACACCAAAGGGTGTTAGGTTTCACCAATGCAGGGACATGGACATAGGACAACTAAACTCATAGAATGTTAGGGTTCGGCTAAATGTGAGATTTTTTTGGGGAGTGCCATGTTCAAAGTGTTGCTGCCAAATCATCTTTCAAAGTATAAAAGAATGAGTCTCTAGTTTGTCCAAATTTCCCCCCATATTATTAGGTTTAACGAGTCTAGAAGGGTAAAATCGATGATATTTTCATATTTAGGGAGTCTGAAAAACATCGTAAAAGAAAACTCCAAGGGGGTACCTTTGTCATGGTCGATGACCGGGTGCAACAAAGGGATAATAGTATGCCTGACACAGTTTCTTTTCCATAAGTTATAACATTGAATCCGGATAAAGTGATAAAGCTATTTTCAATGGATGTCTACCTCATTTTGTTATGAGTACGAGGAGACGAAGTAAACTCAATATTCTTCATGAATTTTTAATGAGTCAGACAAACAAAAACTTGATCCTCTTCTTGAAATTTCAACGAGTCCAACAAAGAAAATCTCGGTGTCTTTTTAGATTTTTAACGAGCTAGAAAAAGATGGAAAATAATGGCTCATAGTTCTCCATCGTGGTAGTTTAATGACCCTGAAGAAGGAAACTCAAGGATTTTTTAATTTTACGAGCTAGAAAAATTCCCTAAAAAGAAGGCTCGTTCCGAGTCAAGTATGGTCATTTTTTTCATAGAAACACTAAAAATTAATCCAAGCATCAGTAACATCTATAAAATAACAGTTGCATAAAAAAATAGCAGAAATTTACCAATTTCAATGACTATATGAGTGATTCGTACCTCAAGAATTCCTATAAGAAGGATAGAGACGTTAATTTTCATTGTTCGTGTTCGGTGAAAGAGCTTTGGAGTGTAAAAAAGGGTGAAAATTTTTCTACTGATTGTGGACTATCCGAGAAATCATTTTTTTATTTTTTTTATTCTAGGTAAGAGCTTAGGCCATAATCTAGCATTTCAATAGTGTTTTCAATGTTTTTACTGGTCAAAAAGTGATTTTTGGGCAAGCCCTAGAAATTTTTGGTGGGTAATGCAAGTGCCTAGTGTTAGGGCCACATTAAACACACTTTCTGTTAATGAATTGTGTGTTAGCATGATCTGATTTGCACAGGGCCCCGCGTTAGCCAACCCAAACTCTTTTTAACTTGGTTTTCCCCAATTTGCAGTGATTTGGCCAATAACTGATCCATGAAAAACTTTATTTGTGTAAGTACAAAGATATTACCATGATTATCTGGCATAAATGATAGCTCGAGAGAGATGAACGTGAAATGGTTACCAATCTAGCATGTTTATTAGTTCACTAGATATGTGGAATGATAAAATATGCCAGACTTGAGATGATGAAAAGGAAAGAGGACCTTTTGAGATGTATTATCCAATGGTGGGATGAATAGTATCATCTATTTCACATCGAGGGTCATGACCTTGCAATAGAAAAGGAAGATATATAATTTCTGAATAACCTATCATACATAGGGCCAAGTCCCAATCTGACAAGAGTGAGAGTTGATCCCCAAACCACCATGGGACTAATGCAAGCTCACTGTATTGATAAAACTGCGATGGTGAGTAACCAAATACCTATAGCACGAATAGCCTCTAGACCAATGAGGTCATTTCAATGGATGTTCATACGCTTGGTAGGAGCCAAGAGTCAACATGTGGCCACCAAGGCCCTGGTACTACTACCATTGGATTATTTATGGCATGTTGATTGTTTTTCGTCATTTCAAGAAGAGTTGACAGCCTGCAAGACCCAGTCCCAAAAAGAGGTCAGTTATGGCATGTTGATTGTCTCGTTCATACTAGAGGGAGTGCCCTCTATGAGTCCTCGAATGATCATGGATGTTGTTGGACCATAAGAGCCTAGACAAGGTCGATGGTCCACCTTGATGCCTCAGACTAGAGAGGGTCCACTCTGATATTTCTTTAATGATGTATTATTTGAGTGGCTTAACGACCAGATCCTAATGATCATGTATTATCCCTTTGCCAGGATGAACCTCAAAGGAGATCCAGAGTTGATATTTCCACCCAGAACTCAATGGGGGCTAATACGTAATATGATAAATCAGTTGCTCAAGTATTTTTTGTCTTTTGAATATTTGTGATTTTTTTTTGTTTTATGGGTGAAATTTTTTTTTGACATGAAGGGCATTTCTTGACATAGGTGTGGCACCTGTATGACATGTTGGAGCCCCTTTCTATGCACAGCTAGGAATGCAGCTACCTAGGGCTAGAGAAGCAACAGAGGTCATTGCAGCCACCGAAGAGGGAGATGATACACACAATTTTCACGAGGTTGTTAGGAACCTCAAAGGATTGAGCATGGGTGTTGTTAGCACTCTAGTAATTCTAAAGTTGTGAGATTTTTGGTTTTTATTCAAAAAACACTAGAGGTAACCACAGAACAACTTTTAAACTCTAGGATCTAGCCTTCCTAGGTTTCAGAGAGGGCTCTCTCTATAAGATTTAACTTTGTTTTAATTTATAAAATATTAGGCTAGTTATGATTGTGCAATTGATTTTTGTTTGATTGGATTGGTGGAAAAAATTACTTAAAGAGATGGATAGTGGGAAATCTATTTGTCCATTGGGCTAAGGAGTCAAAAGTCAAGAAAACAGAACTAGGATCAAGGCCAAAAGGTCAAATATTTTAAAGGCAAGATAGATAACCTTTTGGAAAGTTGTTTTGTGAGGTGATATGATCGGGATAAAGAGCAATGTAGGGTTATTTTCTCCAGAAAAGGGAAGTAGTAGGTAGAGGTCAAACAAAAGAGGGAGAAAATAAGGGTTCCCTACTCTAGAAATCAAAAGAAAGCATAGAAATGACAAACAGTAAAGACAGGGTGCTTTTAACAAATTTTGAAGTAATACTCCTGTTCATTTATTCAAATTTAGAACACATAATGGATCGCATGTAAAAAATAAAGATAAACAATGACAAGTAGGAAATACTTCACTCCAATAGCTTATTGGAAAAATACTGAGAGGGGGGTGAATCAATGTTTAATGCAGACAATAAAACTTTTTACTTTTCCTTTCTAAAAACCCATATGCGACTTTTCAGAACTCAACTAGCGTATATACGCGGATATCGTTTACAGAACTCGCGTATGCACAGAGATCTAATTATGCATTCAATTCTTAACTCAGATCATTGCATTATTCATTTATCAGATATTTCAGGAAACAGTAAACAGGTGCAGAAAGAACAGAATAATCATCACACATAGGCAACACACATGAACACCAGGATTTTTAGGTGGAAACCCAATTCGGGAGAAAACCACAGCTGTCGTCGTTTCAGACTTCAATATTTATTATAAAGAAAAACTTCTTACAATCATGTACTGGTGCAGAATTATACTAGCACGCAGGCACCCACCTGCAGAAGGCTACAACCTTCTTTCGTTTACCAGCCTCACCTGGAAGGGAGCTACAACCCCCTGCTCTTGTTTACCAGCCTCACCTAGAAGGGAGCTACTACCCCTTGATATTAGCACTAGCCTCTGCTATCAGAAAGCTTCTACTATCAGACTGAAGGCTTCAACCCTCAGATCCACTGCAGACCACGTTTCATTAATTTTCACACTGGATCAAACAGCTTCAACACAATTCTTCACTTATCAACAAACATCCCTTTTCATTTCATCAGTCAGAACAGTGAAACCACTGTAACCAGAATATCAGAAATAGCCCAGACTTTAGAACAGATATGTAGAACCTCAATTATCTTTTGAGCAACCATCAACTCAAATACCATACGCGCTTTTCCTTAAACAGACCCGCGTATACACGCGCTTTTATTGAAGCGAACCCGCGTATACATTTTTGCAACTTATTATAAAAACCCTAACAGCCCATACGCACTTTTGTCTGAATAGAGCCGCGTATACACGCGCTTTTCATGAAACGAACCTGCGTATAGATCTATAAAAGATAAATTTTGCAGATCAGACCAGATCTATGAACTTACTAGATTTCTTCAACTTCTTCAATAGATTTGCGCCAGGTCTTCATCACTTCTTTTTAGATCATCCACGAGATTCACCATTTCAATATCTAGAGATCTTGAACCATCATTATGTTCATAGATGCATCATAGAATCAGATCTATCAATTAAAGAGCATAGTTCAACCATGTAGATATACTTCAGAGTGAAGTATTCATTAAAGCCCAGACACTTGCACACCCTTTGCACAATGAAATTCTTCTCCTTATATAGATTTAGCCTTTTTCAATACCATGAGTCAAAACCACATTACTTCCGATGGTTTTCCTGGACGAGATCAAATAGACAATCCAGCGCTCAATACAATGGGTCAATACCATGGTAATGCCCCTTGGTATTCTAATTTTGGAGCGCAAAAGACCATACGTGACTTGGCACGTACTTTTCTGCGTGCATACATGCTTTCTCCTTGACAAACCCGCGTATGCCTTGTAACACACATTTTTCATCATTGCTTTGGCCCTCACTGATATTTCCTTCTCTGGTACTTCTGAGCTACTTGTAGAACATCAGACTTAAATCATTAATAAACTCATCAAGCATCAAGAACATTTTTAATAAGAGGTTGCCATCATCTTCATCAAGTGGGTTGCCATCAAGGACAACATTTAGCATCATATTGCCAACAATCTCCCCCTTTGGACTTGATGGCAACCATGATGGTGTTTGATCACCAAAACAGATAAATACATTAAGCAGAATGATATTCTCCCCCTATTCAAACACCATGTCACTCTCCCCCTTTGACATCAAGGGCAAAGGGCGGATCAAAAACAACACAAGGTTTTTCTCCTTATGTAGAAAGAAGAGCATTGTAGATCTGATGTGCACTGAAGATATCATGCTCCCCCTGAGTTCATGCAAAATGTTGAAACATTTTTTTTTATTTTTTTTTAATGAAGTACATGACTCTATGACCTTCCTATCACCAAGGACTCATACTTACATCAAATGATCCAACCAAGTGGATTTACATAAGTGACTCAACTACCCAACCAAGTGGGATTACAAATTTGAATAAGTCCTTACATGAGTGAATATTACAATTTTTACATCATGGGTCTCAACAGGACCTTTTCATCAAATTACAAAAATTACTTTTCATGACCAATACCAGAAGGACCTCAAGAGAGATCACATTTCAGAACCATCATAATGCCAACAATGCATTATACTCAACAAGACTACCGCTCCCCCTGAAACTGTGCATCCAATGCATCCTTTCTATATGACAAAAGCTCCCCCTTTGCTTGTGCATCCTGAATACTTTCAACAGCAAATCATCAAGGCATCTTCACCCAAAAACAGAGAATGAAACAGGAATATACGAGCTGAAATACCACCAGTGACTCCAAACATCATCAAATATACCAAAAAACACTGCAGTTGTGCTAAAAAATGCTGACCCCAAACAAAAATTGCCAGCAACCAACCATACACGGCTTTATGTGTTTAAACTCGCGTATATACGAGACTGTCTTTCAGGAAACCCGCGTATCCAATTTAATCTTTTGAATTTAATCAGATCTGATCTTCTGAGAGGCAGAGACAACACCCAACTTCTGCCTGAGATATTCGAACGTTTCCCTGGGCAGAGGTTTGGTAAATATATCAGCAATTTGTTCCTTGGAGGGAACATACTCCAACTTCACCTTTTGTTCAAGCACTTGTTCACGTAGGAAGTGATACTTGATGGGAATGTGCTTGGTCTTCGAATGCATAATAGGATTCTTTGAGATACTGATGGCACTTGTATTATCACACATAATGGAGATAGGAGGTGTACATTCGATTTGAAAATCTTGCAAGGTTTGCATCATCCAAAGGAGTTGAGTGCAACAAGATGTGGTAGCCACATATTCTGCTTCTGTTGTAGATAAATCAATAGAATTTTTCTTCTTTCTGAACCAAGATACTAATCGGGACCCCATATAGAATGCACCACCACTAGTTCTTTTTCGATCATCAACATTTCCAGCCCAATCTGCATCAGTGTAAGCATGAAGAGTAAGATCAGCATTCTTTGGATACCATATTCCAAAATCTTGAGTTCCTTGTAGATATTTGAATATTCTTTTGATAGCCTGAAGGTGAGACTCTTTTGGATTAGCTTGGAATCATCCAACAATCCGAAATACATGCATAATGTCTGGTCTAGTCCCAGTGAGATAAAGTAGACTTCCTATCATTGATCTGTATTCTAGTTGATTCACCGTGGGAGAATCATCATGAGAACTGAGATTGCATCTAGTTATCATTGGTGTACTTATAGGTTTGCATTCTTCCATGCCATACTTCTTCAAAATTTGCTTAAGATATTTTGCTTGTGATAGGAATATACCATCTGTAGTTTGATGCACTTTCAAGCCAAGAAAGAATGTTAGTTCCCCAAGTAAGGACATTTCAAATTCCTGCTGCATGACAGAAGCAAATTTCTGACTCATAGATTCTTCATTACTCCCAAATATGATATCATCAACATAAACCACCACAATCAATAGTTTATTATTTTCAATTTTTGTGTATAAGTTGCTATCAGCAGACCCCTTTGAAAATCCTTGTTGATGAAGATATTTGTCAAGACGATAATACCATGCCCTTGGAGCTTGTTTGAGACCATATAGAGCCTTTTAAGTCTACAAACAAGATTTTCATCATTTCCCAAAATGAATCCTTCTGGTTGTTCTATATAAACTTCTTCTTCTAGATCACCATTGAGGAATGCAGATTTGACATCCATTTGATAAACTTTGATTTGTTGAAAACTTGAAAAAGAAAGAAACATTCTTATGGCTTCAAGTCTAGCTACAGGAGAAAAATTTTCTTCAAATTCTATACCTTCTTGTTGAGTGTACCCTTTGCAAACCAATCTAGCTTTGTTTCTTATAACGTCCCCATTCTCATTTAACTTGTTGTTGAATATCCATTTGGTTCCAATGAAATTTTTTTTATGTGGTCTTGGTACCAATTCCCAAGTGTGATTCTTTTCAATTTGATCAAGCTCTTCATTCATGGCTTGAATCCAACATTCATCTTTTCTAGCTTGATTGAAATTGTGTGGTTCAATTGTGGATAGAAATGCTAGATAGCTAGAAGATCCCACAAGAGTCCTCCTTGTTTGTACTCCTGATTCCTTATTTCCTAAAATTTGAGATTCAAGATTATTCTTTTGAACATATGTGGATGGAGCTTTTCCAGATAAATCATCTTCTGGTTCTTCATTGGATCCATTTTCTATATCATTTCTATTTGACGCAGAAGGACAAAAGTCACCATCATCTTCATATGTTGTGTGTTTTTCTTCTTTAGGAGCTGCAGGAAACTCATCAATAACAACATCAATACATTCAACAATCTTCCGAAGCCTTTTACTGTAACATTTGTATGCTCTGCTTGTAGATGAGTAACCAAGAAATATTCCTTCATCTGATCTGGGTTCAAACTTGCCAAGATTTTCATCATTATTTTTGATAAAGCATTTACTTCCAAAAAATCTAAAATGCTTCACAGAAGGAGGGTTACCATACCATAGTTCATACGGAGTTTTATCACTATTTAATCGAACATGTGCCTTGTTAATAATATTTTCTGCTGTGTGAGCTGCTTCTCCCCAGAAAGTGTCAGGTGTTCCGGAATCATCAAGCATAGCTCTAGCCATTTGTTGAATCATTCTATTCATTCTTTCTGCTACGCCATTTTGTTGTGGAGTGCCTGCTACAGAAAATTGTCTTTTTATGCCATGTTGTTCACAAAATTCAAAGAATTCATTTGATGTATATTCTCCTCCTTGATCAGATCTAAGACACTTTATTTTTAGATCTAATTCATTTTCCACCAGTGCTTTGAAGATCTGAAATTTTTCAAATGCTTCATCTTTGTGTTTGATCAACCCAATCCAACACATTCTAGAGAAATCATCAATAAATAAGATATAGTATTCTTCACCCCGTGGTGAATTTTTCCTCATAGGTCCACATATGTCAGTATGAATGAGTTCAAGAGGCTTACTTGATGATCCTTCCCTGGCATTAAATTGCACTCTGGTTTGCTTACCGAGCTGACAGGATTTGCATATGATACTTTCAGGCAGAGTAATATTGGGAAGACCACGAGCAGCATTTAGTCTGCTAGATTTTTTGATTTGAGAGAAGCTTAGATGCCCCAACCTTCTATGCCATAGCCAGTTTTCTAAAGATTTACTCAAGTAACATTGGTCTTTGCAATTCTTCAATACATACAGATTGCTCGAAGTTATTTTTCCTTTTATAATTGTTTTACGTGTATCAAGATCACGAACCACACATTCTTTTGAACTAAAGAAAACTTCAGTTCCTTGATCACACATTTGACTCACACTTAACAGGTTATGCCTTAATCCATCCACATACATGACATCATTAGCCTTCGCCTTTTATTTTAGAAACACAGACCATTTTCCTTTAATTACAGCAGGAGTATCATTTCCAAAAGTAACTTTCTTTTCCTTTTCTAGAGCACTATATGCACGAAGTTTGTGTTTATCACCTGTCATGTGTCTTGAGCATCCGCTATCAATGTACCATTGATTTTCTTCACCTTCCGCAAATAACGCTATGCCACAATTTTCAACCTGTGGTTCCTTCTTTTTCCATATTTTGGATTTTGAAGGAAGATGCTCTCTTGGCTGTACTTTGCTCCTGCACTCAGACTCTTCATGGCCAAATTTATTGCAATAAGCACATTCAACTTCATTTAGAAGAGGATAAAAGTTGTTATAGGTATTCTTCTTTGTTTCAACATCAATCCTTTTCTTTCTTGCTTCTCTTGTCATGATGGTTTTATATGCAACACATTGAGTAGCTTTATGACCAAAATTGTGACATGAGAAACATTGTCCATTGAAGAAGAAATTTCTGCGATCATGAAATCTTCTATTTGAATTTACCTGTTGATTGGTGCCTTTTTAAAAGATATTCATGTTAGTGTTCCTCGCATTAGGATGATCATGCTTTACCTGTAAATATTCTTTATTCCCTGGCTGAGTGGCAGAATTTTGTAAACCAGTTGTAGCTGCTTTTAGATAATTTGGTGCTGAAGCTTGAGAGGACTCTCCAGTGTATCCAAGACCTGTCTTTATAAGAGGAGAACATTGAACCTTGATAATCTCATCTAAGGTTTCAGATCCTTTATCAAATCTAAAATTCAGATTCTTTACTTTCTCAAATTCTTTTCTTACACTTACCACTTCACATTCTAATTTCTCATTGTGTTTCTTTGCTTCTTCAACCTGCTTTTCCAGAGTCCCGATGGTTATTTTTCTTTCTTCAAAGAGAATTTTATATTCTTCTATGAGAATTTTGCTTTCTTCTAAGCGTCTTTTGAGTTGGTTGTTCTCTTCAAGAAAATCATTTTCCTCTAGAGCATCCACAAAAGTATCCTTTTCTTCTTTAGATTCAAATTCCATGAGAAGTCTAAGATCTTGTTCACATTCTTCCTCACTATCAGATACTCCATCACTGTCATCATGAGTATAGTAACTTCTTCTAGTGCTAGACCGGTTCTTATTTCTAGCTACTTCCTTTCCTTTTGCAGGTGTTTCTTTGTAAGGACACTTAGCAGCATAATGACCAACTCCTCCACAATTAAAACATTTGAAAGGAAGCTTACCTCTAAACCGTCCTGTACCAAGTTGAAGTTTCTTTACAAAATTTGCCTCATCTTCTTCCGAAATATATCCTGATCCTTCTGCTTGTTGCACTTCTTTCCCTTTTGTAGAAGCTCTAAAAACAACTTCTTTGACTTCAGACGGTCCTCCTCTTCTCATTTCATATGCAGTCAGTATGCCATGAAGTTGCACCACGGAAAGATTTTGAATATCCTGTTTTTCTTCAAGGGCAGAAACTTTTGATTCAAATTTTTCCGTTAGCGATCGTAAAATTTTCTCAACCAAAGTAGTGTCGGATATTGTTTCACCCAGATTTTTCATACGATTTACAACATCATCAATACGTAAAAAGAAACTGGCAATACTCTCATCACCATGCATCTTTAAATTTTCATATTCAATTCTGAGAGTTTGGAGTTTTGCACTTTTTACCTTTGCGTCGCCTTCATAACTTAGAATGATTTTGTCCCATATTTCCTTTGTTGTATTCAGCTGCATGACTTTGAAAAATTCTGATTCAGTTAGACTTCCTGTTATAGCATTGACCGCTTTTGCATTTGATTCATAATTCTTCCTTTCAGTTGGATCTGTTGGTGTAGCAGCTGGATATTGATATCCTTGTTCAACAATGGCCCATACATCAGCTCCCATAGACTAAAGATAGGATCTCATCCTCATTTTCCAGAAGATTAAAGTGCTTCCGTTGAAGAGAGGGGGCTTGATAGATGTTGTTCCCTCATGATTGCTCATCTTGCTTGATCTTCCTTCTAGCGGCTAAGCTTTTTCAAAAGGACCTGCTCTGATACCAATTGTTGGAAAAATACTGAGAGGGGGGGGGTGAATCAGTATTTAACGCAGACAATAAAACTTTTTACTTTTCCTTTCTAAAAATCCATACGCAACTTTTCAAAAGCCAACTAGCATATATACGCGGATATCCTTTACAGAACTCGCGTATGCACAGAGATCTAATTATGCATTCAATTATTAACTCAGATCATTGCATTATTCATTTATCAGATATTTCAGGAAACAGTAAACAGGTGCAGAAAGAACATAATAATCATCACACATAGGCAACACACATGAACACCAGGATTTTATGTGGAAACCCAATTCGGGAGAAAACCACCGCTGTTGTCGTTTCAGTCTTCAATATTTATTATAAATAAAAACCTTCTTACAATCATGTACTGGTGCAGACTTATACTGGAAGACGTTGTGCACTCCACCGTTGCATGCTGGCAACCTCTTCGTTTACCACCACCTCGGGAGCTACAACCCCCTACTCTCGTTTACTAGCCTCACCTGGAAGGGAGCTACTACCCCCTGATATTAGCACCAGCCTCTATTGTCAGAAAGCTTCTACTATCAGACTGAAGGCTTCAACCCTCAGATCCACTGCAGACCACGTTTCATTAATTTTCACACTGGATCAAACAGCTTCAACACAATTCTTCACTTATCAACAAACATCCCTTTTCATTTCATCAGTCAGAACAGTGAAACCACTGTAACCAGAATATCAGAAATAGCCCAGACTTTAGAATAGATATGTAGAACCTCAATTATCTTTTGAGCAACCATCAACTCAAATACCATACGCGCTTTTCCTTAAACAAGCCCGCGTATACACGCGCTTTTACTGAAGCGAACCTGCGTATACATTTGTGCAACTTATTAGAAAAACCCTAACAGCCCATACACGCTTTTGTCTAAATAGAGCCACGTATACACTTTCTTTTCAAGAAACGAACCTGCGTATAGATCTATAAAAGATAAATTTTACACATCAGACCAGATCTATGAACTTACCAGATTTCTTCAACTTCTTCAACAAATTTGCGCCAGGTCTTCATCACTTCTTTTCAGATCATCCACGAGAATCACCATTTCAAGATCTAGAGATCTTGAACCTTCATTATGTTCATAGATGCATCATAGAATCAGATCTATCAATTAAAGAGCAGAGTTCAACCATGCAGATATACTTCAGAGTGAAGTATTCATTAAAGCCCGGACATTTGCACACCCTTTGCAAAATGAAATTCTTCTCTTTATATAGATTTAGCCTTTTTCAATACCATGAGTCAAAACCACATTACTTCCGATGGTTTTCCTGGATGAGATCAAATAGACAATCCAGCGCTAAATACAATGGTTCAATACCATGGTAATGCCCCTTGGTATTCTAATTTTGGAGTGCAAAAGATCATACGCAACTTGGCACGTACTTTTCCACGTGCATACGCGCTTTCTCCTTGACAAACCCACGTATGCCTTGTAACACACAATTTTCATCATTGCTTTGGCCCTCACTAATATTTCCTTCTCTAGTACTTCTGAGCTACTTGTAGAACATCAGATTTACATCATTAATAAACTCATCAAGCATCAAGAACATCTTTAATAAGAGGTTTCCATCATCTTCATCAAGTGGGTTGCCATCAAGGACAACATTTAGCATCATATTGCCAACATAGCTCATCACATGAATATTGAAATATGATGCTAGTTGATCTGATCCAGTCTGCTACTCGAAATTTGAAACACAAAAGCCTTCAAGTCCACAAAAATGACTATAGAAATCTTCAACAATTTATTCCACACAAAATACTTCTAAATATGAATTATTTATACATAATTTTTTTATAAAATATCCTAGAATGTTTCTAGGAATTATCTAAGGAAAATAGAAATATATTTACAATAAAATAGAGACAACTGCTTAACAAATCAACAAGTTGTCATATATATCCAAACGAAATAGAAATTGATTGAGGATAAGGTGCAGTTGGTTTCCTTGGTGTCCTCCTTGCTGGCTTTAGATATTTTAAATTTTTTTTCGAATCTTATCTTCCTTGTCTGATACTCTTTCTGTGATTCTCTTTATTCACCTTTAAACTCGTATTCTCTTTAACCATAGTCAGAACTGTTTACTGCTGTAAAAAATCTGTTTTGGCTATAAATCAGCAAACAACTTTTTTCCCTTCATCTTTCTGTCTTTTAATCTTTCATAATAAATCTGTGAGTGACTACCAATCCTCATTTTGGGAAATTTGTATCTTCTTTAATTTCCTAAATTTTTCATTAGCTTCAGTGTATCTGGCAAAAGTTGGCTTGATGATAAACAAGTGTCTTATCTCATGCTGTAAATAGAATAAGTCTTCAAAACTTTTGAGTAATAATTTTCTTGTTGGAATGCCTTGTACTGGCAGTTTATTTACCCGTTCCTTTGGAAATTCTCTAATATTTTTATCATAGTCATTCTGAGGCATCAATTTATCATTAATGACCATAATGTCAGGCACTTCTTTTTGCCTCAAATTTGTAAATTTGACCATAAACCTGGTTATGACAGTATTCATATTCTCACACTTTTCTTCTAGTTTCTTCATTAGATTCTTCTTTGTAGTAACTTTCCTAATTTCTAAGATAGTTTCAGTCCTATCAGTAATCTTGAGTTCTTCTAATTCTTGTCTGTTTTTGCTGTTAAGGAATGTGATCAGATTTAAATCTTTCTCTGGTTTATCATCCAGTTCACTTTGAGTCTTTTTAATTTCTGGTTAGGTTTCTAGTAATAACTCTCTCTATTCAAAGATTACCTGAATTGAAGGCCACACATCATGGATGGCTTCAATGGTATTGTTCCACAAATGATTTTTCACATAGGAAATATGTTCTTTCAAGGTTAATTCCTTTTGCAACTTCTTCAATTATTCATTAAGTCAGATGGCATTTTTCTCATGTGTTTTTGCATTTATCTGAGCCAATTTGTTTGAATTCTCAAGATCTTCTACCATCTTTTTTAACCTGTTAACTTCGCTGGTATTTAGAGACATTTGTTCCATTTCTTTCACTAATTTTTTGGCTTCATCTGTATATTGAACTGCTGTTGTGGGTGATTTTGTTGTTGATGTTGTGGATGAAGTCACTGGCACTACAGTAGCTAGTGGTTCTTTGGGTGCCAACTTTTCAGCTAAGGTTGAAGGCACAATTGTAGTGATTATAGGAATAATTGTAGGAATCTCTGGTAATTTTGGTGTTTCTTTCTCCTGGACAAGTTTTTCCATCTGTATCTCCATTTCCTTGATTTGTGCTGTCAACTGAAAAATCAAAGTCATCATGTAATCTTTTTCTTTCTGTCCTTCTATTATTTCCTTGGTTTGAAGATGTTCACTTGGTGGCATTTTAAGTTGATTCCTCAATGCTGTGATATCTTCATTTTTCTTCTTCACTAATAACTTTGCTGCTTTGACATTAGTAGGGTCATATCCTACCTGCAAAACTAGTTCTTCCAAGGATTTTATCTTAAGATCTTTAGCATACAAGGATGGTTTATCCAATTTCAACTGATCTTTCATGTTGAAAATGGTGTTCTAGAGCTTTTGAGCACTCGTGGATTTAGTTGTAACAGTGGAGTATAAAATTTCTGAAGTATGTCTATGGAACTCAATCTGATCAAGAGTATGAATATTTTATGTTGGGATTTCTACATCAAATTTTTTATAATCTGCCAATGTCTTGGGATATTTTACGGTTGGCTGCAACATTTGCATGATTAGATTTTGATTTGAATAATCAAATGTAGAAAAAATTCTATTCTGACCACTTGGTGTTTGTTTGGGATATTGAGAATAAATACTGTTCTTGATCTCTTCATTCTTCGACTTGGTCTGTTTGTATTTTTCTTTGGTATCCAGATCTTTCTCCTCAGCTACCTGTGAGGATGAGGCTTCCTTCTCTACTGCCTTTCTATCAGTTGTGCATTTTTAGTATCAACTTGTTCTTCATTCTGTTTTTCAGTAGCTTGTTCATTGATAATGTTAGTGGCAAAATTTGTCTCTAGCAAATCTGTATTAGTATCTAGGAGATTTGTTTCTTCAATATCAATTGTTATCTTCTCTTTACCAATTGAACTTAACTTAGGCCTTTTATTGTATATTAATTTGAATTTGATTTTAGTTGTAGTTTTAGCAACATAGGCACCTTCATCCCTTACTCTCTTAGTGGATTTTTCTGTCTTGCAGTCTCCAAACTGTGACTAGTATCACTTTTGTTTACTGCATCTGTTAAGGTATTTTCAGTCCACTCAATATGATTTACATATTTTTCTATCTCTAGTTTTGACTCATGAATGAAGGGTGTTAATTTTCATTTAGCCCTTAGTTTACTTAGGATCCCTTGTGGATCATAATTCCAAGGAAATCTTTCTTCAAATCTGAATTCCAACCACTGCTTAGCTGCTTCTTTCTTTGCATCCCTATGATTGCAGATGAATGGCCCTATATGATTCTTTAATTTAAACTGAGTTTTCTTCTTTGCTGCCATGAAATTTAGAGAATCAGAGTTTAGGATTTTCCTGATATACTCCAAGGCAAAGATCCTCATTGAAACATGTTTGGGTAACTTGTAAGGTAACAAATTTGACCTAAAAACTCCAATTTCAGTATGTTTTTCATATAGGTACTAGTCACCAACTTTATTCTGCTCTGAAAATTGTAATATATTTTTAATTTCTTCATTTATACTTGGCTGCACTATTTTCGTTAACATTGTGATAATTGGATGTAGGAATAATTCTTAAAACTCTACATATGTTAAATCTGCACACTCTTTCCTAAGAAAATTAGTCCAGAAAATGGAAGAGAGAGGATTTCCCTCTATGTCAAGCTTTTGAGCAGTTTCTGGAAAATTATCTGATTGAAAATATAAGAACATATGGAAAAGGAAGGAAGTATATCTGAACACTCCTTCAATTGGGAAATTGATCAATTGATAATGAATATTATCTACAATGTAACTAGCATAATCAAAGATTACTGATGGGGGTTTCCCTTGGGTAAAAGTGGATAAGAAACCCAAGATGGATTCATATGTGTGCTCATCAGTAAAATATCCTAGGATAAATGAAAGCATGGAAATCACATGTCTTGAACCATCTGGGAATTTGGCAGTAGAATATGGGGGATTTAGTTTAGGAATTTCTACATGTGAGGGCATGAATGTTTGGAAAATCATGAATCTCTTGGGAAAATCTAGGCTAATATAAAACTTGGTTAGGGCCTCTGGGGATCAGGTTGAAGCTATAGCATCTAGTTAATAGATTTAGTAGTGATGGTGAAAATAACTTCTTTGTTGGCATTTACAATGGCTCTCTGCTTAGGTACATAATATTGTTGACATAATATAATGACTTCCTGGCATGGGTGAGTTAATGGGACAACATATTTGGGCAAGTGGGATTCAAAAATATGGACTTCTTCTTCGTTATCTAAGGATTTATCATAGCACCAGTTATGAATATCTAGTTGGTTAAATTCAATAATGGGATTTGCTATCTTATAATCAACAACAGCCATTGGAATGTGTTCAGTGACTATGCCTAGGGGTTGTAAAGGATTGAAAACAATAGCAGTCTTGGAAGACATGGCTGGAGTGGATTTTGGCACTTTGGAAGCTTCAAGATTGCTAAAGCTCTACTTTTTAGTCATTTTGGCTACTTCTGCAAGTTTAGACAGTTTGTAGAAGTATTTTTACTTTTAGAAGAGGCTTCTTGGATAAAAAAGGCAAAGCATGGTCTTCTCTTTGTGCTTTCTTTTCAATTAGTTCTGTCAAAGACGATTTACTGGCTTATGATTGGTTTTAAGCAAGAAACATGGGTTTCCTGAGTCTTTAATTGAGAAAATAAGCTAAAATAGTCTTTTGAAATTGGGCACAAAGGCTTAGGATACCTTCAGAGGCTTTCTGGCTTAATTTGGAGCTTGAAATAGTTCATAAAATTGTTAAAACTCACAATTTTCCTCCAAAGTAGTAGGCAATAGTAAAACAGGGTTTCTGGAGAAAAATTGACAGGGTTTGGCCTGTTTTTGGACTATTTTGACAGACTTCTTTTGTTAATTTTAAATTTCTGAATAAGCGATATTCTTAGAAGGTCTTTTAAAACTTTGAAAATAGGTTCCAATTTAAGAAGAAAACCTATAATGCGGAGGTATAAGGGTTTGAAAATTTTTTTGAGGTCTTTAAACAATCGAACAACTTCTATGGAGTTTCTGGAGCAACGCAAAGCTCCTTGGCGGTCTTCAAAGACTAACAAGCTGAAATCTGACGTTTTTTGGCAAGAAAATGGCAGAAAAAGCTTTTTTTAATAGTCGGGAGGCTCGTGCAGGGTTTAGGCATAGAAGGATCTGAAATAAAATGCATTACCACTTTTTATTGTGCATTTTTGGTTACATTAACTCTGCAATGAATGATGGTCACATCGGGCGGGAAAGGTGGTTTCGAGCTTCAACAAAATCCGAAACCGGAGTGGTTATTGTGTGTCATTTCAGTAGTTAATGGTTTTGGAGCGATTGAAT
Organism: Pinus albicaulis; assembly: GCA_034641835.2. NCBI lineage: Eukaryota > Viridiplantae > Streptophyta > Pinopsida > Pinales > Pinaceae > Pinus > Pinus albicaulis. The sequence continues at coordinate 1,592,388,404 of CM076575.1, read as the reverse complement.
GAAATACAATGAGGATTGAACACGTGGAGGAGAGATAATGTTTCAATACCACTCATTTCGTGCAGGTTTGAGATGGGGGTGATCATGCAACTTTCCTGTGCGATATGGGTTTTTATCTGTTCGATCTTGGCTGTGGAATGCGAAAGGTCTAGATTGATTGAGGATTTGCATCGAGATTGGGGAGTGGGACCGGGGTTTCATTAACGCGGTGGGGTTAGATTTTAAACCTTAGGTTTATATAATGGCAGGGGGAATAATATAATGTATTTTTTAATTAAAACATTATAATTATTTCAACTAATACATATCCGGGTTTAATATATACTTTTTCAATGTCGACAGTTGTTTAAAAACTATGGGGGCGGGATATTTGTTTTAACTGATAGGTTTAGACCAATGGGATAGTAGGGTGGAGTTTTATATTGCGCACATGGGGTATTAAACATTGGTCTAAATTTAAAATAGAGGGTTTGTCAGTTTATTTAAAATAAAGGGTTTTAATACTATACGGGAGGGTGTAGTTAGGGATTTAATAGAATAAGTTTAGAAGTTAATATAGAAAAAGGGATAATGTAATGAATGAAAATACATGGTTAACTCTAAGTAAAGTGAAAATACTTATCTTGTTGTATTATTTTACACTTTAACTCAGGAAAAATGAATTCTTAGGGTATATGTATGATTTTTGAAAGGGAATGAAGTTAGTTATTTAGGGTTTTACTTTTACTAAGTAAAAATGGGTTTTACTTAGGAAAAAGGTATTATGATTATGAATGAAGGGTAAATGTTGATGAATATGGGTTTTGTGTAGGTATTCAATATTTTTAACCAATCAGTCATCGAGCCTTGGGTCTAGTTCCAACAGAAGTCAGAGAAATGCTCTGAGCCTCTTTAACTGATAGTTTAGAATACTAAATAATTTTAGAGAGGAAATAGTGATTTTTTCCCGATGATGCTTTATTACATGTTTGCACAACTTCTTTCTACCTACCCATCTTTATTTCTAACATTTTTACTTCATTTTCATGGGTGCACTTAGGCTTGCAACCCTAAAATATTTTTCTTTCAAAGCATAAAACTTGCTCACTTTCATGCTTTATTCTTCTATTTTTCTTTTGGGGTCTATCTTTTTCTAAGTCCTTTGATATTTCTTTTAGGAATTTTTACCCTCTTTTTGGTTTTTTATTATTTTTGTTTTTTTCAAAATATGGGAAAAAAACTTGCAGAAAGCAAGGTATGTAGATATTTACAAGACTATCAAAGTCAATTCAAAATTTATGAACCCTATTATTATAGGACCCTAACAGGTGTGCCTCTTCTTCCCATGAGGGAGATCTCGATTCATCTATAGTGACACGTAGTAGGCATGAAGAAGAGATTCTTGGTGCCTTTGAGGAGGTTAGCTAGGGTATTTATCTCCTATCATGAGCAGCAGGCTTAGCAGGAGTAGATATAGATGTATAGATGTCAGAGCAAGGCTTAGAAGAGACATTTTTTTATAAAACACCCAAGTTTTGAAGATTTCTGATGTAACCGACTGGACACAACACACACACTCACACACACACACACACATATATAGCCATTTTTTATTTTTTATTTTTTTATTTTTTTGGTGAAAAATGTACAATCATGCATGACTCCTTCTATAGTAAATGTGAAAAATGCTAATCCAATACATAATTTGCAAACAAATTAGCTAATGTATTATATTCTTTAGGAATGTTCTCAAAAATAATGAATTTAAATTTATATTCCAGAAGTCATGCCCTCAAGTAATAACATAATAAGACAGGATTTCAAGCGCGATAAGAATTCTAGAAATGCATAATGACTAGATAGAAATCTAACCAAACCACTAGATTAGAGATGTCATGAGATGCATCCTCAGTGAGGACTTGGATAACTGACATATACTCAGCAATATTGTTGGTGGCATCGCCAAGGAAGATTCCCCTGGAACCAAGTAGTTCTAACTCAGGTGTATAGAGGACCCAAGTAGCTGATGCAATGTGACATGTGTGACAACTGGCACCATCTACATATCCAACGTATGGCAAGGATGAAGAAGACATATATGTGGAAAGAAGAGAGTATGTATGAGTAAAAATACTCAAAACCCAAACTATTCTAGACACACCAAAAAAAGATAAAACATATATACATACAATTACAAAGAAAATGTCAGTTCTGGGGCTTAGGGAGAGAGATTCCATTACAGTCATGAAGCTCATAGGCCCATTTATAAAGGACCTTTGTGAAGACATATGGATCAATCCATAATGGTTGAAGTATTCCTGCCCCGAGAGGTTGTGTTTCAGATCGTAGAATAGAATGATATCACCATCTTGGAAAGAATGAGGCTTGGTAGATTTGTCGTATTGAGCTTTAACTGGGCACTTGTGGGCTTCGAGGGCCAGTATGGCATCTCGACGAGTTTCATCCAACTGATTGAGTGAGATTAAATTATCTTCTTCGGTAGTATTTCCTAACAAGAGTTCAACAGCCAATTTAAGTGATGGAATCTCACACTCGATTGGAAGAGCTTCTTCCAAACTATATGTTAATTGGAATGGCGTGAAGCCTGTGGCTGTATTTGTTAATGTTTTGTATTCCCATAATGTGGAGTATAGATTTTTACGCCATGTGGTTTTATTATTGCTGAATAACCAACGAATCATGGTCTTAAGGATGTCATTTACAGCTTCGACTTGACCGTTAGCTTGAAAATAGTAGGACGAAGACTGATCTTGTCGAAAACCTAGCATGGAAGTTAAATTCGAAATAATTTGGTTCTGAAAGTGTGCACCATGATTTGTGACGAGTGTGGTACACTGAAATGATAGATAAACTGATTGAACATGAAGAGAGAAGTGGTTTCTCCATCGGCCCGAAAAGTGGGAATGGCCTCAACCCATTTTGTGAAATAGTTGACTGCAACTATAATGTAGTTGTTTCCGTCAGTGGAAGTGGGATTACATGTTACGAAATATATTCCCCATTTAGCGAAAGGATAGACAGAGATGACCAGATGTAGAGGGGCAGGGTGAACACACATTTTATTCATAAAAAATTGACACGTATGGCACTTCTGGACTGTAGATTATCACCACATGCCTATACGTGGAAATCATTTAAAATGTGTTCTTCTTCAGTAAGGGTGAGACAACATCGAATAACTTTATGGACACCACGACAATATAGAGTATCGTTTAGCATGATATAGTGTTTCGCTTGGTGATGAATGCGATGAAGGTCTTCTAACATGAGAGTTGGGTGGAACCATTGAGTTTGGAGGTATAAAAGAATGTACCCGTACCAAGGATCAGTAGACTCAACTAGACAGATAGATTCATCAGGAAATGGATCATGAGCTACTTCCTCTAGGTCAACTATGGGAAGATTCGAAAATAATTTGGTGAAGACTAGATATTTCTTAGTTTTAGAAGCAGCAAAAACCAAGTCAAATTGTTAGAGGATTACAATCCATTTGGAATATTTTCCTCCAATGATATGGCAAGACAAGATGTGTCGCTTGGGATTCTCTAAAGCAATGATGGTAGTCTTCCATAGCAATATGTAATGTCGGAGATGGGTGACAATGAAGACCACCATGAGAAATAGTTTAACCGCATGTGAATACCATAATTCAAGTTCAACAAGACCTTTCAACAGATAATAAATTACATGTTCACTATCCTCATCATGAACTTGAACCAAAACCATTCCCAAAGAGGATGGTGAGGTTGCTACGTAGAGGATAAAGTCACGTGAATAGTTGCGGGCATGAAGAAGTGGGGCGAAAATGAGTGTTGTTTTAGGGCGTCAAATGACAGTTGAGCTTGATCATCCCACAGATACATTACTCCTTTCTTGAGTAAGCGCATAAAGCCTTTCATCATCTCAGCATAGTTTATGATGAAGTGACGTAAGAATTTTTCCTTCCCTTGCAAACGTTGGAGTTGTAGGATGGATTATGGTGTAGGTAATTCAATAATTTCCCTTACCTTATCGGGATCAACCCTAACCCCGTGCTTGGAGAAAATGAATCTAAGAAGACATCCAGACTCAAAAAAAAATATTCATTTATGCGTATTCATATGGATGTTGTAGAACCTACACTGAGCGAAGGTTTCTATAAGATGAGATCATTTCTTGGAATGAGCAGGAAGCTCATCCAAGTAATCTTGTACAATGTGTCTTATATTGTGAAATGCATAGTCCATGGCCCTTTGAAATGTGGCTCCAGTATTCTTCAAACCAAATGGGATTTTTCGATACGAAAATGTGCCCCCAAGGAAAAATGAAGTCGTTTTTATGGTGGTCATATTTTTTAATCACGATCTAGTTATATCCTGAAAATCCATCCATAAAGTAAACATATTTGCATCTAGTGCAATCATTGATAATCTAATCTATAAACGAAGAAGGATAATTGTCTTTTGGACAAGTGGTATTTAGATCATGATAGTCGACACAGACTCCGATGGTGCCTTGTTTCTTATCTACAGTAACTAGATTAGATACTCATTTTTTCAAAGGAATGGGATAGATGAAACTAGTGTGTAAGAGTTTTTCAACTTATGTCTTGATAGCTACTACTTTGCGAGGGTGGACCGGTCAAAGCTTTTTCCAAACAGGCTTGGCATCATCATAAATATTTATTTCATGCTTCACTATATAAGGATCTATGTCAGCCATATCATCGTAAGACCAACAAAAAACATCACAGAACTCCTTAAAAAGGAGCGTGAAGCATGCAATTTCCTCCGAACTACAATCTACTCCAATCTGTATAGTTTCCATGAGACCTGTTTTGACCGAGAAATATATGAGCATGGTCTTAGAGAGATTTCCCATGTTTCCTTCTACATTGATAGTTTGAAAAGTCATATAAGTGAATGGAACGATCTAAGGTGGGTCAAAAGGTAGGATTTGTGTAGTGATCATGTCTAAATCAAACATCTAAGTGTGATGGTGAAACTCCCCCCAAGATCATTCTTCTAGAGATAAGATCTCTTGGATAGCTTCATCCTTATGTAGGACTTCATCGAGGAGATCCTTAGAAGAAATAATGTTGGGCGAGAGGGTGGTACCATTGGTCAAAACCAAGTAAGTGGAGGGTTTATATGTTGATTGGATGGCTCGACAAGCCAATTCAGCAGGTGATAGTGGCATTTGATCTCTGTAGGAATCAATTTATGAAGGCATCGGTAGGATCCATGGGTTGATAAAGAAATTCGAGATGGTGTATATCATTGAAACTGTGTTTGGAGCCTCCAGAGATGGGAGAGGAAAGAAAACCATAAGGAAAGATGCCTTCAGAAGACTGGTACCGACGTTAACATAAGAGTGAGGAACTTATCCTACTAAGGGTACAATGCTGCTAGGTAATGTGGAATAATCTGGGGTGAAAAAGGATAGTTGGTCCACTATAACTATCTTCCCATCCAAAGGAAAAAGGATGAGATGGAAAAAAGAAGAGACAATGGACGTCAGCACATAAGACCAAATGTGACCTAAAAGAATATTATAGTTGAGATGGCAATCTACGACTTTGATGCCCAAAGTTATCATTTTCCCACTAAGTGTATTGGAATAGCTAGAAAGGTAGCCTTTTGGGAGGAAGGTGTGACCATTGAATGCTTTGAGGGAATTCGAAGGTGGAGACAAAGTAGGGGAACCCAAAGCAAGGCAACCCACAGTTGAAATTACTCAGGTTGAAGCACCTTCTTCTATGATAATGCGATGTATTGGCCTCCCTTTCGACACAACATGAACCTGGAAAGAAAGCTAGTGTGAGAGGTGAGATTTACATTTTTCCATGTCAAATATGGCTAGCATAGAATCCTGGGGGTTAATTCCACCAATGGCCGAAAGTCGAGCTTTCCTTTGCGTTGAGAAGGTTTACAACACTTCGAGTGCAAACATCGCTGATGGTGCTTGCACCAAGTATTCTACAATGTTGTAGTTTTAGGAAGCATGTGAAGAGGTGTTATGAGTCATGCATTGAAGGGTCCCCTTTGGGGGACGAATGACAGGGTTAGCAGCAAGCCTTTCAATATGAATATCGTTGGGTAGCGGTGGATTTGAACTTGAACCAATTTTGTGAGCATCAATGACTAGATTTCCATAGGTTTTGGCTTGGTTTTGGATTTAAATGGTCTCCATGCCATAAATCGTAGATGATCCTTCACCGAAAGGATGAGCACCACCATTTCCCCTTTGTGGAGGTTGTGGCGGGTTTGCAACCATGTGTTGCTACTACTATGGATTAGGGAAAGAATTGTGAAGGACGAAAGGTGTCCTTCCAAAGTCCTCTTGTGTGATAAAATCTGTGCATTTCTCCGGCCGAGGAAATTTATATGTCAAGTAGTCCTCCGCACCAATTTTGCAAGGGAATATAATAGTTTTGTCCTTCCCTTTGCCAGTTTTAGCAATTTTTCTCTAATTTTGATTATTTGAAGTGGTAGGCTTCTCTTCAGAAGGAGCGGTCTTTTTCTTATTCTTATTGTTCTTACCGCTAGGATTTTGTGTAGACTCCATAGAGGGTACCTCAGTGGTGGGAACAAAAGCTTATTGGGTAAGGGGAGTTCCAGCCTAATATGGCTAGGAAGTGTGCCCTCTAAGTTTCTTTATAGCTACACTATATTTTGTGGCAACACGGCCGTCAGTATGATCTCCAAGTAGCTAAGTAGCGAGAGGATTTGGGTTGCCAGGGGCATGGGGGAGTAACTCATACATCTTGCCATATTTTGAAAAGATGAGATCTAGATATTGTGCATGATGGATGGATATGTCCTCTGTGACCGCACCAAATAGGAAAACATCCTTAGTAAGGGGTGGCAAGAGTGATTTACAAAAACAGTTCGAGAAAAGATGATCTGGGATTGGAGCTTTGACTAGCATCCACCTACGTCTCCATTCATGAATGTGATTGGAGATGTCGATGGTGGTGGCTTGGCACAGTTAGGTTAAGAGTTCCATTCCAGTTTTGTATCGGATAGGTAGTTGAAAATTTTGAAAAAAATTCATTGCTAAGGCACCAAAATTATTGACTGCCACTCGTGGTAACTCAATGTACCATTTGGCAGCATTGCCTGTGAGAGTGCAGGGAAAGAGCCTGAGCTGGATATTATCGTCCACCATGGAATTAGAAACATAACATAAATGAAAAGTGGTGATATGTGTATTCAGATCCTCCCCTTCTTTCCCTTTGAATGTAGGGATATCTAATGAAATCTTATGCAGTACAGGAGGCCAAATCAGGTTATGATTGATGGGATCATTAGTATATTTGTATAGATCAGGGATGTCTAAAGCTACCAAGAATGGTAATTTTTTTTTTTGCCCCCAAGTCTAACCAAGGAGGTGTTGGCTAACCATTTAGACCGTAGGGTCCTCCCATAAAATTGTTTCCAATAGGATAAGTAGGACTTGTTTGATAATAATCTCCAGCTAGGGGAGGTGTGGGGATTTAAAGTTGTTGTACATAGGGGATATTGTACTAGGGGAAAAATAGTTGGTTCCCCCAAGGTAATATTTTCCCCCTTGCCCCAATTGGTTTTTGGGAAGGGTCGCCCAAATAGACGCAATAGATTTTTCTTGTTGCATACTACTAGTTGCAAAATTGACCATTGGCATAGACCCTACACCATAAGGTTGACAACTAAGAGGAATGGCATTAAAAATGGATAGAACTTATTTTCCCATAGAATGTAGGGGTACAGAAGTTCCCCCTGGCATGTAAGGATAGGAAACACTACCCCTCGGCATAACGGCCGAGGGGTTCTAACTCAAAAATCGATTCCAACCGAAAGGGTTGCTGAAAGGAAACCGGGGTAGCCCTGCCAGTGGAAGAAGAAGCCAAAATTTGAGGAGAAAACATGTTAGGAGTAGATACCGAAGAGTTCAGAATTTCACTAACAGTTGTTGTGACTAAGTTGCTAGGACCAAGCATATTCTAGCTACTAGGGTTTCTAGTCAGCTGTGAATAATTGACCACTGGTGGAAAATATTGTGGTGGAATAGAGTTTTCCACTAGCGGCACTAACCCATAGGTCACCTGTCTTGTAGTGGATGTGGGTGCAGTCGAAGACATGGTTGGTAATGGTGCTACCTAAATGAATAATGGCCCTAACGAGTTAGTGAGAGGAGGATTATAAAGAGGCACAACTCCTTCCATGAAAGGATCCTCAGGCAACTCTGTAATGTGAGGAGAAATATGTAAATCAATGGTGAACACTAGAGACTGCTCTTTCAAAGAAGGCACTAGGTCACGGAGACTCGACACCTCCCCTAGTGTCAAATGGAGGGAGACCTTGCTATCGCCCAGAAATATGATGAGGGTTGAAGGATGCCATAATGACCAGTTAATTTAATCAAAATTTTAATGTGATATATTATTAATTCTCAGTGATAGTAGAACCAAAATCCTAAAAAAGAGAGCTGTAAAGTCAAGCAATCAAGCAGACAGAGGGGTAAGACCCTTTCTGAGTACTAGTGTTTGCTGGAGATGAAACCTAGTATCATAATAGCATACAAACAGAGTTGGTCATATGTACAGTTATGATTACTCTTGAGATTTTCCCAAAACTCAGATAATGGGGCCAAGAACTATCGTGAAGACGAGTACCCTCCCAAAAAACCGAAGATAGAGTAGCTTCGTTTGTGTCATGTACCAGGGAAACCCGCCCCAGTCACCTTGTGTACATCCCTAGAAGTACGGAAACTATGGATACCTCAAATCACAAACACGACCAGGTGGGTCATGGTCGTAGACAGCATGATGTATGGGCATAACACCTAGATCCCCAATTTAGTTTCGACATCCCTGAGGGGAACCCCAATACACAGAATGCCCATTGTTATGCGATAGAAGGCAGGCTACCTTATCACAGACCCTAGTGTTGTCTTGCGCTTAATTCCATTATCAGTGGAGCAATACCAATAGTATGAGTGCAATAGGATTTTCACTCTTTAATGAAACTAGTCTCAAGTTTTGCGATCTTGGTCAGTTTTCTCACTCTGCCTATCCCAAGATCCTAGCCTGAACTAATGCTGGTGTAAGCTCAGAAAAGAGTTATTGATTGGTTTTATTAGCGCTTAATTTTTGTGTACTTTCTTATAAGTCTCTGGAGAGGTATTGGAGATATGAAATTTTATGTGACTCTGACTCAAACCATGCAGATAATTATTTTTAGGTTTAGATTGATGAAAGAGTTATTTCTATAAGTAAAAAAATTTCACACATCCATGCAACAGAAAACATCCAATAATACAGTTCATCCTATAAAATATTTAGATATTTATCCTCACTAACAACTATTTAACCCAAAAATTACAGAATGAAACCAACTATCTCAGAAAAACTAAAAAATTAAAAATTAAAAAAAAAAATATTATTTTCAAAAAGAAAATGCAACTAAGCTAAATTTTCAAAAATTAAATGCAACTAAGCTAAATTTTTAAACAAAAAAACTAATATGCTATCAGGAAACCAAGCACAGAGATTTAGAATACAGCAGGGGTGAAATAACAAGTTTTAGGTTGAGTAATGCTGCCTATCAAGGAGTACAATGCATTAATAGCAGGACTAACACACTTTTCTCAAGTAGCAGTTGCATTATAACACTTTGGAACACACAAAGGAGGTGTGTTACTAAAGATAAATTGCAAATAATGGTCAAGCAAGGTATGTTCTAAACAATGTGAGTTGATGAAATGGTCACGGAGCACATGAAATGATCAGAAAGGGATGTGAGTAGAACCAGAAGTGATAGAGGGAAAGAACTAAGGGCTCAGAAATTAAAAAGTGGGAACTAATAATTATTCCCCAATATAGTCTCCAATTCTTCTTAGGGGTAAAATGCATAGGTGGTAGCTGGAGTAAGATCCCTCTTGGGCCTTCCCGAGACCCAAGGAAGACAGTCATATTAGCTGCAACATTCACAAAAAAAACTACATGCATGTTCATACTAATGCTTAATTGAAAAAATCAAGTATTGAAGGATTACCTCAATATATAAGGCATATATGTTGGAGAGCGCAATTCATTGTGGTGGAAGTCCTCCTCACCGGCTCCAAGTCCGAATCCTACAAACAAACAACAAGCTAGGGTAATATTCGCACTATTATCACTACAAAGAATAAAATAGGTATATAATCAAACAAACCATTTAAATCTAAGCCACTTATAACATGTATCTTAAGCAAATAAACAATAGATGCATCAATAATACACCAAGTGGAAAAAATATAGGCAGATCTATTATTCAAAGAAGGAAGGTTACAACCATCAGTTTGGTCAAACTTCCCTCAATCCTCTGACTCCAAACTCTCTCTTATCAATATCCAAGTGTGATCATTCTTAGGCCAAAAGTTCTCAATGAACCAAGCCAACCATGAAATATCACACTCAACAACAAAATTTCGCTCCTCACACAATCAACCTTTTGGCCTTTGGTAATGAGCCCTAGCCTCCAATTTATAAGAGTTTGGGAGGATCAACCTTGACATTCTTCTCCATTAGTTCGAATAGGGAAAAAATACATGATGTTTCCATGATTTTCCTAGATTTTTCCCACTTTGGATGCTCAATTGGGTTTATTAATGTCCAATCAGAGTCCTGCATTGTAGGCTGCCCTCTTTTTGGACTGACTCCTTGAGAAAAAGTCGGAAACGACAGTCAGTTACTACGGAATCTATCCTTTTTTCTTCATGAAACACTATTAATGTTGCACCTTAGGCAAGACAGTGCATTAACCTAGGCCCTAACTCTCCCTTCAAGAGGCAGGGAAGTGTTATAACTAGAGCTAGAGGACTCTAGGGTGCATTACCTTGGAAAAATAGGTCTCTGTCTAGGTCAATTTATTCCTTCCATGTGTCCTTATCCTCTGAGCTGGTGAGGAGGTCATTTGTACTGTAAAACATTCTATGTTAAATTTTTTTCACACTTATAAAGTTGAATAAAATCAAAATTTTGGCACTACTCTCATTTCATTCCAAGTTATAGTTTGGGAGATCAAAGTTCTCAAAGTTTTGCAGTACTAGTTGCTGCCAGGTTATTGTTACTAAGTGAAGCAGAAGTAGAAGGTAATTTTTTTGGATGTTGTTGCTTGGAGAAGTTTTATTGGGCTTAAATTTAAGTCTGTGAAGCTAGATCAAAGTTTCTACCTTAATATCATATTCTCAAGAAGCGAGGTTGAAGTTCGATTGCTCCTGTTGTTGCTACTGCTGCCAGATTCATGAGGGATCACAAGGAAGGCTGACTTGTTGTGGAGGAGGTTTGGGTCAAGGTCTAGAGTCTCAAGAATCAATATTTAAAGGAATAATTATCTTTATTTTGTTTTCCCCTCAAGGGGGATTTTTCCCTTGCTACTGGGAAACATGTAGTGTCCTTGATCTATGTGTATTTGCTTTTATATTTTCTTGATGAACTAATAAGAAGAAATATAAGAATAAAATAACAATAACTAAATAAGATCACAAGTAAATATTCAAGAATATGAGTAGCTTTCTGCCTTTCTTATTCTCTAACACATACTAGATAGATCATAATGGACTAATTGAGGAATTTCAGAAGTTTTACTTTCAATTGAAGGGAATGGTCCCCTTGTAACTTTTCTAGTTCCACAACCAAGAAAAACACCTTCATGATCTATGTTGAACTTAGGCATACTTGAAGTAACACAATTAAAAGCTCCCAAAGGACTTCCTCCAACTTAATAGAGACCTTCAACCCTAAATCCAAGTTTAAATGCATCTTTAGGGCTTCTTTTCCAAATACATACTTTTCCATCAATGAATGCTACCTTGAAGCCTTTATCTTCCATCATAGAAATAGACACCATGTTCTTCTTCAAATCAGGTACATACAATACTTATTGTAGATGAAGGATTTGATCTTGATTTAAGTGAAGAGTGACATTCCATATCCCTTTCCTAGGGTAGGTGGCATTGTCTCCAATTATGATCTCCAAATTAGTATTATTTTCAATCAAATTTGAGATGGCCTCATTGCAATCAGTGAAGCTCCTTCAGGATCCACTATCAATCAACGAATGCTCGAAAGTGTTTGGAGGAGAGGCAGAGGGTAGAAATAAGATAAAATTCATTTTTTTTTCTACAACATTAGTTTCCTCATACCTAGAGTTTCTTGTCCTTTTGGGACATCAAAAATTACCTTATCGAGCAGCAAGAGAATTCATATTTCCTTTATTGTTGAACATGGTGTTCCTTTTATTTTTGTTTCCTTTGAGATTGTTGTTATTTTTGTTTTTTTTGTCATCATATCGTGGAGTATCCTTCTTGTGAGGACACTCTCTAGCATAGTTTCCAAACCTATTCCAATTGTAGCACTTTCCTTTTCTTCCTTCTTTGAATCCCTGCTTGAATCCTTGACCTTGTATCTTTGGACCAAAATTATTCTTCCTTTTTGCATGATCATAGAATAAACATTTCCATTTGAAAGCTTTTCTCTCTCCATCATCCTTTTCTCTTCTTTTCGACATCTATCCAATAACTCATCAAAACTAGGAATCATGTCATTATTAATAATGGTGGTGTTAAAGACATCCCATGCTCTTGTGAGACCTCCAAGAGCAATGTGAATGATATCCCTATCAGCAACAACTTCTCTCATAGATATAATATCATTCTTGATTTTGGTAATCCTCATGAAGTAGGATTGGATAGACTCCCCTGTATCCATCTTGATGTCCTTCAACTTGTTCTTGAGAAAGAGGATTTGATTTTCAATATTTACTTTTAAAATCCTAATCGATTTATCATACATCTCCTTAGATGTTCCCAAATCAGAAATATAGGCAACAAATTCTTTTGAATGGAATGAATGATAATTATTTTTTCTTTGACCTCACCTTTCTTGTATTTTGTCTTTGCAGCATCAATTGCATTTGAAGGAGACTCGACCACTTTCTTGTGCACATATTACATAACATAATTCTCTTCCAAAGTGAAATCCAAAGTCATATTCCATGCATGATAGTTGTATTTTTTCTTGAGCTTATCCTCAGATTCGAAGTATGATGTAGTCATTATTGAAGCTAGACAAATATTCTTGTCTAACAACTCTTTCTTAGTGATTTCTTTTCTCTCTTTTGCTTGGGATTTTTCTTCACCTAGGCTTTGATACCATGTTAATTTTAGTTAAATATGGCATGTTATATTCTTAGCACAATTAATTCAATATTCCTTAAGTAGCACAATAGAAATTTCCAATTTAGTTCCAAAATTAATCACATTAGCAATAAAAGTAGATAGAACATTAAACAAAATGTAGAATAAAATCCAAGACAAGAGGGTGCCAGATTTTGCGGATGCAAGTGAAAAAACCCAATGTGGGGAAAAATAATTGATAATTTCTTCTTATTATTATATCAAAATGTTCGAGAGAGAGAGAGAGAGAGTACATTATTCAAAACTGAATAACCAAATTCAAGTCAAAACAACCCTATCAAAACTTGTAGTCAGCTACAATCAAACTTTATCCCTAACTAGATATCAAAGATGGTCAAAGCAATAGTCAAAATCCTCCTTTGAATCTTGATCAAAGGTAGTCAAACTTGGCCTCCAACAACAGTCAAATTCTGCCCAAAATAGTCATAGAATCTATGGTCAAACTTGGTCAACTTACAGTCAAACAAGCATGTGGTGAACGCAGGAAAAATAATCTATTTTCTTCAGTTTTTGTGTCCATAAATGTGACCTTATTAGACAGAAATATCCCCAAAAGTAAGAATTAAAATCATACCCAAAAATTCAAATTCAATGCTCGTGAAACTACAAAACTTTTTGAGATTTTTAGCCCTACAATTATGTCCTTAAACTTTGTCTTCGTTGTGCCACACATGGGAGAGATAAAATGCCCAATGTTGTACGAACCAGTGAGAGAAGGAGAAAGAATGTATGAGTGATAAAGATGCCAAATGAGGTGAGAGGTCACTCGTTTTTATACAATATTTGGTGGGTTAAGAGCCACATCCATTGGGCTTCATGAGCCTACATGTTGATATGGTCGACCTGAACAATTTGCACATGTGTGGGCATAAATTCAACAATGCTCTTTTGCTTGCCCAAATTGGAGAATATTTATATCAATTTTTTTCCTCTTGAAAAGAGGAAATTAATGCAATAATCATTTCCATCAAATGAGTTGTCCCAAGGTGGAATTTGGTCTTATTTTCCAATTTTAGCAAATGTAGGTAATTTCCATCGCATGGCTTCCCATCCCTCAGCACATCTATAAATATATATGGAAACCTTTGATAGTGCTCCAATATGCATCCTATGTTGAATTTGTAACTATGGTCAAACTTCATAATGTACTTGTGGTAACTTGATTTAATTATGTTTATCATTGTAAAGAATATTTATAAATACTTGAGTTAAAGGAAATTTTATTTTGAGTCAAAAGTCCCCTTGCGACTTTTAAAAGACGTAAATCTGAATTTTCAAAATAAAATTTTCAGCTCCAAAAGTGACAATTCGACCTCCCTCCATGTCAAGTTGGCCCTAACTAAGAGATATGTACATTCACTTATCTCCTATTGCAAGATGATCAAACTCAGCTAGCTTGGAGCACTAACTACTCCTCCTTGTAGTTCTAAGGTCACTTGAGGAGCATGATCCTATTTTTATGAATTTTGGACTAAAATCAATCCTTATTTCAAGTAATTTTCCCCTCATCCATCATTTATAAATAGAGGGTTCAAGTATCCCATTAGGTAGTAATAAAAGCTAGAGGATAGTCCAAGTTAGTGGAGGAATTAGCAATAAAGGGCATTAGAATTTTTGTTCCTAAAAATTTTCATGTAAAATATCCTTTTCTGAAAAATGAAAAACATATTTGGTTCTTAGACTATTTTATCTTCAAGATCCTAATAATCCTTTGGTTAGGTCCTACCCTAGGTTCTCAAGATAACTTATGTATTGTTATCTTTTATGCGCTTGTTCATTTATTTATTTATGAAAATTCATTTCAGAATATTATTTTTATGAAGGGTTAATTTGTTAGCTTGTTTATAGTATCTTCATTCATAGTACATTGAACACTATATGGTAGTCTTAGAAATGATTTTTTTTGTATTGATCATCTCTTTCCATGCATTAGGTTCACTTCTTTTTTTGATATTTAATTGTTGTTTATATTTTTTGTGTTCTAATTGGACAATCATCTATTTTTCAAAGCTACAGGAGACTCTATATTCACCCATTTTCTGAAAAAACTGATTCTATCACTGACATAATTACATGGATATGAATCCTTGATCATCCATTATCCTCCCTTTAGCTCAATTTTCCTTCAAATTTCATCCTTAGCACATTTTCCTGCTTGTTGGACTGTCTCTTGTAGCAAAATAGGGACTCATATAGAAGTTCGAATTTTAAATCTTAAATTCATATAAACTTGCACTCAATGCATAGTTAGTATTATTTTGTGTATTATAATTTCCCAGTCCCTTAACTATGAAATTTAGAATCCACAAGACCAAGTAATAATCAATTAATTGAAATATGCATTCATAATTGTTTACACTTATGCTACATTTTTATCACTCTTATTATTTTTTTCATTGGGGATATTACATAATAGCAAAACACCATTATAAACTAATCTCTAAGATTATACATGGAGGTATCCTCTTATTTCATTTATTACCAATGTATTTCTTATTTCAAATATTGGAGATACATATATCAAATATACTCATATTGGTATTCTATTGTTTCCTTAATTTACCACTTTATTATGAAGGCACTTATTGCTTCTTAGGATTAATTCTTCACAAGTCCTTCATTGGGATAATTACAAGGCTTAAACATATATTCATATACTAATTATCAGTTTTTAATCATCAATGGACCAACCTTGTAACTTTAATGCACCTTGCCATTATTTCATTTGATATTTATATTCGCACTACACATGCACTATGCAATTATAAATTAAAATATTTATGTATACAAAGAAATTTCTGATTTATGAAGATACACCTTCTATTGGTATTTTATAAAGACCTTTGGAATAAAAATTTATATGTATATACCAATGGGTCTAAGCATATGATTCCTATAGCTCTAATGTTTGGTTAATATATTGTTTGCATAGGATTAAAATTTGGCTTTTGAGAATACCATTTATATTTGTGTCTATGATTATATATTCCCATATGTGTTTATCAAATAGCATCATTATTAGTGTGAGGACATGTGTTTAGGATTTTATGGAAACATGGAACCCTAGCCAAAGTCCACAATGATGACATCACTTTCCCTTCACAAGAACTTACATTGAAACATGCATACCCTAATATAGATGGATATGAGTTTATTTTTTGTGATCAAGAGTTGATATCGCTTAGGGTTATTATTTGTTTGTAGTGAATACCCATCCGTAGACTTAATAGTTTATTCATTTCTTTCATTGTTTAGATATGGATCTCTATCACCTTCATCATATTATTTACCAATAAATAAATTTATTGCTACACCCAAATTCACACATATATATATATATATATATATATATATATATATATATATATATATATATATATCATTTGTGTCATAATGCAATAAAACCATATGAGTATGTTTTCATATTTATTCTAACCCTATCATTGCATTAGTATAATTATTATCGTTTATTACACTAATTTTTAACTATACATCATAATACCATGGATTATTAATCATCCACGCGTGCAACGTACTGAGCTGAGATTTGGTTTTAAGATTGGTTTACTTATTCGTAGTCTGTACTTAGCTTAAGATCTAGTCAATCTAGTTCCTTGTTCACCTTTCATCTGGTAAGCTTCTTCTCATTTATAGTGTTGCTTGGTAGCTATCAGTTGTGATTTTCTTATGGGTATCTATGCTATTCTTTGATCTGCTAAAACCTAGATCCAATGATGGAAAGTTTTGCGGGAGGGTTTAGGGTAACCACCCGAACCAAGCATTGCATCCACTACTCATTTTTCTCAGCGCTCCTATTGTTTTTCTCTGCAATTTTTCGTTTTCCTCTAGTTTCTAGCTCCGGCAGAAAGGGTAAACCTCTTCCATCACTAAGAGCATGAGTTTGTAGCGGTTTTTTTGCTATGCCTAAGGTAAACGTTGTTTTTTTCCAGTTATTATTTTCAATGCGGCTTTGTGTCGAATATCCATGCAAATATGGTTTAGTTTTCAAGTATTGCTTCATAGCTTCTGCACCATCCTCATCGAGTTCTCTCTAAAATTCATAGGTATTGCTCCAAGTGACATTTTCTATTCATAATCACTCAGGTTTTTAAAGAGAAACTCAGTTGTTTTATTTGGGAGAGGTTCATTTTTAATCCCTTTGTTGTTCATTAAACATGTTCAAGATTGTAAATCCATGATGCCTGAAGGTTTCTCATTCGACAGTTGTTTCATTTTCATTTCTCACAGGAAGTCCAGAGTACCATATTCTAAGTGCACCGAGAGCTGGAACTTAGGTAATGACATATTTTCTCTAATTCTATTTCTTCTTATTTTACCCTTGATATTCATAATGAAATACTCATGGTTCCTTTGTTTTATATTTGTTGCATCCTAGGTTTGGTTGCAGGGGTCTTGGCAGAATAAGAGGACACCTCAAATTCTTCAAAGCTTCTCCTCGATGGCCAACTCAAGTAAGTCGAACCCCTTATCCACAAATATGATTATTTCACATCTTTCTTGAGGGTTACTAAGGGTTAAACCCTCTGTTTGTAACAAGTACCAAAAATTGGGCCTGGTTCGTTTCGTGAGTTTTTTTTTAAGGCTCTCTTCAAGAGGGTTGGGTCCCAAACCTTAATGTGAATGGGTTTTGGTCTGGCTATTATTCACGGTTTATTATTAATACCATTTCCCAATCTCGTAGAAGTTCCAACTGAACTTATGAGGATAACTATATAAATTTTGTTTTTACTCTATATAAATTTTCGAAGGGTTTTTCCTCCAAATCTGATTCTTCCATTCGTGAGACCTCGCTCGTTTTGTACAGGTTTTCTCAGTTGAACATATGAGGATAACTATATAACTTTTTTTTTACTCTATTTAAATTTTTGAAGGGTTTTTCCTCCAAATCTGATTCTTCCATTCGTGAGACCTCGCTCATTTTGTACAGGTTTTCTTATATATGAAGATATCTGCTCTATATTTGCTGTGTTTAATTAATCTCTAGCTAAAGTTTCAACTCAGTTTTTGGTAAGGAGAGTTTTCTTTCTAGTTTTACGTTTAAATAAGTAGTCTTCGAGAATGGAAAGGTTCAAGACAATATCTGATTTTATTGGTTGGGTACCATGTTTTCTGTTAATACACTTTCCATCTTCAGAATTAACATGTGTTCAAAAATTTCATAGCTTATTTCTTTGTTTGTTTTTTTAAGCTCCTTCAATGTGCTCTTTAGGCAATAAGCGACAAGAGGACATTGAACTCTACTCCGTTCACCGTAGAGCTCGAGTTTTAAACCTCTAAGCCTAATGAATCTTTACACAGGTTATTGGAGATGTATAAGTAGTTTTATACATTTACAATATGTATAATATCATATGTTCTTTCCTACCCTCAATACACTCCTCTGTAATTTATTTATGAATTTTCAATGCGATTATATTTGTGTGTGTGTGTGTGTGTGAATGTATCTGTTTCCTGAGAAATTAGGATTTACATAGGTTAGCAGTGTTTTACAGAAAGAGTATCTATACTTCACTTTTCTTAACTTCATCACGCCATATATTGTTTTATTTCTCTAATATCCATATTATTCCATATTTTCGAGATAATAAAACACTAGTGTTAAAATCTAGCTTAGTTGATAATATTTTCTAATTCTTGTAATAAATCAACACAGAAAATGAAATACAGATTCATTATCAATTTATATAACTCAACTAGAAATATCAACTACTTATGTCTAATTTTATGTTCAACTAAATATGTCACCCTACCATGAGAGAAGAAATCAAGTCCTCTACTCCCCCTGTGCTCTGCACCTGAGTCTAAGGTAGCAGTTATTTCCAGAAGCTAGGCCTCAGGACCTCTGTCCAACCTACACTCCTTCTGGGTTATAGAGCTCCATTGATATTGAGACATCTCTAGACAACTCTTTCCTTATAACAATCTGTTGTTAACCCTTTTCTTTTCTTCATGAACAAAACCCCTTCCCCTTCCCAGGATTTCCTTTTTATCCTCTTAGGGAAGGTAACTGTCAAAAAATGCCTCTTCCTTTTAACTCTGGAATATTGGAATTATTTCCCAGTCAGTTAACCAACTATTGAATGTAATTTTTATTCCTAAAGTAGAACTCAAGTCCACTAATGAATAATCATATTCATTAATCTCTTTTTCACTAACAAAAAATCAAATGTATTTTATAACAGTCTTTTAAACATAACATTTAAAATTAAACTTGGTGTTACACCTTCCCTCACTAGAGGTGTTAATGTCAATTTTTGCATCCTCCAACCAATGATGAAAAAATCTCTTTTCATATTATAATAGGGTCCCATTCTGAAATTTTTTTCATTCCATTAGGTCATCATGCAAAAAAATTTCCATTGGAGGTAGCCCAAGGTCAAACCTCACTCTTTTCAAAAATTTCATTACTTGCTGGCTCATTTCACCACTTTGTTAAGTGTACAGAAGTCATGTGTTTTCATCATCATTTCAGTATTTTCATCATGAAGCTCATTTAGCTAGAGTCTCCATTAGGTCTGAGAGATTTCAGCGTCCATAAAATCACCACTTTCACGCATAAAAGTCCAGCAAGTAAGAGAGTGAGGATAAACACATTTTATTATGAAAGTTTGATATGTAAATTTAATTTCAATTCAATATGTAATTTTATGTTTCTTAATATGTAATAAGTTCACATGGTTCCAAGGTAGTTGCATACTCAAGGTTCCATCAGCAAAGTAAGTCAAAGTTCCAAAATTCATAGTGTTCCAAATCCACCAAAAGATAAAATTCAAAGGATCAAGATCAAAAAATGAAAAGTGAATTGCAATGTTTAAGTTGAGTTTGAAAAGGAAAAAATGGGTCCCATGCCTATTTTTGAAATTTCATCAAGTATAACGGTCCATCAAAGACCAAGGAGACACTCATTTGCATCCTTATGCATTGAGAACTCAGCTTCCCCAAGTCAAAAAATCAAATTTTTAGCAAGAAAGTTGAATTTCCTTGAAAACGTTGCACTCCTGCTTGAGGCATTGTGCTTTTGACCGACGGGCCCTGCACTCCTGCTTTAGGTGTTGCACTTTTTCCTGGGAAGCATTGTGCTCCTCCTTCATATGTTGTGCCTTTTCCAGCTTTCACCTACACCCTCCAAATCTTATTTTCAAGTGTTTCAAACATCAAATAATGGTTTTCACAATCAAATGAAAGTAAGTTACACCTCTCAAATCCCTCCTTTCACTTCATAATTTCAAATTTATGGTGTAAACATTCCTCACTTGTCATTTCAAGTTTTGAGCAAGGAAACCCTAGCTTTCACTCTTTCAAACCAACATTGTTTTCCCTAGACCATATTTCCCCTTTCCACACTTTTGAAAACACTCCCCCTACCCCTACATCACCTTATCTCTCATTCCCAAGTCCCATTTCCTAAAACCCTACCCCTAGGATGCATTTTCCTAGGCAGCCACACTATATCCCTATAATCAAATTTCCTACCCTATCTCCCTAAGTTTTTCTATCCCCCACCACTTCCCTAAGCTCCATAGCTCCCTTCCCCACTTCCGTAAATTTTCCTACACTTATGCCAACTCCCTAACCCTACTTCCTACTCCCTTTCCCTTACTCTTTCCCCTAGGGTTTCAAAACAGAACATACACTACATAGGAGAAAAGAGACATTATGGAGGAGGAAAGAGAGGAAAGGAGACACCACAAAGGAGGGAGGATTTTAAGGCTTGAGCCATCCAACACTAGATAATTTTTGGCGTCACCCATGACAGTCAATTGCTTCAAAAATGTGGGATTTTTTTACTTCTTTGAGATGGTCCAAAGTGTACAACATCACCCTGCTTTGACTAGAGTTTTCATATCTAACCTCTAACACAACCAAGTGACCATTTCAGGGGAGACCTTCACCATCTCCCCATATATTATTTTTGTAGCCACTGGGATACCCTATGTGGGTGAAAAATGGTTTAAGACCACAGATGTAGATGCCCAACATTATGAACAATTTCTCAAGGCATGATACAAAAATGACAAAAAGAAAGTCTTTCCTTCTAGTCACCTACTTGATATATTTTCTCCCATGATGAAGATCATCATGAAATATTTCACTTGCGAGGGAAGATTCTCTAGAATATACACCTATCACATCAATTTTCTCATGCATTTCACTACGGTGAAATTTCTCAACATCCCTTACTATTTGTACAAGATTATTGATCAGATGTCCTACATAATGCAGAACAAAAAGTATGAACAACCTCTTCCATCACTCTGTAATCAAAATAGTTTTCCTTCATCATCTCAATCAATTGAAAATTGCATGGGATACCTTCATAGAGGATGATGCCTTCACTGCATGTCCAAGTCAACTTGCTAGATCTATTCTAGCCACAGTTTTAGTGTCTCGAAGACAAAGAGGGTCATCTAGCAGGGTTGTAGTGAAGAAGACAAAAAAATTAAAAAGAGGTAAAAACCTATCAAAGAGGGCCTAGGCAAGTGGTTTATCCACAGATTGTGGAATGGGCCTTTCCTCCTTCATCAACAAAGTAGGGAAAACAAAAGAAAGAAGAGACAGTTGTCCATGAAGAGGAAGACCTTCATGAGGAAGAAAGAGATTTTGAGTTGATGGACTTGGATGACCAAGATGATCATGATGCCTCAAATTTGATCATCAAAGAGAAGGATACCATAATCAAAGAATTGTAGGACAACATGGAAATAGCCCAATTTTTCATATAATTCCTTGAACAAGAGAACAAGTAGCTGAAAGACAAGCACATACTCATGGAGTTAGAGCTGCAAAAGGTAAAAAGACGAGAGATCAAGGGTAAAGAAATTATGGAACCTAATGATTCTGACCATGATGATACTCAAACCATCACGTAAAGACCAAAAGAAAAAGGTCTTAAGAGAGCTTTAGAGCAAGAGAAACATGAAGAAGAGCAACTCAGTTTTGAGGAAAGGATTGCAAAGAAAATTGAAGATGACAGAGAGGTCTGGCTTGACAGAGTTAAACTTCACCTTGAGAATCTCCTCCATAAGGCAAAAAAATACAATTATATGCTCACACACATGTAAAATAGATACATCAATAGAAACAATATATGTAACATTAAGCTTAAGTAGTTGAAGGAAAAATACAAGAAAACCCTAATCAAGAAAAAGGAAGATGATAAAATTGATATTATTGTTGATGCATCCTTGATTGCTTGAGACACTTCATCAACAATTCATCTACCAATTTTTAAGGTTTTTTGGTAATTTTTTCCAGTTTATTTTCCAAAATTTGACAAGCTTTCAGCACAGTCCACCTGTAAAAAACACAGCGCCTAGGGCGCTACACTTTTTCTAAGAGCCTCCAAATTACAATTATCACCACCATTGGATTCAGAAGGCCCTCTACATCAAATTTTCACTATTTTCACATCAAATTTGAACATTATAACAAGGATAAATGGCCAAAAACATCCAAATAATCACCTTTCTACCTCATTTTTCAGGTTGGTGATGTGCTTTTGACCAGTCTTGGGAGATTTCAGCTTTTAGGGCCTTAAATTAATAATTTTCAGAATGTAAGGGAATTTTTGGAAACTAGATAGGAACATATTTCCATTGAGATATATTAGGCTCAATTTGGACTTTAGCAAGTCCTCCTAAAGTGACCTTGAAGTTGGTGTTGCACTTTTGTCAATGGTGTTGCACTTTCACTAGTTGCTTGATATTTTCATAATTTTCTAGATTTCTCAGTTTAGTCATAGAATTGATGATATTTATTGATGTAATTAATCCATGTAATTGTAATTAAGTCAATTTTAGTTACTAGAGGTAGATACATTAGATAAAAATGTATTTTTGGGACAAATGAATCAGTTTCACCAAAGTTAGGGATGAGTTTGTTGACCTCCCTAGTCTTTGGGTTTCAAGTTGAGCATTTTGGGTATCAACTCCAAAAGTCAGGGATTCAAACTCTGAGCCAGGGATAATCATTTCCAGTCTATACTATTCACTTCTTTTCTCATAGCAAGGCTTGGATATTGTTGGATTGATCGCTAAACACTTTTTGTAATCATACTTTTGGTAAGAAATAACAGACTGAGTTGCAGCTATTTTGATGGAATTCTTGTGGTAATGTGATTTGAAATTTTTTCTTCTTATTTTTTTCAAACGTGTGAATGTATTGTGATTTCATATTCATTTCATTTCTAAATGTAATTTTTTCCTAAGTCAGAAAGAGAGAATTCATTAAGCTTATGTCTTTTTTTGGAGGAATAATTAAAGTTTGTTTCATGTTCATCTAGTAGAAAATAATTCATATCTCTTATGATATTTTATCAAACCCTATAATTTTAAACCACTTCATCAGATATCCTTTTATGATGAACTTCTTACCTACATTTCTCCATCAGATCCCTGCAATTTTGATCCTTGTTTTCCCTAACCTATTCACCATCCAAAACCTCACAATTAAATGAATCAAATGTTTGTGCTACTATACCTAGACTAATATTTCATTGATCCAATCATACTGGGTGAGATCCATTGGAGAGTTCCCTCTCCTACCTAGTAGGACTAACTACTTGGAAAAATATTGGTTTGTGGTTACCTTTGCTGGTATCCTCTCAGCCTCGGAGATCCAGTGGAGTGATAACATATTGGCTACCATACTGGGGAAGAAAGTGATAGGTCTTCCTTGGTTGTACCATTAGTTCTTTGAATTCTTGGCCTCTAGATGATGGGTCTAATATTTCGTTGAGGCTAATATGAAAAAGTTGCAGAGAACCAAGTTGTTGAACAGTGAACATTTTTTCTTCGAGGAGATACACCAGATCAAATCTTGATTCTCACCCAGCTAATCAAGTCGAAGATCCAAAGATGCTTGATTGGAAGCATAGATATCAAGGTACATAAATTCATTCGAATCCTATTCCATTGGTAAGGTATTCCTCACTACCTATAAAAGTTCTATCTCTCGAAGACATACCTTTTGATTTGAAATTTGAGTTTTCTTTATTTCGATCTAAGTCTGAAACCTCGCTGTCTGATATATTCTTTGACCCATTAAGGCTTTCTCAGGTAAAATCATTATCTAAGATGGATCTTAGTTCTTTAAAACTTGAGGAAAATTTACCCTTTGAATAAACTAAGTCTGAATCAGACTTTGACACTAAAGTCTAGATTCGATTA
This sequence comes from Pinus albicaulis, assembly GCA_034641835.2. Lineage (NCBI taxonomy): Eukaryota > Viridiplantae > Streptophyta > Pinopsida > Pinales > Pinaceae > Pinus > Pinus albicaulis. Next base: position 1,592,364,015 of record CM076575.1, on the reverse strand, counting down.
TATAGGATTGAAAGTTTAGCAAACCGAATTCAATACCAGTTGGAAAAATCCATTATCCAATATCAGCAAGAGTCAATACCCATCCTGACATAATCACAATCATTTGTTTCTTCTTCGTCTACATCATATGCTTCATTACCCATTCAACATACTCCTCCTATTGTCACTCTTGTATTTCACTCAGTTGGAATTATGGCCAGATTTGCACCTGTCATCTTACCAGGGCAACTCCATGCCTTACCACAAGGTTATGATCAGAGACTCCATTTTTTTAATGAAAATTATCCAATCACTGCAAAACAGGACATAGTTAAAGCGACTAAATTTATTGATCTAGAAGAAATAGATGAATACAATGGTAAAATGAGAATCATAGTTCAGATTTTTTCGGCAGAGGTTAAAACCTGATTCAAATCATTAAATGAAAACTCTATAGCCACTTCAAATCATCTAATAGATGATTTCATGGATCGATGAGAGGTAAATAAGAATCCATTTCAAATCCTTTCTGAATACAATAATCTAAAAATGGAACTAAATGAATCAGTACAAGATTTCACTACTCAATTCAATAGAGTATAAAATTCCATTCATAATGAGATCAAACCTCCTCCAGGGTTGGCCATCTTACATTATCTAAATGGCTTTGATCCAGACATGGCCTATCAATTATGAGAAATGAATCCTGCTACATTAGAAGACATGCAGAAGAATGCAATTACTATAGAAGCTAATTTGTACATTAAGAAGTCAAAAAGGAAGGGTGAGAGGAGAGTAACTATCAAAGAAGAAGCACCCTCATCCTCTAACGTAAAACTAGACACCTTTATAAGAATATTAGAAAGTATGGTTGACATAATTTCCATTTCCAAAAGATAGTAGGAACAAAAAGTTATAAATCCTAACTTCAGCGGACAACAACAACAGCCTCAATTTAGAATTAAGCAAACAGAATAGAGGGAACCTAAGCAACCAGCACAACCACAAAAAAATTGGACACCCTTATAGAAAAATTATGCTCAAGGAGGTGAGGAAGAAGAATAATATCATATTGTTGAAGAAAATCACCTTTTTTACAGATGATGGCTAGCCCATATTTTTGACAGAAAATGAAGAATATTTCGAGAAGACGAATGTGCCCATGGATGAAGACTATATTCTAGCCCAAGATCATTAGTTGGAGGTTGAATATGATTTTTAATATCAAGGTTACTTGAATGACCTCAGCTCATAGCAGAGGTAGTACACATTGACGAGTAGAGATGTCCCAATAACTCCTATTCAGAAGCGGGAATCTCAACAAAAGGATACTCAACAGAAACCAAATTCTCAAAATAATATGAATAAAGGAAAAGACAATGTGGTTGTAAGTTAGAATAAGGTTAATCATCCATCCACAAGCTCACCAGATAAAGAAGAGGACAACCAAAAGAAATAAACTAACTCAAAGGATTATTTCGATAAAAGAGACATCATTAAAGAGGTAGAAAAATCCATTCATTTCAGCTTAGAAATTGAAATTCCCAAATTGAAAGTGTCAATACCTTTAACTGAACTTTTCAATAATATTTAGTCTAAGTCTCATGTAGCCAAAATGTTAAAATTAGATCCTTCATCTGATATACTTAATGTCGAAGATGACCAACCTAAACTTATCTTTGGTCCAGAAATAGACGGTCAGTTAGAGGATAATGAAGTTCCCCATTCTATTTGAATCTGAGAATCCACCAAAATATCCTTCACAATGCCATGCTTGACTCTAGAGCTTCCCACAGTTTGATGCCGAAAGACATTATGGATAAATTGGGCCTAGATATCACTCTTCCTTACCATGACTTGTGTTCCTTTGATTCAGGTAGAGTCTATTTTTTGGGTCTTCTTAAGGATTTAGTAGTTTCCCTTGAAAAAATTCTAGCAAAGAATGTCTTGATGGATGTGGTGGTGGCTGATATACCACCACGGTTTGGTATATTTTTATCTAGATATTGGGGAGCGAATTTGAGAGGCACTATGCAACTAGAATTATCTTATGCCAACATCCCAGTCTTTGGGAAATTGAGAAAGTTGTACTGAGAAATGAAGATAAAGTACATGATAACCAACAAAGAGAAGCCTAATAATCATCCAATTAATGATGTACATAAAGATCTAGAATCATTTATTTTGTTCAATGATAACGGCTTGAATGATGTAGATAGTCAGCTTGTAGAAGTAGAAGTTATTCTAGAGATTTTTTTAATTGTATTAGAACAATTTTAGATAAGGGGAAAGAGAATATTCCAAGTACTTTAGAGTAGTCATCAAATAAGGAAGAGAAAATTCCATATCAGAATCAAGAAGTGGCCCGGAAATTTGAGACAGAACAGAAATCAGAATTCCAACACTTGGATGATGAAAATGGTCTATGGAACATGGATTTTGATGCTGCCTTAGGGAAAGACATGGTAGGCATAGGAATTTGGATCCATATCCCTTTTTATTAGCCTGGTAAGATTCCTAAAAATGTTAGATTATGTTAATACAATTTGTCTTTTGATTTTTCTAACAATGAGGCGGAATTTGAAGCGTTGATCACCGATCTCAAGATCTTGAAAAATTTGGGCACAAGAAGAATTTCAGTATATGGTGACTCCGAACTTTTGATAAAATAGGTAAAAGGGGAATACCAAGCCAAGAATCTATGAATGAGAGCGTACATGAATGTTGTATTTGATATCCTAAATTTTTTTCCTAAACATACATTATCAGTAGCACCGTGAAGTCAGAATCTCATGGTAGATTCACTTGCTATAACAATAATTATATTCAAGATCCCTATATTTTCCAATAGAAAAATTGAAATCCATGTTAAACATTGTCCCACTATTCCCAACAACTTGTGTTATTCGCAAGTATTTTGGGATGATAAGCAGATAAAAAAATTTCTGTAGAATGACGGAGAATTTGAGAATTATTTCATTGACGAAGTTTATGAAAAGGATGATCAAGTCATTGAAGCTACCTAGGTTGAGGTCTCATTCCTTTGGAAGAATTGTTCAATCAATATCATGTGGCTCAGAAGCAAACATTGGTTCCTATGGAAAAGGGTTTGGAGATGTAAACATCGGAACAATGGACAAGCCTAAGATGGTCAAATTGTCTAAGTCTTTATCTCCTGAGGTAAAGGAGAAGTACATTAATTTAATTTCTATTTTTTCTGATGATTTCACTTGGGATTATGTAGACTTAAAGGTTTATGATAAGGATATCATACATCACACCATTCCAATCAAGCCCTATCCAAATCCCTTTCGGAAAAATCTAAGAAGGATCAACCCGAGGTTGCTACCATCCATAGAAAAATAAGTGAATAGGCTCTAAAAATAAGGTGTCATTGTTCATATCAATTTTTCCAATTGGATATCTAATCTAGTCCCAGTAAGAAGGAAGACTGGTGAAATAAGGCTTTGCATATATTTCATAAATTTAAACAAGTTGTCTCTTAAATATAATTACCCTCTTCCCAAAATGGATCACATATTACAGAGAGTGGTTGGGGCTTCTCCAATGTCTTTTCTTGATGGATATTTGAGATATCACCAAATTTTAGTGCATGAGAAGGATCAGGACAAAATTTCCTTCACTACACCTTGGGGTATGTTCAAATATGCTAAGATGCCATTTGGACTAAAGAATGCAGAGCTACCTTTCAACAGGCAATGGATATAGCCTTTGCAGATGAGAAAGTTATTTTCCTAGTGGTATATTTAGATGATTTGAAAATTTTCTCCCATTTCGATGATGAACACTTGTATCACTTAAGGATTGTTTTTCAAAAATGCAGGAAATTCAGAATTTCTTGTAATCCGAAAAAGAGACTTTTTTCCATGGAGGAGGGAAAACTTCTTGGTCACATCATCTCTTAGGATAGAATCTGGATTGACCCTTCTCGGGTTGAGGCAACTCAGAAAATTGATTTTCCACAGAGAAAGAAATAAATTCAGGGTTTCAATGGTAAGATGAATCTATTACGCATATTTATTCCAAATTTGGGTAAGAACCTTTGAGAAATGACTGACATACTGAAAAAAGAGAATGAGGTAAAGTGGTCCGAGGATGACAAGAATTCCTTTAACTCGGTAAATTTTTCCTTAACCACATCCCTTTTTTTAGTCAGCCCATATTATTCAATTGATTTTCTCATTTTCTCATTTCCCTCCTAGCATACATTGGTTATAGTCTTGATGCATAAAAAGGATAAGACTGTGCAGCCCATAACATTTTTCAACTGAACCATCTGGGATGCAGCTCTTCGGTACAATATCATAGAGAAACTGGCTTAGGCTTTGGTAAAAGCATTGAATGAATTCTGTGTTTATATTCTACATTCACATACTCTATCTTATGTCCCCAATGCAGTAGTAAAATATGTTCTTATGTAGAAATATCTAAAATGTAGAAGAAGGAAATGGATAGCAACAATGTTAAAATATTACCTCAACATCTAGCCCACAAATCTAATCAAAGGTCATGGCCTAGAAAAGCTCATGGCCGAGTCAAGTTTTCTTGTTCTAGACATCAACCTTATTACAACATTGTCCGATGAAGAAGAGGATGACTATTATACAAGTATATGATATGTTTCTTTCGTCTTCTTGGTATTATGTTATCATATATTTTCTTCACCATTTGAACTCTCCTCCAGGTATGACTAAGAGTAATGTTAGGTATTTAAAGTTGAAAGCTTCCAAATACTACATTTTGGAGAGTGCCCTTTATTGGAAAGATCTACGAGGTATTTTGCTGAATTTTTTAGCTGAAAATGAAGCCCAAGAAGTTATGAATGATTTTCATAGAGGAGACTATGGGAGGCATATGTTCTCGAAGACCATGACTAATAAAGTGTTGAGAGTAGGATACTACTGGCCAACTCTTTTTGTATACTTGTACAAAACAATGATGAGTTTCCATGAGTGTCAAGTGTTTCAAGGTAAAAGAAAACTTCTCCCTTTACCTTTGCAGCCTATTTCAATACATTCACCTTTTCAGCAGTGGTGACTTGACTTCATCGAAGAGATTCAATCTACATCATCTACACAACACAAATGGATATTAATGGCCATCGACTACTTTACCAAATGGATTGAGGCGATCCCAACAAGGCAAGCAACAGATCTAGTGATTATTCAGTTTTTGGAGTTTAATATATTGTCTCATTTTCGTTCCTCATAATATTATTACCGACAATGCAGCATAATTCAAATCGAAAAGGATGGTTGAGTTTTGTGAAAATTTTAACATCAAGTTGGGGCACTCAACCGCCTATTATCCATAAGGTAATGGCTTAGCAGAATCCTCTAATAATTCTTTGATTAATATCATAAAGAAGATGTTGGAGGACAACAAGAAGAATTGGCACACAAATCTTGTAAATTCCTTATGGGTGGACAGGGTGAGTAGTAATAAATCTATAGGAATGTCCCTTTTTAGTTATTTTATGGTGTAGACATTGTTTTTCCTACATCACTTGCAATCCCAGTCTTGAAATTTTTGCAAGAAGAAGGAAGTGAGGATAATTATGTACAACGTCGAATAAATTAGATGATTCACCTTCAATGGACAAGAGATGAGGTATTTCAGAACACCTCAAAGCTTCATGAAAAGATAAAGAAGGTGTATGACCGTAAAACCAAGGCGGATGATTTTAAGCATGAATATGTAGTCCTTTGGTGGGATGTAAGGAACAAGGAAAAAGGAAAGCACACAAAATTTTAGAACCTATGGAAAGGGCCATACAAGATCTCATCATTCTATGGCCATCATGCTTTCATACTAAAGGAGATGAATGGAGAAGAATGCTTAGGAGGACTGGTCAACGGTAGGCTCCTAAATAATTATATTTCTTGATGGAGATTTTAGATTTCTCATTTCCATTGTAACTATCAATTTAACTTTTGTGAAGCAGAGAATCACCAAAGCTTGGAGCCTGAGGTGAAGGCCATAAAGTTTCATTGGTTTTCTAATTTTTTTTAAATTCAATCAGTTTTTATTCAGTTTTGAGTCAGTTTTCAAAAATTTATAGTAAGCCTTGAGTTAGTTTATTATTTCTAGTTTTCAATATTCAGTTTTGCTTTTATGCTTTTGACTCCACACCCAATGGATAGGCTACTTGGTCTATGGTGTTCTTGACCCTTCCAAGGAGACGTCATCCCCCAGCTGGAGCAAATGTTGGTGCCATTTTTTGCATCCTTCCACCAGTGATAAAAAAATATCTTTTCATATCATAGTAGGGTCCCATTTTGAAATTTTTCTCATTCCATTAGGTCATCATGCAAACATTTGGTCATTGGAGGTAGCTCAAGGTCAAACCTCACTCTTTTCAAAAACTTCATTACTTGCTAGCTCATTTCACCACTTTACTGAGTGTACATCAGTCATGAGTTGTCATAACCATTTTAGTATTTTCATCATAAATTTCATTTAGTCAGAGTCTTTATTAGGTCTTGAGGTTTTCAAGGTCCATCAAATCATGATTTGCATGCATAAAATTATAGCAAGTAAGAGAGTGAAAATAAACACATTTTATTATGAAAGTTTGATTTGTAAATTTAATTTCAATTCAATATGTAATTTTATGTTTCTTAATATGTAATAAGTTCTCATGGTTCTAAGGTAATTTCATACTCAAGGTTCCATCAGCAAATTAAGTCAAATTTCCAAAATTCATAGTGTTCCAAATCCACCAAAAGATCAAATTCAAAGGATCAAGGTCAAAAAACGAAAGGTGATTTGAAATGTTTAAATTGAGTTTGAAAAGGAAATTGTGGGTCCCATGCCTATTTTTAAAATTTCATCAAGTATAACATGCCATCAAAGACTGAGGAGACACTCGTTTGCATCCTTATGCATTAAGCTCTCAGCTTCCCCAAGTCAAAAAATTAAATTTTCAGAAATAAAGTCGAACTTCCTTGAACGTGCTGCGCTCTTGCTTCAGGCGTTGCGCTTCTGACTGAGAGGCACTGCGCTCCTGCTTCAAGCATTGTGCTTTTTCCTCGGACACGCTGCGCTATGCCGCGTTTTTTCCAGCTTTCACCTACAGCCTTCAAATCTTATTTGCAAGTGGTCCAAACATCAAATGAGGGTTTTCTCAATCAAATGCAAGTAAGTTACACCTCTCAAAGCTCTCCTTTCACTTCATAATTTCAAATTTATGGTGTAAAACCCTCCTCACTCATCATTTAAAGTTTTGAGAAAATAAACCCTAGCTATCACTCTTGCAAGCCAACATTGTTTTCGCTAGACCCTATTTTCCCTTTACACACTTCAGAAAACACTCCCCCTACCCCTACATCACCTTATCTCTCATTACCAGGTCCCATTTCCTCAAACCCTACCCCTATGTTGCATTTTACTAGGAAGCCACACTATATCCCTGTAATCAAAATGTGTACCCTATCTCCCTAAGTTTTTCTATCCCCCACCACTTCCTGAAGCTCCATAACTCCTTTCCCCACTTCCATAAATTTTCCTACACTTATCCCAACTCCTTAATTATACTTCATACTTCCTACTCCCTCTCCCTTCCCATTACCCCTAGGTTTTCAAAACAAAACATACACTATGCAGGAGGAAAAAGACATTATGGTGGAGGAAAGAGAGGAAAGGAGACACCACAAAGGAGGGAGGGTTTTGAGGCTTGAGCCATCCAACACTAGAGAATTTTTGGCCTCACCCATGAAATTAAATTGCTTCAAACATGTGCGTTGTTTTTACTTTTGTGAGATGGTCCAAAGAGTACAACATCACCCTACTTTGACCAGAGTTTTCATTTCTAACCTCCAAGACAACCAAGTGACCATTGCAGGGGTGACCTTCACCATCTCCACAGATATTATTTTGCAGCCACAAGATACCCAATATGGGTGGAAAATGGTTTAAGGCCACAGATGTATATGCCCATCATTATGAACCATTTCTAAAGGAACGGTATAAAAATTGAAAAAAAAAAAAGTATTTCCTTTTAGTCATCTACTTGATATATTTTCTTCGATGATGAATATCATCATGAAATATTTAACTCATGAGGGAATATTCTCAAGAATTTACACCTATCACATCAGGTTGCTCATGCATTTCACTAGGGTGAAATTTCTCAACATCCCTCACTATTTGTATACGAGTATTGATAAGATGTCCTACATAGTGAAAAACAGAAATTATGGACATCAGATGAACAACCTCTTCCGTCACTCTATAATCAAAATAATTGTCCTTCATCAACTCAATCAGCTGAAAATTTCATGGGATATCCTCATAGAGGATGTTGTCTTCACTATAGGTCCAAGTCACCCTGCTAGATCTATTCCACCCATAGTTTTAGTATCTCAAAGACAAACAGGGTCATCTAGTAGGGCTACAGTGCAGAAGACCAAAAAGGACAAAGATGTCAAAACCTATCAGAGAGGGCCTAGGCAAGTGTTTTCTCCACATCTTATGGAAGGGGAATTTCCTTCTTCATCAAAAAAGAAAAGAAAACAAAAGCAAGAAGAGACAATTGTCCATGAAGAGGAAGATCTTCATGAGGATGAAAGAGATTTTGAGTTGATGTACTTGGATGACCAAGATGATAATGAGGCCTCAAAGATGATCATCAAAGAGAAGGATTCCATAATCAAAGAACTACAAGACAACATGGAAAGAGCCCAATTTTTCATATCATTCCTTAAACAAGAGAACAAGCAGTTGAAAGACAAGAAGGTACTCATGGAGTTAGAGCTACTAAAGGAAAAAATACGAGACATCAAGGGTAAAGAAATGATGGCACCTAATGACTCTGACCATTATGATACACTATTATCACTCAGATTTTCCTTGAAGTTGTGGAAAAGGAAAGTAAATCCGAGGTAACCACAAACCAACCTTCAGATACAGAATCTAGCCAATCTGTATCCAAAGAGGGCTCTCTCTTTAAAATTTAGCTTTGTTCTTAGAAAATGTTAGGCTAGTTATAAGTCCAAGAGTTTTGTTTGAATTTAAATGGTGGAATCCGCCAACTAAGGGCACGATTGAGTATTTCAGGCCATTGGGATATGGAGTCGAAAGGATGGCTTTACTGGATTAATTTTTTACACAGAAGATGGCTTTGCAGGGCAAGATAGCCAAACAGAGAGAAATTTTGGATATTAAAGTGAATGGAATGGATTTTTAAAGAGATGAAAGGCAATTAAGAATCTTTCAACATGTTTAAACGAGGGAAAGTGAATGATTACCAATAAAGAGCAATTAAGAATTCTTTACTAAGTAATCAAATGCTTAAACTAGAGAAACAAGAGTAATTAAGAATTCATTGTTTATAACCGGTTTAGAAGAAAACATTTAGAATAATAACAATTGAAATTAGAGTACACTTAAGCAATTTATGATTTAATCCTTTTTGTTAATTATTCAAAAATGAAACATAGTGATATAGTAAACATATATAAAACTTAAAACACATGATAGAAATGACTTATTGAACTGTAGTCCGACACATGAATTCTACAAAAAGTCTTGAGCTTCAATTCATCATCCAGCAAGCCACAAAGAAATTTCTCCAAAAAGCACTTTATTCCAAAAGTCAATGTTACAACAAAGTATAAGAATCCACCCTCAATAAGTCAATTGAGGGCTTATTTATACCAAAAATGATACAAAATATCTCTCAACAAAACGAGATATAATATAATATGACTCATAGATAAGTTAAACTAAAAATAGAGACAGATGGTCTCATGGATAAGACAAGAAGTAACCGATGTTGTGCTGTTACCTCCTTTTGAGAGTGTACTGGAGGCAGGTGCTATATTGTGGCTCATCGGTGTCTTCTTCAGTAATTTTTTTCTAACTGACTTGCTTCACTGATACTCTTTGTTTTTACTGATACACTTTTAACTGAACTGATACTCTTTGACTTTTGTTTGTCCCTTTATCCTTTATACTAAAGTAAATAAGCAAAATTTTCATACAGGGATAAATTTTACAAAAGTTCCAACAAATCTTCCCACCATTTCTCCTCTGCTATTCTTGTCCGTTGAACCTTCCTTAATGTTTCATCAGCCTCGGTATATCTGAAGAAATTAGGCTGAGTAGGAAACAAATGTCTTACCTCATGTTCAAGATAGAACAAATTCTCTAATCTGTCATGAAGATTCCTTCCTGTGGGTAATGTTGCTTCTGATGAAATGTTTGAGGAACTCACAATGGAATGATTGTGAGCATGTATGTCCATTTTTCTAAGATAAGTTTCTAGGTCCATTATTTTATCTTCTGGAAGCATAGGGCTAGGCAACCCTTTATTCAATAAAACATTAAACCTTTCTCTGAAAGAAATTATTTATGTTTGCATGTCAAAGCACCTTCGTTCCAAATTTTGCATAAGAGTTCTTTTAGTAAAAACTCTTTTTATTTCTAATATTGTTGCGGTTCTATCCTAAATACCCACTTCTTCAAGCTGTTGTCTGGTTTGAGTGTTTAGAAACTGTATAAGATGATTGGCTTCCTCAGGCCTATTTCCTAATTCTATTTGTGTGTTTTCAACTTCATCCAGAGCTTCTTTGACCAAATCATTCTTCTCGTACATTATCTGAATTGAAGGCTAGATATCTTTTATTGACTGGGTAATATTATCCCAAAGAATTTCATTAATTTCTCTCAAAGTCTTCTCCAATGTGAGGTCCTTTTCTAATGCTTTAACCAATTTTTCCAATTTCTTGATTTCTCTTGATTTGTCAGCAACACTCATTTTTGAAAGATCATATCTCTGTTCTAGATTGATAAGTTGTAGCTTTGTGTGCTGAAGTTCAGTTACTTGAAGTTTCAAGTCATTAATTTGTTTTACTAATTGTTCCAAACTTAAATTTGAAGTGTCTACCTGTGATAATTCTGTTGGCTGACCTGTTGGCTGTGTACCTTTAATTGCCTCTGTTGTAGATGTTGGAAGAGCGGATTGTTTGTCTTTCAGTGCTTTCTCTAGCTCTTTTTCTGTTTCAGTCATTTGCTCATTCATTTTCAAGAGCAACTCCATCATTTCTTCTTCAGAACTTTTGTTTATTACTTCTTTAGTTTGGGGACGTCTGGAAGCTGGCAATTTCAACTTCTTGCTCAAGGTAGCAATGTCATCATCCTTTTTCTTAATTAGAGCTTCTATACCTTTGACATCCTTTGGATTGTGTCCCAAACCAATTATTATTTCTTCCAACATTTTTATCCTATTTTCTTTGGCTTGAGAGGAAGCCTTTTCAAGCTGCAGTTGTGTATTTGTGTTTTCTAAAGAATCCTGTAACTTATGAGCTGCCATTGCCTTATCAGTCAGTGTAGAATAGATCATTTCACCAGTCTGATTATGCAACTCAATCTGATCTAAAGGATGGATGTCTTTTTCTAGGACTTCAAAGTTTGTTCTAATATAATCAGCAAATGTTTGGGGCTGTTGCACCTTGGGTTTGAAATGGCTCATTAACATTTTGCCCTGTTGGATGTCAAAAGATGACATCAATCTTTCTTGATTCTTTGGAGCCATTTTCAAATATTGATTATATACTTGCATTTTCAGTGGATCATTCCTAGCCTTGATATTGATAAATGTCTTCTTTATATCTCCTGTATCTTTGACTGGTGTTTTGAAAGAAGATATTTCAAGACTTTGTTGCTTCTGTAACTCTTTCCTTTGTGAAGTGGTGGATGCCCCACTTACTGTACCTGTTTGCTGACTGTCTTTTCTTGCTTCGATGTCAGAGATTTCTTGAAATGATTCAACTTCTGGAAGAGGATTCAATCTCTGCCTTTTAGTATCTTGCTTCTCTGTAGATCTATCACCATGGGTGGAAGTTTCAGCTTCTCTCTTTTTCCCCTTTTCCATATTAAGAGGAGTTTGAAGATTGGAAATTTCTATCTCATTGATCTGAACTGGAGGGATTTGTACCTGACCTTGTTCTTTAGATGTCTCTGGTTGCTCTTTCATTGTAAATTTTTCAATTACTTGTATGTCTGGTTCTTTTTCTTTTCCTTTTGATTCTACTGCCACTGTACTGATCTCCTGCAAATGTTGTTGTGAAGTTCCTGCTGAAGAAGGTCCTGCTGTCTGTACCTGCCCAATAGAGTCTAGGTCAAGTATTTTTTCAAGATCTTTCATTATATTATCAATATTGACCTACTCACTATCTTGCTTTACCAAAGTTCCTTCCACTCATTCATCTGTATTTGCATATTGTTCAATTTATGGCATCCTAAAATGAATGTATGGAGATAATTTTTTTTTCGTTCTTCTGTCACAAATAAAATTATATGGATCATAGGGTTCCTAGTATAAACTCTTTTATAGTTTGAGGTAATCTTCTAAAATCCTTTCGGCCTCTTTCCCAGCTTCCCTAGAATTACAAACAAAGGGACCTAATTGGCTTTTTATTCTGAGTTGTGCCTTCTTCTTAGCATTACAAAAATGAACTATATCTGAATTGTTCATCTTTCTGAAATACTCAAGTGCAAAAAGTCTCATCGAAACATATCTAGGCAACTTAAATGGACACAATTCACATCCATAAATCCTAATTTCAGTATAATTCTGATATAAGTACCAATCTCCCACCTTATATTGTTTTGAGAGTTGTAGGATTCTCTTGATTTCATTACTGATTCTGGGAGGAGAAACTCCAGTTAAAAAAGTGGTTGCTGGGTGTACAAATAGATCAATAAACTCATTGTATGAGTAAGGAGAATCAGGAGAATGATGGGTGATAGCAGACCAAAAGATAACTGATCTAGGGTTTCCTTTGGCATCAAGTTTCTGAATATGGAAAGGAAAACTTTCTGATTGATAGTATATCATGAGATGATATATTAAGGAAGAATATTTGAATACTCTCTCATTTCCAAATCTCATGAATTGATCATGGATTTTGTCAGCAATAAAAGATGAAAAATCATACCTAACAGCAGGAGGTTGTCTAGGGGTAAAAATAGACAATAACACTAGGGTCAATTGGTCAACAAACTCACTGGTATTAAAACCCATTATTGAAGATATCATGTTTAAAATAAGTCTTCCTTCATCAATAAAATAGGTGTGGCCATAAGGGGGAGGTCCTTTAGGCTGATGTTGTGGCAGCATGAAAGTCTGACAAAGACGGTTTAATTCTTCATCGGACAATTGTGTAGACTTCTCAAGTAATTCAGCCATGTGCAGAGGGGTGAGGACTTGACTAGGCTGAAAATGTAGCATCTAATTTATGCATTGAGCAGTTACTGGGAAGAGGATATCTTTATTTGGGGATAAGACTGCTCTTTGGTTAGGATCATAGTTGGCATGGAAAAGATGGATGATTTCAGGGAAAATATGGACTGCTGGGAGAAAGTACATGGGCATATTAGACTCCCAGAGTCCAATTACGTCATAACCATTCAAATAATTGTCTCTGCAGTGACAAAATATTCGAAGGGGATTCTCACTGACCCCCAGGTCTTTAATCTAAAAATCCATATCGGCTAAGGGTAAATAATCCAATTCTTTATGAGGAGTGTTTCGAGGTGCTACATTTAAAGCCACAAGAACTTCCATTTTTGGTTCTTGTGGATTCAAAAATGGAAATTTGGGCTTTGACAGGAAAAATAGGTACAATTGCAATTTTTGGGAATACAATTACTTTCTTAGGTTTTTAGAAATGAGCTGACAATCAAGTCTGAACCTAATTTAGTGGAAGAGTACGAACATCAGGTTTATTTACAGAGTTCAGTGGGATTTTCTAGGGTAAATACCTTTTTTTCTGAGGATGACACTGGTTTCAAACAGGTACTAGATAAGGAGACTAATTTCTTGAATTCTTGACTGCAATTTTCTTCAACGAGACCAAGGTTGGCGGACTTCAGCTTTTGAAATTCGAATTTTTGCATGGGGGGTGTATTCATTTGCTGCGTACAAAATGATGAAAAAGACGTGAATTTTCTGTTTTATCGGCAAAGTCAATGGGTGACAAAATATTTTATTATTTTATTCGATGACGTCAGCATGGTACAGTAGTCATGTCACGAACAAAAAGGGTGGTAAATGGTTTTTATCGCACCACTTATGAGGGAGGGCGGTTTTAGGCGAACGGGCAGTGATGCGATACAATGGTTGACACGTAGCACAACACTATTTGAAACCTCTTGGCCATTGCGCGTTATCTTTCGTACGCGGATGGCCAGCGAAATGGATGAGGACCGTTGATCTCGGAGCGGGTAATCGGACGGTTGACGGGACATGCAAATGGTGTAGTTTTAATGGCATGGACCCGACGTAATTAATTATCGATTAAACTCATCGGGCGGAGTGTGATTGGCGGGTTAGACTATTAATTAATCGTAGGGATTAATTAATCTCTTCGTATGGTCGGAGATGAAAAATTCACGGGGATGGACCATTTTCAAAGTTTGGTTTTAATTAAACTTTGGCCCTTTTTTGTTTTAAACCTTTTTTCATATATTTTTTATTATACGATAATTGAATTAAATTAATCCAATTACCATAGGGGGCAGGAACAGAACTAAAGATATATTTTTTAGCCGAAAGGGGGTATATTGTGGGTTTTTGATCTGAATAAATAGGAATTAAATGCTTTTGGCTAAAAGTCATAATACATGGGTTTTGGGGATATTATTATAAAATGAATTATATATAATAGGAAAAGGTGATTTTTATAGGGAGTTAATATGTAAATTAGAGTTAATATGACAATGGAACAATGTAAACTCAAAATACTTAAATATAACCAAGAAAGTGAAGTTTCAAAAGTAAATGACATTATTATACTTTCATCACTTAGACTTAGAATAAAAAGTGATTTTGAGGGCTTTTCATGAAATATTGAAGGATTTTCCTAAGTAAAATGGGATTTTACTTAGGAAAAGATTTTTGAAAGATGGATGAATGTGATAATGGATGATTTCAAGTACTTAGGTCTTTTCAATTATTGGGCCAAGGGTCCGGTCCCTCCAAAAGTCAAGGAAATGCCTTGAGCCCCTTTAATCTTCAAATACCTTAGTGCTTAGGGAAATTAGTAAAATATTTGGGGAAAATGAGAGGGTAAATTAATGATTTTGACCTTGCTTTGCTTGAAATTCTGCCAATGTAGTGTTATGCCATTGCACTTTGTGATGAAAATTAAAGTTGAACACATTTTGAATCATCAATCATCACATGTAATTCTGCAACAACATCTACCTACCCTACCTACTTACTCTACCATTTTCTCTTCTTTATTAGGGTGCACTTAGACTGGCAAACCCTTATCAATCTTCTTTTTATTTTACATGGCAAACCTATTTAAGTCTACACTTATTACATCCAAGGGCTCAGACTAAACTGTTGAGCACCTTTTATTAACTCTACCTATCTATTTATCTGCCAAGATTAAACTGTTTGGTCAGATTTTATTCTCTATTCTACAACATGAAATTGAAAAATGAATGAGTCAAGTTTAAACTGTTTGACTCTTCATGAATTGTGGAAAAAGTTTGACAAGCTGCACACAATCTTGTTTATTACAAAAAATGAAATAGTAGTGGCATTTAGACTTGCACACTTTCCTTGGCCTTTCTTTTGGTGGGGTTCATTTTCTTTCACTTTTTTGGACATTTTTATTTTTTCACCCTTTGATTTTTCTTTTTAGGGTATACGCTATTTACATTTTTTAAATTTTTTGATTTTTTGAATTTTTTTTCGAGAATATGGAACACCTTTTCAACAAGAAAAATGTTTGAACATATTACATAATTAATCAAGACAATCATGAAATATGACTCCTATTGGTATAGGATTCTAACACTGGCTCCACTTGGGGATGGCTTTTCCTGATGAAAAGTCAAGAACAACAGGTCAAATGCCTTAAAGTGCCTTTAACTGAACCATGTAATCTTATTTTCTTGGTGGCTTTATTGTATATATGATAGTAAAACTTCTGAAGCTTAGGGCCTTCACTTCGGGCTTCAACTTCAGGAATTCACCATCCAATCAAAAATGATGCATTAGAAAGGATATATTATATACATGTTAAAAAATCAGATCATCCTAGTAAATAGGATCAAAGTAGTGTTTTAGCATTCAACCATTGACTGGTCCTTCCTCAGCTTTTGAACCATCCAAATTCTTCAAAAAATATGTGTTATTTCCCTGTAAAGCATGAATGATGTAAGGTCCATTCCATAAGAAATCAAATTTCCCATGTTTCCCTTTATTTTCCCTTCTGGAATCCCATCTTAAACTTTGTCTCCTAGTTGAAAATCCTCTGCTTTAGTCCTTTTGTCAAACCTTTTCTTTAAATTTTCCTGCAAAACTTGGGATCGTTGATACACTTCTTCTCTGGTTTGCTGCAAGTAAATTGTTTGGTTTATTCTTCTCTGAATATCATTTGGTTCTACTTGAGCCTCCTGAAGTAACTTCATAACAGGAATTCCTAAGGATGATGGAAATCTAGCCTCAATACCATAAACTAATTCATATGGACCGGTACCAATTGATTTCTTGGTTGTAAGTCTGTCTGCCCACAATGCATTGGTAAGTTTCTTATGCCAATTCTTCTTATTCTCTTCCAATAATTTTTTAATGATATTGATAAGACTTTTATTGGAAGATTATTCCAGTCCATTACCCTGAGGATAATAGGTTGTTGAATGGCCTAAAGTGATGTGATATTTATTGTAGAAACTAATCATTTTCTTAGACTTAAACGCAGCAGCATTATTTTTTATAATTTTCTCAGGACAGCCAAATCTTGAAAGTATATTGGTTTCTAAGAATCCTATAATTACAGAATCATTGCCTTGTCTTTATGGGATAGCTTCAATCCATTTAGTAAAGTAATCTGTGGCAGTAAGGATCCATCTGTGTTGGCTGGAAGAGGGAGGATGGATTTCTCCAATAAAATCCAAGCCCCATTGCTGAAAGGATCTCTCGGTAGAAATTGGTTTTAATGGTAAGGGTAATAATTTTCTCTTGCCTTCAAAGATCTGACACTTATGGCAAGCAGCTACAAATTTCTTAACATTTGAAAACAAGGTTGGCCAATAAAAACCAGCCCTTAATATCTTATCAGCATTTGACTTCCAGTAGAGGTGTCCACCACAATCTCATGCATGGATTCATTGAGAACCTTGTCAGCTTCATCTTTCAATAAACAATTTAATAGAATTCCATCATGATTTTTCCAAAAAAGAGCACTATCTAAAATACAATACTTTAAAGATGTCATTTTCAAAAACCTTTGTTTCATTCTGGATAACCCTCGAGGAGCTTGCAGGTTTAACAAAACATAAGTGATATCAGTGTACCAGGGTGAGTCTAAAAAGGCCTGACTGATCTGTGGAGTCACCATCTCCTGTTCGTCATCCAGTTCATTAATATCCACGGCTTGGCAATTTGTTTCAGTCATGAGTTGAGCCAAACCTTGACCTTTTATGAGTTTTTTTGGTTTTATTTCAATATCATATTCTAATATGGTAACTATCCATTTACCTTTTTTGCCTTCAATACCATCTTGAGTTAAGATGTCTTTAACGACAGCATTAGGTACATAAGCTATCACATGAGAATACAATATATAAACTCTGAAATCTTTAATTTCTTTCACAAGTGAAAAAGCTTGTTTCTCCATGATATTATATTTCAAAGATGCATCTCTAAGTGCTTTACTAAAAAAAGCTATTGGTTTTTCAGATCCTTGATCATCCTTTTGTAGTAAAACAGCTGCAACTGTGTTCAGAAGAAAATGAAAAAATTATGAAATCTCTATCAAATTTTGGACTGGTAAGAACTGGTGTTCTGGTTAAAGCCATTTTGATTTCTTCAAATGATTGCTTGGCTTCAATTTTCCACTGAATACTCGAATCCTTTCTTAACATGTTAGTGAGTAATCTAAGTAATTCAGCTAAACTAGAAATGAATCTCCTCAAAAAATTGATCTTACCTATGAAAGCTTGAAGTTCTTTAATATTCCTAGGATGAGGTATCTGCAAAATGGCTTGTATTCTTTCAGGATCAATTCTAATGCCATCTTTCGAAATAATGTGACCTAGGAGTTTTCCTTCTTCAAGACCAAACAATGATTTTTTAGGATTTAAAGAAATACCATATTTTCTGCATTTAATAAACACTTGTCTTAGATGATCTAAATGTTGCTGATCTGTTTTGGAAAAAACAGTTAAATCATCTAGATAAATAACCAGAAAATCATGAATTTCTTTAGCGAAAGCAACGTCCATTGCTCTTTGGAAAGTCGCTCCTGCGTTTTTGAGTCCGAATGGCATCTTAACATATTTAAAAGTACCCCATGGTGTTGTAAATGCTGTTTTGTCTTGATCATCAGGATGAACCAGAATCTGGTTATATCCTGAGAATTCATCCAGAAGAGAAATCCTTGAAGATCCTACTACCCTTTGTAAGATATGGTCCATTTTAGGCAAAGGATAGTTATCTTTTAAAGAAACTTTGTTTAAATTTATCAAATCGACACATAGTCTAATTTCTCCAGTCTTCTTTCTTGTTGATACTAAATTAGAAACCCATTCAAAGAACTTAATAGGAGCTATAATTCCTGCTTCACACATTCTTTTAATTTCTTTCTCAATTGAAGGTAGTAAAACAGGGTTGATCCTTCTAAGTTTTTGTTTGAAAGGTTTCTGATCTGGTTTCAAAGGTATTGTGTTTTGAATTATTGATGTATCATATGATTTAAGATCTTCATAACTCCAAGAAAAAACATCCTGGAATTCTTTTAAAAGTTCAACATATTTAACCTTTTGATCTTCTGGCAAAGATTTGGATAGCTTAACCATCTTTGGATTTCCTTCAGTTCCCAAATTGTATTCTTCAATGTCATCTTTTAGCAGTTCCATTTTGGGTTTTAGTGGAATGTCATTTGAGTCAAAAAGATCTTCTAAAGGAGTTAATCCTTTAGGTAAATGATTATCTTTCAGATTAATAATTTCAGATTCATCTTCTATAATCTCATCGAATTCCATTTGTTTCAGATCCTGCATATCTTTCTTGGTGAATTTGGTTGGGTGAAGCATATGAATTGCAGTCTCTTCTGAAATATCCGTTTCTTGTTCATCTTTTTTATTGGATTCATTGATTTTTGTGTATTCATCTATACTACTGTTAGAGAATTCATTTTCTAAAGTCAAAAGGTTATTGATCTGATTATTATTTACAAACACTTTCCAATTCATGAGATTATCCGGTATAGCAGGTCTATGTCTAATATCAGTTGTGAACTGATGATTAGGTCCAAAAGGTAATTTACAGGTGCTAGCAAACATTGCAAGACTGTGAGCATGCAAATTTTGTTTTCTAGGAATTTTGGCAAGTTGAGCTTGTAGAAAAGTGTTGAGAATTTCCACAACTGTTTCTCTGTACTATCTTAATCAGGGGTCTTTTGTTGAACATTCACCATTGATCTATTGGATAATTAACTCAGAGTCTCCAATGATTGATACTCTAATTGCTTCTAACTTTTTGACATTTTTAAGCCCTAGCAAAAGAGCTTCATACTCTTCCATATTATTAGTGCATCTAAAGTTCAATCTATAAGCATGGCCTTCGGCATGATCATTTTCAACGTTATGTATCCAAATTCCAGTCCCTGCTCCTAACTTATTTACTGAACCATCAAATTCTAAATGCCACAGAATTTCATGTTCATAATCTTCATCAACTGTTTTAACATGTTTCTTAACAGGGAGCTCTGGTTTTTCAATTTTTTCTGGTATTTCTTGAATGTCTAATGTTTCTTTGTTTTCAGAAATTTCTTCGATTTGAACAGTAGATTTATTTGCAGTTTCTGTTTCTGGTGCTTCTAGTTCATTAGGAAGGTCAAATTCAGCATTATAAAGGATGAATGAGTCCATATCAGAATGTACTGAGTAAACAGGGAAGTTTTCAGGCTTCTCCTGACTACTTACTAAATATTTCATCAATGCCTCTCTGTATAGTCTTTTAGGTTGACCAAATACTGAAATGGTAGCATATGACATATCTAATTGAATGGATCCTCCAAGTTTGGCACCCCAGGATCGGGACAACAACATACCATATTTGGGAGGGATGTCTGCAACTACTATATCCATCAGAATAGATTTCGCAGGGTATTGCACCAAAGTAACACACAAATCTTTAATCAAACCTAAACATCTTACCTGACTTGAATTAAAAGAAAAAAGATCTTTATATGGTCTAGTAATGTCTAGGTTCAATCTTTCCGTCACATCTTTAGGCATTAAATTGTGAGACGCCCCAAAATCAAGCATGGCGTTATGAAGTATTTTGTCATGTACGTTCAAACTCACATAAAATGGAGGAGTTCCTCCACTTTCTGATTTACCATTTACTTCAGGGCCAAAAAGTAGTTTGGGTTGATCATCAAAAACATTTACTGAATCGTCCATTCCAGTAATGTTAAGGAATCTGCTGATTTGGCTTCTATACACATCGTGTTTAGCTAATTCTGCTAAGGGAACAACTATATTTAGTTTTCCTATTTCAGCTTCTAGATTGAAAGGTTTTTCTGTTTGAGCTTTAGTGTTTTGAACAGTTAGATTTTCTCTATTTTTTGGGTCTTCAGCATTTTTCTCTTTTTCATGAGTGGGATTATGAGTTGAAGGTGTTTCTGAATTAACTTGTGCTGGTTCTTCTACGTTTCCTGCAGGAGGAAAATTATTAGAGAGTTGTTTATTATTGGGTTGATTATAAGACACATCTTCAATTATTGGATTTGCAGAGTTAGGACTTGTCTTAGAAAGAATTTGTACAAGAGGAGTTTTTTGTACAGGAGGAGTGTTAGTTTTACCTTTGATGTTTTGTTTTACAGCTTTCGGTTTGCTATTCTCTGGCACGTCAATCCGTCTACTTCTCAAATTGTATTGTTTATGAACTTCATAAATTGCTGAATCATATCCTTCTTTAAAATCAAACGTTTCTCCTGAATGAGTTTGAAATGTTTCAAGAATGTGATTTTCTTGATCATCTTGAGATAGGAAAACTTATGGTTCATTTTTGTGTTTAGTCAAGTTATTTATTTCAACATCCTCAATTGGTTCTTCAGAATATGAACATTCAACAAAATTTTCTTGGAATGGTGGCCTGATGTTTTGGTCAGGGGCATTTTTCCCAGTATTTTGGTTTTGATTTCTCCTGAAGTTTGGGTTTATAACAACATTTTGACCATCGCCAGAAGACTTTATTTTGATTGTCTCTACTCTGTCTCCTAGTCTTTCCATACCTTAAATAATTGCATCCATCTTTCTTTCAAAAGCAGAAGGCTCTTCATTTATATGCATCCTTCTTTCAGCCCTAGCCCTAGCTCGTTTTTCTATGAGGTTAGCTTCAACACTAACAACTATGCTTTGCATCTCTTCCAGAGTTTAGGGAGCTCTTTCCCTAAGTGAATATGCTATGTCAGAGTCAAATCCATCAGGGAATTTAACCAGTACTGAATCCGGAGGGGGTCTGAGGTTTTGGGGGACAGCGTTATAGGCTTCGTTGAATCTGATGATATAATCTTGCACTGTTTCATTAGGTCCTCTTTTCAATTTTCCAAAGTCAAATAGGATTTGAAGAGGGTCTTTAGTCTTCTCCCATCTATTTAAAAATTCCCTATACAAGGCTGGTAAGTCAGCAATACTGTTTCGAGCAAGAGCCCTAAACCATGTCCTAACTTCCCCAGTAAGACTCTAGACAAAAATTCTCATTCGAACATCGTCAGTGTCTATTTCATAAAATTCAAATTAATCTGTCATCCTTTTGGTATGTTGTTGAGCCGTTTAAGTACCAGAACCATCAAAAGGGGTGATTTTACTCTAATAGTCTTGAGGCAAAGAAGCAGGGTTGCCTGGCAACTGTAACGGAGCATATCTATTAGCCATTGGAATGTGTAATGGAATAACAGGTGATGATGGTCTAGAAGGAGTGGGTGGGGGAGTAGAAGGAGTGGCTTGTGTTTGAGAAGTTTGGGGAAAGGTAGCTGAACTTGGGGAAACTGCAGTAACTACAGAAGTGTTTGAAGTTTCTTCAAAGGTCTGTTCAGATTGAATGGAATTTTGTAAATTTCTGTCAAGATGAAATGAAACAAATTTCAATTGAAATTCTTCATGAAATAATGGGTCTGGAACCAATCTGGATAATTCAGTTTCAGAAAAAATCACAAATAAAGATGTTTCAAATCGCTCATCAAAAGGCTCTTCATCAAAATAAATCCACTTTACCGGACAAGATGATGATCTATAAAGAGGTCGAGAACTTCCAGAGCTTTCTTGACTTTCTATTTCAGAGCTTTCTTGACTTCTAAGAATCCTAGGAATCAGATTGGGATTTTCGAATACAAGCGGTGGATTAGGGTTAGGATTTGACCTGGTATAACGAATCCTTTCTGAAGCCAGTTTTCTTAGTAAGGTTTCTTTTTAGGTTTTTTTTTAAAATGAAATTAAAATACAACTTCGACAAATTCTTCAAGAAGTTAAAGATTTTTAATTAAAATTTTCTCAAATATTTATTGAACTAGAGAAACTGATTGAATGTTTGAGACCAAAGTTCAGTCTATAAACTAAATTGGAGATTGACTGAAGTAGCATTTATTTACTATGCAATTGAAGAGAAAAAAGCATTTCAAAGGCTACCTGGCTAATCTTTAGACTCCGTCTATAGTTTATAAATCAAACAATAGTACCAATAAAATAATTCAGATCCCCAGTGGAGTCGCCACTATGTTATCACTCAGATTTTCCTTGAAGTTGTGGAAAAGGAAATTAAATCCGAGTTAACCACAAACCAATCTTCATATACAGAATCTAGCCAATATGTATCCAAAGAGGGCTCTCTCTTTAAAATTTAGCTTTGTTCTTAGAAAATGTTAGGCTAGTTATAAGTCCAAGAGTTTTGTTTGAATTTAAATGGTGGAATCCGCCAACTAAGGGCACGATTGAGTATTTCAGGCCATTGGGCTATGGAATCAAAAGGATGGCTTTATTGGATTAAGTTTTTACATAGAAGATGGCTTTGTAGGGCAAGATAGCCAAATAGAGAGAAATTTTGGATATTAAAGTGAATGGAATGGATTTTTAAAGAGATGAAAGGCAATTAAGAATCTTTCAACATGTTTAAACGAGAGAAAGTGAATGATTACCAATAAAGAGAAATTAAGAATTCTTTACTAAGTAATCAAATTCTTAAACCAGAGAAACAAGAGTAATTAAGAATTCATTGTTTATAACCGGTTTAGAGGAAAACATTTAGAATAATAACAATTGAAATCAGAGTACACTTAAGCAATTTCTGATTTAATCCTTTTTGTTAATTATTCAGAAATGAAACACGGTGATATAGTAAACATATATAAAACTTAAAACACGGGATAGAAATGACTTATTGAACTGTAGTCCGACACATGAATCCTGCAAAAAGTCTTGAGCTTCAATTCATCATCCAGCAAGCCACAAAGAAATTTCTCCAAAAAACACTTTATTCCAAAAGTCAATGTTAAAGTAGAAGAATCCACCCTCAATAAGTCAATTGAGGGCTTATTTATACAAAAAATGATACAAAATATCTCTCAACAAAACGAGATATAATCTAATATGACTCATAGATAAGTTATACTAAAAATAGAGACAGATGGTCTCATGGATAAGACAAGAAGTAACCGATGGTGTGCTGTTCCCTCTTTTTGAGAGTGTGCTGGAGGCAGGTGCTATATTGTGGCTCATCATTGTCTTCTTTAGTAATTTTGTTCTAACTGACTTGCTTCACTGATACTATTTGTTTTTACTGATACACTTTTAACTGAACTGATACTCTTTGACTTTTGTTTCTCCCTTTATCCTTTATACTAAATTAAATAAGCAAAATTTTCATACAGGGATAAATTTTACAAAAGTTCCAACAAATATTCCCACCATTTCTCCTCTGTTATTCTTGTTTGTTGAAGCTTCCTTAATGTTTCATCAGCCTCGGTATATCTGAAGAAATTAGGCTGAGTAGGAAACAAATTCTCTAATCTGTCATGAAGATTCCTTCCCGTGGGTAATGTTGCTTTTGATGAAATGTTTGAGGAACTAACAATTGCTCATAGTCTTCTCCAAAGTTAATTATTCTCTGAAAGAAATTATTTCTGTCTGCATGTCAAAGCACCTTCGTTCCAAATTTTTCATAAGAGTTATTTTAGTAAAAACTCTTTTTATTTCTAAGATTGTTGTGGTTCTATCCTGAATACCCACTTCTTCAAGCTGCTATCTGGTTTGAGTGTTTAGAAACTATATAAGCTGATTGGCTTCCTCAGGCCTATTTCCTAATTATGTTCGTGTGTTTTCAACTTCATTGAGAGCTGCTTTGACCAAATCATTTTGCTCGTACATTATCTGAATTGAAGGCTAGATATATTTTATTGACTGGATAATATTATCCCAAAGAATTTCATTAATTTCTCTCAAAGGCTTCTCCAATGTGAGGTCATTTTCTAATGCTTTAACCAATTTTTCCAATCTCTTGATTTCTCTTGATTTGTCAGCAACACTCATTTTTGAAAGATCATATCTCTGTTCTAGATTGATAAGCTGTAGCTTTGTGTGTTGAAGTTCAGTTACTTGAAGTTTCAAGTCATTCATTTGTTTTACTAATTGTTCCGAACTTAAATTTGAAGTGTCTACCTGTGATGATTCTACTGGCTGACCTGTTGGCTGTGTACCTGTAATTTCCTCTGTTGTAGATGTTGGAAGAGTAGATTGTTTGTCTTTCAGTGCTTGCTCCAGCTCTTTTTTTGTTTTAGTTAGTTTCTCATTCATTTTCAAGAGAAACTCCATCATTTCTTCTTCAGAACTTTTGTTTATTACTTCTTCAGTTTGGGGATGTCTGGAAGCTGGCAATTTCAACTGCTTTCTCAAGGCAGCAATGTCATCATCCTTTTTCTTAATTAGAGCTTCTATACCTTTGACATCCTGTGGATTGCGTCCCAAAACAATTATTATTTCTTCCAACGTTTTTATCCTATTGTCTTTGGATTGAGAGGAAGCCTTTTCAAGCTGCAGTTGTGTATTTATGTTTTCTAAAGAATCCTGTAACTTATGAGCCGCCATTGCCTTATCAGTCAGTGTAAAATAGATCATTTCACCAGTCTGCTTATGCAACTCAATCTAATCTAAAGGATGGATGTCTTTTGCTACGACTTCAAAGTTTTTTCTAATATAATCAGCAGCTGTTTGGGGTTGTTGCACCTTGTGTTTGAAATGGATCATTAACATTTTTCCCTGTTGGATGTCAAAAGCTGACATCAATCTTTCTTGATTCTTTGGAGCCATTTTCAAATATTGATTATATATTTGCATTTTCAGTGGATCATTCTCGGCCTTGATATTGATAAATGTCTTCTTTATATCTCCTGTATCTTTGACTGGTGTTTTGAAAGAAGATATTTCAAGACTTTGTTGCTTCTGTAACTCTTTCCTTTGTGAAGTGGTGGATGCCCCACTGACTGTACCTGTTTGTTGACTGTCTTCTCTTGCTTGGCTGTCAGATATTTCTTGAAATGATTCAACTTCTGGAAGAGGATTCAATCTCTTCCTTTTAGTATCTTGCTGCTCTGTAGATCTATCACCAGGGGTGGATGTTTCAGCTTCTCTCTTTTTCCCTTTTTCCATATTAAGATGATTTTGAAGATTGGAAATTTCTGTCTCATTGATCTGAACTGGAGGGATTTGTACCTGACCTTGTTTTTTTGATGTCTCTGGTTGCTCTGTCATTGTGAATTTTTCAATTACTTGTATGTTTGGTTCCTTTTCTTTTCCTTTTGATTCTACTGCCACTGTACTGATCTCCTGCAAATGCTGTTGTGAAGTTCCTGCTGAAGAAGGTCTTGCTATCTGTACCTATCCAATAGAGTCCAGGTCAAGTATTTTTTCAAGATCTTTCATTATATTATCAATATTGACCTGCTCACTATCTTTCTCTACCAAAGTTCCTTCCACCCATTCATCTGTATTTGCATATTGTTCAATTTCTGGCATCCTAAAATGAATGTATGGAGATAATTTTTTTTCATTCTTCTGTCACAAATAAAACTATATGGATCATAGGGTGCCCAGTAGAAACTCTTTTGTAGTTTGAGGTAATCTTCTAAAATCCTTTCGGCCTCTTTCCCAGCTTCCCTAGAATTACAAACAAAGGGACCTAATTAGCTTTTTATTCTAAGTTGTGCCTTATTCTTAGCATTACAAAAATGAACTATATCTGAATTGTTTATCTGTCTAAAATAATCAAGTGCAAAAAGTCTCATTGGAACATATCTGGGAAACTTAAATGGACACAATTCACATCCATAAATCCTAATTTTAGTATAATTCTGATATAAGTACCAATCTCCTGCCTTATATTGTTTTGAGAGTTGTAGGATTCTCTTGATTTCATTACTAATTCTGGGAGGAGAAACTCCAATTAACAAAGTGATTGTTGGGTGTACAAATAGATCAATAAACTCATTGTATGAGTAAGGAGAATCAGGAGAATGATGGGTGATAGCAGACCAAAAGATAACTGATCTAGGGTTTCCTTTGGCATCAAGTTTCTGAATATGGAAAGGAAAACTTTCTGATTGATAGTATATCATGAGATGATATATGAAGGAAGAATATTTGAATACTCTCTCATTTCCAAATCTCATGAATTGATCATGGATTTTGTCAGCAATAAAAGATGCAAAATCATACCTAACAGCAGGAGGCTGTCCAGGGGTAAAAATAGACAATAACACTAGGGTCAATTGGTCAACAAACTCACTAGTATTAAAACCCATTATTGAGGATATCATGTTTAAAATAAGTCTACCTTCATCAATAAAATAGGTGTGGCCATAAGGGGGAGGTCCTTTAGGCTGATGCTGTGGTAGCATGAAATTCTGACAAAGACGGTTTAATTCTTCATGGGACAATTGTGTAGACTTCTCAAGTAATTCAGCCATGTGCAGAGGGGTGAGGGCTTGACTAGGCTGAAAATGTAACATCTCATTCATGGATTGAGCAATTACTGGGAAGAGGATATCTTGATTTGCGGATAAGACTGCTCTTTGTTTAGGATCATAGTTGGAATGGCAAAGATGGATGATTTCAGGGAAAATATGGACTGCTGGGAGAAAGTACATGGGCATATTAGACTCCCAGAGTCCAATTACGTCAGAACCATTCAAATAATTGTCTCTGCAGCGAAAAAATATTCGAAGGGGATTCTCACTGACCCCCAGGTCTTTAATCTGAAAATCCATATCGGCTAAGGGTAAATAATCCAATTATTTATGAGGAGTGTTTAGAGGTGTTACGTTTAAAGCCACAAGAACTTCCATTTTTGGTTCTTGTGGATTCAAAAATGGAAATTTGGGTTTTGACGAGAAAAACATGTACAATTGCAAGTTTTGGGAATACAATTACTTTCTCAGGTTTTTATAAATCAGCTAACAATCAAGTCTAAACCTGCATTAGTGAAAGAGTATGAACATCAAGTTTATTTACAGAGTTCAGTGGGATTTTCTAGGGTAAATACTTGTTTTTCTGAGGATGACACTGGCTTCAAATAGGTACTGGATAAGGCGACTAATTTCTTGAATACTTGACTGCAATTTTCTTCAACGAGACCAAGGTTGGCAGACTTCAGCTTTTGAAATTTGAATTTTTCCATGAGGGGTGTATTCATTTGCTACGTACGAAATGATGAAAAAGACATGAATTTTTCATTTTATCGGCAAAGTCTATGGGTGAAGGAATTTTTTATTATTTTATTGGATGACGTCAGCATGCTATAGTATTCATGTCACGAACATAAAGGGTGGTACATGGTTTTTATCGCACCACTTATGAGGGAGGGCAGTTTTAGGCGAACGGGCAGCGATGCGATACAATGGCTAACACGTAGCACGACACTATATGAAAACCGTTTGGCCATCGCGCATTATCTTTTGTACGCGGATGGCCAGAGAAATGGATGAGGACCGTTGATCTCGGAGCAGGTAATTGGACAGTTGACGGGACAGGGAGATGGTGGAGTTTTAATGGCATGGACCGACGTAATTAATTATCGATTAAACTCATCGGGTGGAGTGTGATTGGCAGGTTAGACTATTAATTAATCGTGGGGATTAATTAATCTCTTCGTATTGCTGGAGATGAAAAATGCACGGGGATGGACCATTTTCAAAGTTTGGTTTTAATTAAACTTTGGCCCTTTTTTGTTTTAAACCTTTTTTCATATATTTTTTATTATACGATAATTGAATTAAATTAATCCAATTACCATAGGGGGTGGGAATAGAACTAAAGATATATTTTTTAGCCAAAAGGGGGTATATTGTGGGTTTTTGATCTGAATAAATAGGAATTAAATACTTTTGGCTAAAAGTCATAATACATGGGTTTTGGGGATATTATTATAAAAGGAATTATATATAATAGGAAAAGGTGATTTTCATAGGGAGTTAATATGTAAATTAGAGTTAATATGACAATGGAACAATGTAAACTCAAAATACTTAAATATAACCAAGAAAGTGAAGTTTCAAAAGTAAATGGAATTATTATACTTTCATCACTTAGACTTAGAATAAAAAGTGATTTTGAGGGCTTTTCATGAAATATTGAAGGATTTTCCTAAGTAAAATGGGATTTTACTTAGGAAAAGATTTTTGAAAGATGGATGAATGTGATAATGGATGATTTCAAGTACTTAGGTCTTTTCAATTATTGGGCCGAGGGTCCGGTCCCTCCAAAAGTCAAGGAAATGCCTTGAGCCCCTTTAATCTTCAAATACCTTAGTGCTTAGGGAAATTAGTAAAATCTTTGGGGAAAATGAGAGGGGAAATTAATGATTTTGACCTTGCTTTTCTTGAAATTCTGCCAATGTAGTGTTATGCCTTTGCACTTTGTGATGAAAATTAAAATTGAACACATTTGGAATCATCAATCATCACATGGAATTCTGCAACAACATCTACCTACCCTACCTACTTACTCTACCATTTTCTCTTCTTTATTAGGGTGCACTTAGACTGGAAAACCCTTATCAATCTTATTTTTCTTTTACATGGCAAACCTATCTAAGTCTACACTTATTACATCCAAGGGCTCATATTAAACTGCTGATCACCTTTTATTAACTCTACCTATCTATTTATCTGCCAAGATTAAACTGTTTGGTCATATTTTATTCTCTATTCTACAACATGAAATTGAAAAATGAATGAGTCAAGTTTAAACAGGTTGACTCTTCATGAATTGTGGCAAAAGTTTGACAAGCTGCACACAATCTTGTTTATTACAAAAAATGAAATAGTAGTGGCATTTAGACTTGCACACTTTCCTTGGCCTTTCTTTTGGTGGGGTTCATTTTCTTTCACTTTTTTGGCCATTTTTATTTTTTCACCCTTTGATTTTTATTTTTAGGGTATACCCTCTTTACATTTTTTAAATTTTTTTTTTTTTTGATACTTTTTTCGAGAATATGGAACACCTTTGCAACAAGAAAAAGGTTTGAACATATTGCATAATTCATCAAGACAATCATGAAATATGACTCCTATTGGTATAGGAGTCTAACATACCCAAACCATCAATTCAATACAAAAAAAAAGAGGTCTTAAGAGAGCTTTAGAGCAGATGAAGCATGAAGCAGAGAAACTCAATTTTGAAGAAAGGATTGCAAAGGAAATTGCAGATGACAGAGAGTTTTGGCTTGATACAGTTAACCTTCACCTTTAGAAACTCCTACATAAGGAAAACAAAGATAATGATATCCTCAGACACATTTCTAATAGATACATCACTAGAGACAATATCTGTAACATTAAGCTCAAGCAGTTGAAGGAAAAATACAAGCAAAAGGAAGATGATAAACTTGAGATTCTTGCTGATGCATCCTTTATTTCTTGAGACACTTCAACAGCACTTCATCTATAAATTTTGAAGGTATTTTGGTAATTTTTTTTCATTTTTAGGCATTTTTCCAAATTTCGACGGACTTTTAACACTGTCTACTTGTCAAAAACGTAATGCCTAGGGTGCTAGGATTTTTCTAGGAGCCTCCAAATGACAAATTGTCACCACCATTGGATTCATAAGGCCCTATACATAAATTTTTACTATTTTCACATCAAATTTTAACATTTTGACAGGGAGAAATAGCCAAAAACATCCAAAAAATCACCTTTCTGCCTCATTTTCTAGGTTGTCGCTACGCTTTTGACCAGTCTTGGGAGATTTCAATTTTGATGGCCTTAGATTCATCATTTTAAGAACTTAAAGCCACTTTTGGAAACTAGAAAGAAGCAACTTTCCAATGAGATATATTGGGCTCAATTTGGACTTCATAAAGTCCTCCTAAAGTAATCTTGAATTTGGTGTTGTGCTTTTGTCAAGGGTGTTGCACTTTTTCCAATGGCGTTGTGCTTTTTCCAGTTGCCTGATATTTTCAAATTTTTTTAGATTTCTCATTTTGGTCATGGAATTGATGAATTCTACTAATGTAACTAATCCATGTAAATTTAATTAAGTCACTTTTAGTTACTAAAGGTATATACATTGGATAAAAATGTATTTTTGGGAAAAATGAATTAGTTTCACCAAAGTTAGGGATGAGTTTGTTGACCTCCCCAGTCTTTGGGTTTCCATTTGAGAATTTTGGGGATCATCTCCATAAGTCATGTATTCAGCCCCTGAGCTGGGGAGAATCAATTTTGGTCTGTATTATTCACTTATTTTCTCATAGCAAGGGTTGGATTTTGTTGGATTGATCACTGAAAACTTTTTGTAATCATAATTTTGACAAGAAATAACAGACTAAGTTGCAACTATTTTGATGGAAGTCTGGTGATAATGTAATTTGAAATTGTTTCTTCTTATGTTTTTGAAAATGTGTGAATGTATTTTGATTTAATATTCATTTCATTTCTAAATATAATTGTTTCCTAAGTCAGAAGACATAATTCATTAAGCTTATGCTATGTTTTGGAGGAATAGTTACAGTTTGTTTCATCTTCTCCTAGTAGAAAATAATTTGTATCTAGCATGCTCTTTTCTCAAACCCTAGCAGTCTAAAAAATTCATCAGATATTATTTTATGTTGAACTAATTACCTACCTTGCTCCATCAGATCCCTACAATTTTGATCCTTGTTTTCCTTGACGTAATTTCTTCTATGACCTACTCAAGATACAACACCTCAAAATTCAATCAATCAAACCCCTGTGCTACTATACCTAGCCTAATATTTCATTGATCCAGACATATTGGTTGAGATCCATTGGAGAGATCCCTCTCCCGCCTAGTAGGCCTAACTACTTGAAAAAATATAGGTCTATGGTTACCTTTGTTGGTCTCTTCTCAACCTCAAAGATCCTATGGAGTGATAACAAGAGGTAAGCATCGTCCTCGACGTTTACTTCATTGGAGAAAAAATTTCAGGATATGCTTCTCATATAGAGTTTTCATCCTCCCAAGTATCCTCCAACCTCCTCCGGGATAAATTGTTTCCACTACACTTTAACTTGGGGGATGGCTCACCTCCGGAGCGTTATTTCTCTCTGATTGAGAATACACTGAGGTTCTACCAGAAATTCGTTGTCTAGTTCTACCTGCATGCAACATAATTCATAATTAATTTAATTAAGGATTATTATTTTTCTTGAAGTCATAAAGTAAACATAACTTATAAGTAGGCTCTTCCAGTGCATAACATGCTTGGGGTCATATACATATCATTTCAGTAATGATACATGAATCACGTTGTGCACCAATATGTGGCTAGGCAATGCCAATCGATAAGTCACCGACCCTACTCATTCCAAAATTTGGAAGGGTCCACAGTACCTGGGAGCCAATTTGGCACAGGTATTCCATCTTAAGGTGCTCTTATTAGGTTTAATTCTTACATAAATTTTTTCACCAACTTCGTACCATCGAAAAGTTCTTTTTCAGTTGGCACATATATTTTTCATGTCCTGGGCCTCTTTTAAATTCTATCTGATTTTTCTTACCTCATGCTCTATTTCTTCCAGCATTTCTGGTCCAAGTATTAGCTTGGTTTCTGTAATGCTCCAGCTGATGGGGGTCCAGAATTTTCTTTCGTAAAATGCCTCAAAAGGACTCATCTTGAGGGATTCTTGGTATCCATTATTGTAGGTGAATTCGACCAGATGTAAATGGTCTTCCCACTTCATGGGTTATTGCATCACATACATGCATAGCATATATTCTAATATTCGATGAGTAGCATGATAGGCTTTAATAAACTGGATATGTGTTTCCAAACCAATGATAGTGCCTTCCACAAATTTGAGGTGAAATTTACATCTTGATATGAGATTACAACTCTCGAAATGTCGTGCAATCTAAATATTTCCCTCATGAAGATATCAGAAATCTGTATAGTATTTTAAGTTGACTGTACTGGTATGAAATGAGCTACCTTGCTGATTTTTTCCACCACCACCATAATTGAATCATTGTCTCTCTTCCTTCTCGGTGGATCTATGATGAATCAAGTGAGACGACTTCCCATTTCCATTCTGGTATAGGAATAGGCTAAAATAATCCTACTAGATGTTGGTGCTCCAACTTGACTTGCTGATACTCCAAACATTTGGTCAGGTATTTAGTAATGTTTTTACGCATTTCAGGCCATAAATAAACCTTTATAATTTATGTTAGCATCTTTTGATATCCTAGATGTCCAGCATAGGAACTATGATGATATTCATCTAAAATTAGCTCGTTCAAGCTCATCTGATTTGGAATACATGTCTTTCCTCGAAATATTAATTTTTTTTTATCATTAATCCCATAATATAATTTCTTTCCTTTTTTTTATGCCTCTCATCCTTTCTGCCACAAAAACTGATACTTAGTGTCTCTCTTTGTTGCCCCCATTATTTGCTCCTAGAACTTAAATTTTTCTTGATTAAAGTAAAGTTTATAGATGCAATGTAGTTTCCTACTTAAAGCATCATCTACATGGTTCTCTGTACCTTTCACATGTTGAATTTCAAAGTCAAATTCACTTAGGAATGCATCCCATCTTGCTTGGCGGGCATTAAAATCATATTGTTTCAAGTATCTAGTCAAGCTACTATGGTCGGTTCTCATCACAAACCTTTTCCCCAACAAGTAATGTCTCCAAAATTGAAGGACATGTACTACAACATTCAACTCTAAATCACAAGCAGAGTATTTTTTATCCTGGTCCTTTAGCTTCCTGGATTGATACGCTATTACCTTGCCACTATGTGTCAATACTGCTCCCACCCCTTCCTTACAAGCATCAGTGCAGACTTCAAACACTCTTCTTGGGTCAGCTACTTTCAGTACAAGGGCAGTAGTTAACAATTATTTTAACCATTCAAATTTGGCTTGACATTCATTAGCCCACTTAAAAATTCACCCCTTCCACTACAAGGAAGTAATGGGAAAGGCTATCTTAGAGAAGCCTTCGATGAAGTGTTGGTAGTAACTAGCTAAGCCCATGAAAGAAAGTATATCTACTACATTTCTAGGAACTCTCCATTCCATGATCATCTTTATATTTTCAAGGTCTATCGATATTCCTTCAACAGATATTACATGGCCAAAATATTGGATTTGCTCTAGGTAAAAATAAAATTTACTAAATTTGGCATAGAGATGATTTTCCCGCAACATTTTCAACAATAAGAGTAAATGTTCCTTGTTTTCTTCCATATTTTTAGAGTATATTAATATATCATCAGTGAATATTAAAACAAATTTATCCAAAAATTATTGTATGATTCCATGCATCAGACTCATGAAATTTGCTGGTGCATTGGTTAATTTTTGTATCTGGTATGAAAGGTTGTTTTAGATATGTCCTCATCCTTAATATGTATCTAGTTATACCTCGATCTCAGGTCAATATTTGAAAATATAATTTCTCCTTTTACTTGATAAAAAGGTCGTCTATTCATGGCAACAAATATTTGTTTTTGAGAGTCAACTTATTAAGTTGTTTGTAATCCATACACATCTGCATCATAATGTCTTTCTTTTCAACGAGCAACACTGGTGCTCCCCAAGGGGACACACTTGGTCAAATATACCCTTTGTCCAATAGTTCTTGTAGCTACATTTTTAACTCTGTCAGTTCAGGCACACTCATTCTATATGGTGCCCATGATACAAATGTTGCTCCGGGTATTAGCTTTATAGTAAAGTCAATATCTCATTTTGGGATTAATCCTAGAATATTTTTAGGAAACACATCCATAAAGTCCTAAAAAACTGGGATATTTTCCAACTTAAGGGTATTGTCCTTAGAGTTACTAAACCCCACTTGAATAGCATAAATTTGACACCCTTTTTGATGCATTTACCCAGCTGGGATGCAGTGATGGGGTGCAATTGAACTGGTTTCTTAATGTCTTGTAAATCTTGATGAGTACCATCTTCCACCTTCAAATGGATGATTTTCTCCTTGAAATATACTAGTGACCAATTTCTTACTAACCAGTCCATTCCCAAAAAAATATCCTAGGAGCCCGAGGGTATAATATTCAGTTACATAGTTATATTTTGTCTTCCTATTTCCAGGATACAATTTGAGATTTTAGCATTAACCTTTCTCTTTGCTCCCATAGCCAATTGTACCAAATAGGGATTTTTAAATTTCTGGATTTGCAATTTATAGTTTTCAACTACTCAAGGATTTATATAACTTATACTGGCACCAGGATCAACCAAAATGGAAATAGTTTGGGAATATAACTTACCTTCTAGTTCTATGATGGTTGGCTGAAAATATTCTTGTTGATCTTCTAGTGCAACCTTTGTATGTTTCGTGCAACATCGTCTATTATGGATGCCTCTTGTAGATTATCTTTAATTTCATTTCTTCCACAGTGAGGAAAGTTCTTAAAGTAATGTGCCTCACCGCATCCCCAACAATTTAGCGGTGGTTTATGGATCTTCCCATGGTCTGGCCTGCTGGATGCTTCAGTAGGTCGTTGATAAGCTGGCCATTTGGACTTTTGCTGATTTTTCCCAAATTGTCTATTTGTTGGGTTCCTTGTAGAATTTTTATAATTTTCTGGTCTACTACTTTTAAAATTCAAAGTACCTTTTTTCCCCTTCTTTGTTGGCCCACTCCTGCCAGCATCTCCTTTCACCTTGGACTGCTGATAGCACATTTGTTCTTTTGGAATCACATCATCCATAGTCTTTGGATTCACAAATTCAATCCTCTCCTTCCTGTGAGCAAGTAGGCTACTCAAGAATCATTGTACTTTTGCTTTTTAATCCCTCAAATACAGTATGTATCTTAACAAGGAGGTAAATTTAGTGATGAATTCATCCATAAAATTTGACCCAACCTCAAGTCATCAATTCCTCAAAAATTTTCATCATAGAATCACTCAGTCATTTACTTTTCCTTAAAATGCTATTGGAAATCATCCCAAGTCACGTTCTGATCTTCAATTCCCTGCATGTTTTTTCACTCCTCCCACCATAATGTGGCTTTTTCCTACAATTGATAAATAACCAAGCAAACTTTGAC
Source organism: Pinus albicaulis (assembly GCA_034641835.2). Classification (NCBI taxonomy): domain Eukaryota; kingdom Viridiplantae; phylum Streptophyta; class Pinopsida; order Pinales; family Pinaceae; genus Pinus; species Pinus albicaulis. Next base: position 1,592,328,446 of record CM076575.1, on the reverse strand, counting down.
CTTGTTGTTATACTCATAAACTTCAAAATATTTATTCATATTAATTATCCATGCCTTTTCCACTTCCTCTGCCTCTCCATCAAAGGTAGGAGGTTTAATTTTTTGAAATTCACCTTACAACTCCACTTTATGTTTCTTCATCTCCTCTTGTTCTGAAGAATTTCCAGACTCTGCTTCATTTTACGTTCTACTTTTGTTACTTCGCTGAATATGAATTCCTTATGGAATTTCATTAAATTGTTGGTTTTTCTCATTACCTTCATGGGTGTCCCTCTCTGGGCTAGGCTGTGCTTCCCGATGATTCTTCTTATCTGAGAGGCTCTTAAGAATCCTCTTTTGTTCCCACATTAACCTTTCATTTTCGCTTCTTACTCAAATCATTTATGTCTGGAGCTGTTGTACATTATCTAATAATTTGTTGTTCTGGCGATGTTGTTCATCTAGTAATCTACAAGTTTTTTGGTGTTGATCCATGCTCAATTGTACCCACATCTTTGGGTTAATATCTGGATTAGGCAGGGAATGAGCTTCCCTTATAGTTCTTGGTGTTTGATGACTAGATCCTCTCCTCATCGAAACTTATCAATAATTCCTATCATTGTGCACAAAATTAACAAAAAATGAAAACACCCATGGTTATTCAAATGGCCCATCTAGCCCTAGTGTGTAACCATGCTCTGATGCCAATTTTCACCTTCATCATATTATTTACCATAAAAAAATATTACTCAACCCAAATTGACACATTACAATATATATATATATATATATATATATATATATATATATATATATATATATATATATATCATTTGTGTCATAATGAAAGAAAACCATATGAGTATGTTTGCACATTTATTCTAACCCTATCATTGCATTATTATAATTATTATTGTTTATTACACTAATGTTTAACTAGACATCATAATACCATGGATTTCTACTCATCCATATCTGCAACGTACTGAGCTAGAATTTGGTTTTAATATTGGATTACTTATTTGTAATATGTACTTAACTTAAGATCTGGTCAATCTGGTTGCTTTCTCACCTTTCATCTAGTAAGCATATGCTCATTTACAACGTTTCTTGGCAGTTGTCAGTTGCGAATCATTAATGGGTATTTGTGCTATCTGTCTATCTTCTAAAACCTAGATCCGAAGGTGGAAAGTTTTGGAGGGGATTTTAGGGTAACCACTCGACCCAAGTGCCACATCCACAACTCATTTATCTCTATGCTCATGTGGTTTTTCTCTGCAATTTTTCATTCTCCTCTAGTTTCTAGCTCCAACAGCAAGGGTAAACCTCTTCCTCCACCCAGAGCATGAATTGGTTGTGGTTTTGCTGCTATGGCTCAGGTAAACATTTTTTTTCTCCAGTTCTTGTTTTTAATGTGGCTTTGTGTCCAATAGCCATGCATATAGGCTTTATTTTTCAAGTGTTGCTTCACAACTTCTGCACCATCCTCATCGAGTTCTCTCCAATATTTGCAGATATTACTCCAGATGATATTTTCTATTCATATTCACACAGGTTTTTAGAGAGAAGCTTGATTTTTTTATCCACGAGAAATTCTCTGTTAATCCATTTTTTGTTCGTTAAACATGTTTAGGATGGTGAATCCATAGTTCCCAGAGGTTTCTCATTCAACAATTGTTGTAAGTGCATTTCTCAAAGGAAGTCCAGAGCGCCATCTTCTGAGTGCACCAAGAGCTGGAACTCAAGTATTAACATGTTTTTGCTAATTATATGTATTCTTATTTTACCCTTGATATTCATAGTGAAATACTCATGGTTCTACTATTTGATATTTTCTACATGCTAGGGTTGGTTGCAGGGGTCCTGGTAGTATAGGAGGACACCTCGAATTCCTCAATGCTTCTCCTTAGTGGCCACCACATGTACGTCAAACCCATAATATGCAAATATGATGATTTCACATATTTCTTGAGGGTTAATGGGGGTTAAACCTTCTATTTCTAACAGGTATTGGAAATCGACCCTGGTTCATTTCATGAGTTCTTATTTTAAGGCTTTCTTCAAGAGGGTTGGGTCTCGAACCTTAATGTGAATGGGTTTAGGTGTAGCTATTATTCAAGGTTTATTATTAATGCCATTTCCCAAGTTCGTATAAGTTCCAACTAAACTTACGAAGGTAACTGTATATTTTTTGTTTTTACTCTATAAATTTTTGAAGGGTTTTTCCTCTAAATACGATTCTTCCATTCACAAGCCCTCACTCATTTTGTATAGGTTTTATTATACACACACACACACACACACACACACACACACATATATATTCTCTATATTTCCTGTGTTTAATTAATCTCTAGCTAAATTTTCAACTCAGTTGTTTGTAAGGAGAGTTTGTATTCTAGTTTTACGTTTAAATAAGTAGCCTTCCATAATGGAAAGATTCAAGACAATATCTGAGTTTATTGGTTGGGTACCATGTTATGTGTTAATGCACTCTTCATTTTCAAAATTAACATGTGTTCAATAATTTCATAGCTTCTTTCTTTTTCTGTTTGTTGAAGCTCCTTAAATGTGTACTTTAGGTAATAAGCAGAACGAGGACATTGAACCTGGATTTGTTCACCAGAGAGCTCAGGTTTTAGACCTCTAATCCTAATGACTCTTTACATAGGTTATTGGAGATGTATAAGTAGTTTTATAGATTTACAACATGCATAATATCATATGTTCTCTCCTACCCTCAATAAATTATTGTGTAATTTATTTATGAATCTTCAATGCATTTAGTTATTTTTTACATTGATAACATGACGGGGTTAAGAACAATTTGTTATGAAACCTGTAAGTTTTAACTCCTAATGTAAATTATCTGCTAATTCTAATACCTAATCTTATAACAGAAAATAAACAATAGCGAGACCATAAAACATAAAATAGATAAACGCAGAGATTTTCCCCTGGATCCCAAATCGGGACGACCAGCTTGATTTTTCATTATATTCCTTTTAGTGTTACAACACATATATATACATGCCGAAGCATACATAAACCCCAATCCATTAACCCTGGATTAGAACATAACCGTAGTTCCCTTTGACCGGATCTACAAAAATACCAGGGGCCGAAAACCATCGAACCCCAAAACCATGTGCAAAACCATGCACAAAACCATGGGCGGATCCGCCTATGAGTGGGACCATACAATTGTATTTGCAGTAGGTTCTAGTCCGAACTCCCCGCATTAATACCAGTGCTCCCTGAACCATCTTGCAGGCACCTTTCTCGAACACTATTTTTACACCTACATCATCCATCTTGCTTACAGAAATCAGATTTCTGGCCAATGCAGGAATATGCAGAACACCAGGAAGTGTTCTAATCCTTCCACCTTGTAGCTTCAGCTTGAATTTTCCACGTCTGACGATTCTGGCCTTCCTATCATCCCCTAGGAAGACATCACCACCATCATATTTCTCATACTCGCAGAACCACTCCCTATGGGGAGTGAAGTGAAAGGATGCACCTCAGTCAATCAACCATGACTCATGATCTACATGTGTATTTGAAGAAGAAGCCAAATACACATCCCCACCTTCATCCGAGGTGGTTTTTGCCTCTGCAGAAGGAGCATCATCAGATCCCTTTCCTTTCTCAGGAGCTTTAGATCTGCAGTCCTTTTTGTAGTGTCCTTCCTTTCCGCATTTCCAGCATACCTTTACAAACTTTCCAGGAGATTTAGATCTCCCTCTAGATTTGGATCTCCCACTCGAAACCTTATTCTTGTTTCTGTTTTGGGACCTTCCTCGTACAGATAAGGCATCTCCATTCCGGGCCTCCATATTTCTCCGTCTCATTTCCTCTGACAGCAAGGCTGAGACAATGTCATCAAAATTCAAGGTAGTTGTATTGCTACCTATTGAAATAACCAGACTGTCCCACGAGTCTGGTAGAGAACACAACAAACTGATGCACTTATCTTCATCTGAGATTTTAATATCAACAGATGACAGCTGACTTACCACAGTATTGAAGGCGTTCAGATGCTCTGTCATCGAGTCTCCATCCTTCATCCTTAGGTTATATAGCTTTTTTCGCAGGAACAACTTATTCACTAGAGACTTAGATTGGTACAAAGTCCCAAGCTCTTTTTCCCATACCTTGCCACACTTCCCCGCATACATTCAACAATACCAATTTGATACACATAAATCAGATTGCGGCTCTTAGCCTTCCGATCCGGCTTCCTTCCACTTACTTGACATTTTCGCTTGGTTTAGTACCGGATTCATCGCGATCCACCTGAGACATCCGCTGGCAGATCCTCCATCTTGAGCTTCCACAACTCAAAACCACCATTAAATTTCTCAGATCTCTATCTTTCCGGGCCATTGCCGAGATATTTTACCACAAGAATCGATCCCATGATTCCTCAGCATCAATGGTCTAATTTCAGTTCAACAAAAAACCCTCATAAAGCAGTTAGCGCCCCTTGAAGCCGAAACAGCTCTGATACCAAATGTAGGTTTTAACCCTGAACAGAAATTATCTACACACGAATCTTATAACAAAAAATAAACAATAGCTAGAGCATAAAACATAAAACAGATAAACACAGAGATTTTCCCCTGGATCCCAAATCGGGACGACCAGCTTGATTTTTCATTATATTCCTTTTAGTGTTACAACACATATATATACATGCCGAAGCATACATAAACCCCAATCCATTAACTCTGGATTAGAACATAACCATAGTTCTTTTGACCGGATCTACAAAATACCACAGGACGAAAACCATCGTACCCCAAACCATGTGCAAACTCATGCACAAAACATGGGTGGGTCCGCCTATGAGTGGGACCGATACCAAAACATTTTCACGGACGCCTCAGACACTGCAGGGCCGCCACTGCGGACTGCTACTGCTTCTCGGCGCAATGTGACACGCGCGTGGGACTAGTCGCAGGAAATAATATAACACATACCCAACAAAATGAACTCCGTAATAGAAGAAAAAGGAGATCAATGCTCAGAAATATCCACTTCAGGGGCAACCTCCAATACATTACATGAATGAACAATTCTTGGATGATACAAATCAACGAAACCTCCTTCTATATATAGGAGTCCATGGGGCCACAATATAATCCTAGTGGGGCCACAATGTAATCCTAGCCGACCTAACAATAATAATCTCAGGGCACAATAATAACAATATTGGGGTTACAAGTGTACAAAAATAATAAGAAGGGGGTTACACTAACAACACTAAGGGACTATCCTAGTAATATAGGGACCTAACACAATTACTAAGCTAGACATGGTATACTTATTTGAAGATTCTTATCTGGTGGTATATGTGTGTGTGTGTTTGTGTGTCCGTGTGTGTCTGTTTATGTGTGTATATATGTATTTTTTTCCTGAGAAATTAGGCTTTACGCAGGTTAGCAGTGTTTTACAGCAAGAGTATCTATACTTCAATTTTTTTAAATTCATCTTGCCATATACCATTTTCTTTCTCTAATATCTATATTATTCCATATTTTCTATATAAGAAAATATGAGTGCTAAAATCTATATTAGCTGATAATATTTTCTAATTCCTGTAATAAATCAACATTGAAATAAAATACAGATTTGTTATCATTTTCTATAGCTTAACCAGAAAGATCAAATACTTATCCTTGTTTTTATGTTCAACTGATTGTGCCACCCTACCATGATAGAGGCAATCACCTCCTCTTATCCCCTCATGATCCACACCAGAGTCTAAGGTAGCAGTTATTTCCAGAAGCTAGGCCTCAGGACCTCTGTCCTGCCTAAACTCCTTCTGGGTTATAGAGCTTCTCTGATATTGAGCCAGCTCTCGACAACTCTTTCCTTACAAAAATATGTTGTTAACCATTTTCTTTTTTCATGAACATAAACCCTTCCCCTTCCCATTATTTCCTTTTTATCCTCTTGGGGAAGGTAACCGTCAAAAACTGCCTCTTCCTTTTTTCTCTGGAATCTTGGAATTATTTACCAATCAATTAACTAACTACTGAATGTAATTTCTATTCATAAAGTAGAACTCAAGTCCACTAATGAATAATCATATTTGTTTCTCTCTTTTTCAGTAATAAAAAATCAAATTTATTTTACAACAAAAATTTAAACATAACATTTAAAATTAAACTGGGTGTTACACTCTCCAAACTATGCGACTAGTTTTACTTTAACTCATTTTACCTTCATTTTTATATCAAATGAGTCTAGATTTTTATTTCCCTCATTAATTCATTCAATATTCTGGAAAATGTATTCATGATCTGCCTTCAAGCAGTGGTGCTTCAACTGAAGGTATCCTTTTCATTTGTATTGTTTTTATTTAATAAAAATAATGTACTCGTATTTCACAGTAATTTCTCCTTTTGTTACCAGATTTACTATTTATGTTTCTTCTTGTCTTCAGGTTTCATGTCCTAGCTTGGCACTCCTTTTTGGGCCATGGTTTTCTTCTAATATTTCTTACCATTACTTGATTTTTTTTGGATTTTTCTTCAAGCTTGTTTAGGTAAAAACTAAAACCTTATAATTAATTTTTTTATATTTTTTTCTTTCAAGTATTTATTTAATTAAAAATTAAACCTTAATTTTCTTTGCAAGGCCATAGAATTTCTTCGCTATTTCAACCTATGGTATTATAATTTTATCTTGTAATAAGTTTATTTGGCCAAGTTCCAATACTTAGACTTTTTTTTTTTTTCACAAGTATCATTTATTCCCCTTATACTTATGTTCAATTCTTATATCATTGGATTCTCCTCCGTTAATAATTATGACTAGGTTTTCATACTTGAAAAGCCTAACCCTAAATAAAATATTAGTACAATTGTAAATAGGTTTGGTTTATATTACCACCAAGACCATTTAAGCAGTTTCATCGTTTATCCCACAATATATTCTGTGTGATAATTAATTTCTATAGAGAGTTTTGTTGTAACTCCTTAGGGTTTTAACGCTACAATAATGTATATATATATATATATATATATAGAGAGATATATATATATATATATATATATATATAGAGAGATTTTGTTGTAACTCCTTAGGGTTTTAACGCTTACAATAATGTGTATGTATATATATATATATATATATATATATATATATATATATATATATATATATATATATATATATATATCAATTCCATTCATTATTCTTTAATTCCTAAAAAAATTGTTTACATGATTTTAAACCCAAATTTATTTGAAATATATTATTCAAAGGGTTTCTAATTTTTTTTCCAATATTGGATGAAGGCGTAAATTTTGGGAATAAAAAAATCCATAACTCCCCCTATGTTTCATGACATCTGCTCAACCTCCTCTCAGGGATCTGTTAATAAATAAAATCATGATTCGAACAAGTGGTATAAGAGCCAAAGGTATCAAGTTTGAAACACACCTAGCTTGCATTGGGAGGAAGATTATTGGGCATTGTATAATCCAATGCTCTATTTGTGCTTCGTGGCATGTGGTTAACTTCCTCTCGAGGATCCATTAACTCTAGAAATGTGTCCATTTACCAATACCTGCAAGTTTTAGTATAATGATAATTGTGTTTCCAACAATATACAAAAAATAGCATCCATCCTTCGCTCATGCTTTCTCTATTGCCTTGGGAGGAAAAATCTACTGAGTACTTATGAGGAATGCCTCATTTTCTTTTTCCTTCTTTTCTTTTGGGAATTATTTATGCTTCTAGAGCAGTGATCATAATAATGACTTGAAGAACAATGAAATTCATTAAAAACCACTATTTCACCTTGTGATTTGTCCCCATGATATTTTGAAGGCTTCTCTAAATCCAAATTTTCACCATATTTAGGACCATTCTTGTATGGACACCTATAAAATAACTTTTTAGGGGGATTACCCTAAGATGGGAATATTTCCTCCCTTCTAAAGTCTTGATACCATCTTAAGAGTGATTTTTATGTTTCTTTACCTTTTGTGTTGGCTTGACTATAGTCAAATTCCTTTGTGATCAAAATACCAAGATCGCCCAAGATATAAAGGGATTTTGACTTTGCTTTGTTATTTGCATCTCCAAAATTTTGCTTTATAGTTTGAAAAACTAACATGATCAAATAAATATTATCCATTTTATTTATTTTTGTTGAATCATTGATTTTTCCTCGATCTTGATTTAGTATTACTGAAAAAAAAAAAAAAAAAATTGTAACTATCACTAACATAAACCAAATGATTCTACACATAATATTTTATAAAAAACATAGAACTTGGGATGGTGTGTCATGGAACATATAAAATAACTAAGAACACACTCTTAAGAAACTCTACATGAGTTGCAATATAATTTCAAGGAGGACTAATATAACTCGGTATCTCAACGTGTCTCAAAATAATTTAGCAAGGTAACTTAGGGCCTCTAAAATATCATGCATAATTCCTCCAACTTTTTTGAGTACAAAATAACATGCATATTTATGGTGAATATTCCCATCCCTTAGGTATCTATGAAACTTATTAAGAATTTGTTTCTTCACATGAGGGTTAATGTCTGTTATGAAACTAGCTACAAAAATAGAAGAAAAGAGAGATCAACATCTTAGAAATAAGCCACTTTGAGGGGGAAACCTCTTTTACATTACATAAACGAACAATTCTTGGATGATATAAATGACCAAACCTCCTTCTATATATAGGAGTCCATGGGGTCACAATATAGTCCTAGTTGGCCTAACAATAATAATTTAAGGGCACAATAATAACAATATTGGGGTTACAGGGGTAAAACAACAATAATAATAGGGCTACACTAATAATAATAAGGGACTACACTAGCAATATAGGGACCTAACATCACTACAAGGAAAATACCCTCTAGCGGATGTTTTTGAGGAACCCCTTATAAAAATACCCCATACATCTATTTCTAGTGGAGGTTACTAGAGGAGGTTGGCAGGTGGAGGGTTTTGTGGATGTTTTCTGCTCGGTGCACTTATCATTCATCATCGCACCAGTGCTCCTTACAAGAGAAAGCACTGGTGCACACAAAACATTGGCACACCAGACACTATGCACTCTGTACACACCCACCCCATGTGTTGTATTACTGTAGAGCACCGGTGCTTCACAACTCTTCTGCGTCGGTGCATCATAAAACACCACACCAAAGTCAAAACAACCCGGTGCGATATTAAGAAACCGCATCAGTGCATCATAAAACAATGCGCCAAAAAAAAAACTGATTGGTGCATTCGTAAGAAACAACACCGGTTCACCTATAAACCATGTGCACCCGAAAAGGGTTAAATAAAAAAAAATTACGGGAAAAAAACTGGATTTTTCATTTTTCCAGTGCTCCAGAGCTCTCAATTCCCGATGTGCTCTACAAGAGAATGCACCGGTGCGCACAAAACATTGGAATAATAGACACCATGCACTCCATACACACCCACTCGATGTGTCCTACACTATAACACACTGGTGCTTCACAACTCTTCAGCACCAGTGCATCATTAAACACCACGCCAAAACAGAAACCACACCGGTGCATCATTAAACACCATGCCAAAATAGAAATGGACTGGTGCGTTCATATGAAACAACACTCGTTCACCTATAAAACGCACCCCCCAGAATAAGGTTAAATAAAAAAAAAATTACGGCCAAAAAACCGCATTTATCACTTTTCTTCTCTCAATCACCGGTGCGCTCTACAAGAGAAAGCATTGATTGCACTAAACATTGGCACACTAGACACTGTGCGCTCCGTACACACCCACCCGATGCGTCCTCTTACTATAAAGCACCGGTGCTTCATGACTATTACGCCCCATTGCATCATAAAAAATTGTGCTAAAATAGAAAGAGCCCAGTGCAGTGTTAAGGAACCACACCGGTGCATCATAAAACAACACACCAAATCTGAAACCACCCGATGCAGTCTTAAGAGACTGCACTGGTGCGTATATGAAACCTCGCACACCAGAACAGGGTTAAATAAAAAAAATATTTACGACCAAAAAACCACATTTCTCACTTTTCTCAATGCTCCAGAGCTCTCAAGCACCGGTGCAGTTTCTCCTTATCTAAGCTGCCCTGACATCGGTGCTCCCATTTCACCCATTGCACGCACAACTGTTGTGCATTGGCCACCAATCTACAGCTTTCATTTTTCAAAATGATGGGCAAATTTTCTTTAGCAAATTCTATAGCCAATATGCCTCCTCGATGGAGAAATGTACATGTATTTTTCTAGTTTTTCCATAATTAAGATTTTTAGCGGATTAGAATTTGAAAAAACCTTAAAATTAACCATTAATTTTTTATTTTTTTTGTCGCACGATGCACAAGATCCATTCAGCTCGCACCGATAAGTGGTGCTACCTGTAAAATTTACAGGCTGCACCACAATCGGTGCTAATGGTATCTGCACCGTATTTGGGGTGGTATCGAAAGGAGCCCCGCATTATTTTAAAATTAAAAAAATTTGTGGTGCATTCATTTAGCCGATCACATCGTTGAAAATGGGAATAGCAACATGGTGCATTAATCAAAATATCCGCCCTGGAACCTGTCAGCGCACCGCATTCGACATTTTGACAGGATAAATGGTGCGGCCGGGTAAAAGACTGCACCGTTGACTATGTAATTTGTCAAGAAGTCATTGCGCTAACATGACTATATGCATTGGAGCATATATTTTAGTCAGCGCACCGCTCTTCTGACACCATATAAAGTAAATGGTACATGAAAAGATTTCATGTGCATTGAAGACAGTGCATTTTATGTCATCTGCAACACCGCCTCCGATGTGCTACAAACAAAATCTACATCATAACACATGCATGACTATGTTTGTGGCTCACTAACTGGTCTATTTTTTCTTTCCAGAAAAAAATTATATATGTATATTCCTAAATACATGTCTGATTTAATAAAAAAAATTATTTAATATGTCAATGATTTAGAGAGAAGAGGAGGAACAACAGCAACAACAGGTGGAGTAGTATGACATTATTCACTAGTGGGAGGCACGAGAGAGGGAGAGAGATGCATACCCTCATCCTATTACAGCAGATATCCAAGGGCTCCTAAGGCAGGTAGGCGTCCTCAAGTTCTATGAGGAGACTACTTCCCTAAAGGCCCATAGTGTGTTTTTGACACATCTTATCCGTAAGTGGAATGCCCACCAACAGGCTTTCCAGGTTGGTCCTGACCAGTGGTACACACCCACTGAGGAGGATATTTATTTCATTATAGGGATATCAAGAAGAGGGGTGGATTTTCCCTCATTCCCAGAGGTTCCAGTTGATTGTGTAGCAGGAAGTTAGTTATTTTTCTCCCAGAGATACATTGGAGAAGATGTACTATCTCCTTCATAGTTTCAAGTACCTAGAGGTCAATTACGTATTGGTGCATTTGGTAGATAGGACGTGCAGTGACTCTCACTTCTCATTTTGACCATTTCACACAACACTAGTGACGGGCAACACATTAGTTTCCCGCTTCTATACTATGTTGATTCTTTAGTACAGGAGCCACGACTTGTCAGGTGGTCTGCCATTTTTTTGTGGTAGTTTTGTACGGCCTTAGTTAGATGTCATGCTCATGCAAAAGGGATGGTCAAATTCCCTTTTTCTTCAGAGCTTTTTTGTTTATTTTTTGAGAGGTTTCCAAAGATGAGGCCTATTTTTTTTCGGCAGCCTCATAGGCTAATGTTGGAGGCCCGAATGCACATGTGGGGGTAGATGATGCCCAAGAAGGGAGAGACTATTTTTCCAGCCAGGATATTGCATGACACACTGGACTTACTAGAGATTTTTGATGAGATGCATCCCTTCATTATGGTCCCCTATCCTTATGCTAGATTAGATTGGCAAGGGCGTGCCAAAATCCTCTTTACAGATGATGAGCCACCATATAATAGAGGTAATATTACTGTTTTATTTATATTTATTCTAACATGTTCTTTAACTTTTTTTTATTAAATTGTGTAATGAAATTGTCTAATTTTGGTTGTGTACTGGTATATATTTTGTAGACATTGGCTCTTTTGATGGCGAGGAGATGTCGAAACCACCACATGATCCAAGTGTGGATTCTGATGACAATCAAGACATGGCAAATGCTAAAGATCATGATCAGGAGGCTGGTGCAGAGAGACATGCTCCTGCTGGTGCACTGGTATTGCCTTTTTCTAGGCGTGGTCGACCTAATACTAGATACATGATGGAGTTGGGCGACCAACTCAGTGCATTAATTGTTGATGCGAGCATCAAGCCCGCTCATTATAAAGACATACATGTCGATGATAGGCTATTATGAATGTGGAGAGGCATGTCTGTGACATGTACAGACTGATGCAGCATGTCGTAGGAGCTATGACATTTGTTACGCGATTGAGGAGGACTGTTTCACGTTATAGGCATGGTCAAGCCGCAACATGTGATGGAAAGTCTGCGAGGAGTGACTCATCATCTCATGATCGTTCACCTCGCACTGCGCTCGATGAGCATGAGGATCCACTAGCATCTAGCAGTCATCATGGAGATGAGGTTGGACCATTGGCCACATCCAGTTAGCAGCCTGAAACATCCATCAGTAATAGTCATGATCATGAGCAGGTTGGACCATCGACTGTCAAGGCTGCACCACTAACTGAGCAGGCCTCCACTAGTACTGCTTATATTGATGTTGTACTGCCACCACTTGATCCATCCATTAGTACTAGTCATGATCATTAACAGCCTCGACCATCGACTGTCGAGGCTGTACCATTGACTGAGCAGGCCTTCACTAGTACTGCTATTGATGTTATACTACCAACAGTTGATCCATAACATTTATATTACAGTTGTATATTGTTAACATTATTCAGTTATATCTATGGTCCATGTATTTTATGTTCATGTTGCAGTTGTACTTAATTTACATGTTGGTGATCATCATGATGTGTACATTGTTAGGTCATGTTAGATATGTTCATTTAATGTTTAGCTTGCAAATAGATGTGTATGTGATAGCATGAGTTATTGGACATGAGATGTATATTTGATGCTAGTGTTGTGATGATGTTAATATATAATGTTAATTTGATGTTTGAATCTGGTTTTTAGTTGAATATGATGTTTTTACGATAGTTATCATGATTTTGATGTTTATTAATTAGTTTAATATTAAATAACCATGATATTTATTAAATATTATGTCGTGATTGTAATTAAAATTGAAATTTTAATTGTATGTAAAATTGTGAAATTGTATTTGCATTTGTAATTGTAATTTTAACTATAATCATATGTAAAATATTTAATGTAAAATTTTAATTGTAATTGTAATATTTAATTTATTGTGAAATGATTATAATTGTAATTGTATATATGACAAATTGTAAAATTGTAATTGTAATTCTAATTGTATGTAAAATTATAAAATTGTAATTGTATTTGTAATTTTAATTTTAATTATAATTGTATGTAAAGTATTTGTATAATTTTAATTGTATTACTATGAAATGATTGTAATTGTAAATGTAAATGTATGTAAAATTAAAATTGTAAAAGTAATTCTAATCGTAATTGTATGTGAAATCGTAAAATTCTAATTCTAATTCTAATTCTAATTGTATGTAAAATATTTGTAAAATTTTAATTGTATTAATGTGAAAATTTCAACTTTATTTAAGTGAAATGATTTTATTAAAATATTTTAATTTGTAAATTTATAAATATTGTAAAATGATAAATCTAGAATAATATGAATTTTTATAACATAATGAAGTTTATAAAATAATGCAAACAAATTCATGTACTTTATAATTATCATTATTTTATTATGATCTTACATAAAAAAAAAAGAACTTTATATAGTTCGGTGCACTTATCATCATAACACACACCGGTGCCTCTTATTACTCAGATGCACTGGTGCTTCACAACTCTTCCACACCGGTGCATCATAAAACATTTCGCCAAAACAAAAACCTCAATCTTACAAACCGCCCTAGTGCGCCTCTAAAACAGCGCGCACCGGAATAGGTTTATTCTGTAAAGTGTAGTATTGGAGCAGTGGATGGTTCGAATCATGGGCAAGAGTTTTTCTGAGGAGATGAGGGTTTGAAAAGATGAGAGTTTGAATTTCAGCTAAGAAGTTTATAGCAGAGAAATGAGTGATTCAAATAGAAAGACAAACACATAATCTTACAGGGATGTAGGTGGCTATAGAGCTCGACATAGTACAAAAGGATAAAATGAGTACAAGTTGAGATCAGCAGAGAGCATTCAGTTGAGGCCGATGATAGGGTTAAGAGGTCCCATGATGGAGAAATGGAGAGAAGAGTTAATGGAATATAAATATCAATTGAGGTAGTCGATAAAGCCAAGAGGCACCATGGAGGGAAGGATTCTCATTCCCATAAGGACAACTTAAAAAGATCAATTAACATTGTTGATCAGGCTGGTAGGTCCGTGCGGAGCATCAAGGCCATTTTTCATTTGTAAATATGTTAGAAAAGGGGGTGTGACATTTTTATTATTTTATTAATTAATTTGTTATTTTTAATAAAATAGGAGATAATTTGGAGAAGTGAGGATTTTGTAAATATTCTTTTATTAATTAAAAGGATATGAGAGAAATAGATTAGGAGCAAAATTTGGGATTAGGATTTCTATGTATGGGACTTTGTTGAGTCCACACCTAAAATATAGATTAGTTGAGGATTAGGTGGAGAGATATTTTGAGTGAATTAAATGCATTATCTATGTATAAATATGAGTGGTTTTTAAGAGGAGAATGGCACTTGAATGGTTGAAGAGAGAGTGAGGGTGTGAGTAGGAAGCATTTTTCTACTTGCAAGCCTTCGGGCAGTTTGTAAAGGGCCATCGATCTCGAATATCTAGCCAAGAAAAAAGTCTGTAAGTGATTTCGGTGTGTTTATATGAAAGTGTTTTCCAAAGTTATATGTATAGATCGATTTTATGAATCTGAGTGAATGAATGCGAACCTTCAATTATATATATGGCATTACCATGTCTGAGTTTGGTAGGAAAACATTGAATAAGCTTTGTAACAAAACTCTACACATAAGTTTGATGTTGTTAATACTGGCATTAAGTTGTAATGGGTTGAAGAGCTATAGCATTGCTTTGGCGCAGATTTGAATAATCAATGTCAATTGTGTTAAAAAAAACCAATACAAAACTGATTGTCTGTCAATTGCGCTGAATTGTGTATGAATGTTCTGTGAATCGATACTGTTAATGCATTGGTATGCAGTTCAATTATAAAATTCGACACGATTGAAGCTGTATACAGGAGAAAAGGAAATCAATATATTTGAATTTATATCGATTATGCATGAAAGTGTAATATATAATCGTTGACCGCGCTGGTGGTGTGGAGTTGCATCGATTGTATAAGTCGATATTGTGATCAGCAATACAAAACTATGCTTCGGCCTGTTTTTAAAGTAAAATCAATTGAATGGATTTATGTTTGACATTCAAAATAATCAATTCGGTGGTGATTTTAATATATGTTAAAAGCGCAGGTTTGAATTCAACTCAGTGGAAACGTGTGCAGCGGAAACAAAATCCGGTTCTGAATTCATTTATTCTGTAAAAGTTTTATGTTGATCTAAATCGATGGTGCGGAAAGGCGTGGAGTAAATACACTGATCTAGACAGTGTTTATTTTAAAACAAATTTGATTATTAAATCGAATGCATTATACAGCTAAAGGAAAAAGGCGCTACTGTGTGATATACCCCAGTGAATACGCTGATAATTGATGAGAAGTATTAACCACAGAGGCAGAACATGTCCATGGATGGTGACTATGAATTTAACTTATCCAGTGTTCAAGTTAAGACGTGAATGTGTCTAGGAAAGTCGATTTGCATGGGCAATTCATGTGTGGTAAGTTTAATATGTGAGCAATTGTTGTTATCGATTAAAAACCTGAATGTGTATACAAACTGCCATTACAAAAAAGCATGCAGGAGGCGTTAACCCGCTTGGTAAGTTGAATGAGAAAGGGCGCATTTATATACATAATTGATATTGGTTTGCTAGCAATGAAAGGGTCGAAAATACTTAGTCTTGTCCAGGTCGAATATTATGGAAATAGTGATATTACGTGCCAGGTTGGGTGGATTAATATAATGTCAAATGGAATATTAAAACATGGGCGCATTGTTTCATTGGGTTCAAGTCATATATGAATGATGTTTATATATGAGCACTCGAATAGTTGAGTCATTGGGTTGGATAGAAAGTTTCAAAAGTTATGAATTTGCCTGAAGACGAGTAGATATTGGAATTGATATAATTCCTTATATGATGGCATTTAATGACATTATGAATCAAATATGAATGATTTTGAACCACATGTTGAAAATCTTCCGCATAAATGTGAATTTGCCAGGAATCGAAAGATAAGCTTCCGCATATTAATAGAGATTGCCAGTGTGTGAAAATTGTCTTAATTTGGAGTTTTATTGGGCAATCAGTTGAGGTGCATTTGTATATGCACAGAATTGGGAAAGATTCTGGGTATTGCAGGCTAGCCCTGCATCATTTTTGGTATCAGAGCTGGAATGCTCTGTTGAAGATGTTTGTTTTCTGAATGAGGACAAGAAAGTTCTGTTGAGAACTGAAATGTTTTAATTGAATGTGTTTTAATCTGATATGCAAGCTACATAATTGCAGTGAACAGGATGGCAGAAGTGAATGGAGGACAAGATCATGCAGGATCTTAAAGGTGAGATGATTTTCTGATTTGAAATTTATGATTGAAGTTTATGGTTGCAGACAAGATGATGGCAGGGAACCTGACATTCAGCTAGAGGCTGGATAGGGAGGACAATTGCAGTGTTCTGAAGAAGAAGGTGAGTTGAAGAGATAGCCTAGAGAGAGAGTAGAGGAGAATGCTCAAGAGGTTCCAGAGGCAGTGAACCAATACTTACCAAAAGACTAAGTGAGGAGAGCTTGGTGAGGTAAGTGGCGGCAGGATAGGAGAGCTTGTTGTTGCTGAGGATAGTGCAACTCATGGTGAGTGAGGAACTCATGGAGAAGATGATCATGGAGGATCAGAGAAAAGGTTCAGAAGAATGCCACAGAGGTGAGATGACTGATGACGTCCGAGAAAGAGAGATTGCAGTAATGAAAGTACAATTGCAGGTACTAGAAGAATGGCTGCAAGAGCAGGAAAATCAGAATAGAGGATGGATCTTTCCACTAAAAGGAAAGAGAGTGATTTGGCAACCATTGCAGTGAAGTTGAGGCAAAGTGTGATTGCCTTATTGAAGAAAGGACTTAGATTTCTTGAGCCAGAGATGGAATTTGAAGATTCCACATGCAGATTTGTTCAAAGGGAAGTGTTGGAGGGAGCAGTCAAGATAGAAAAGTCTTGTAGTTTTAAAACTAATGAGTTGTGTATGTTTGCAGGTACAGTACAGGGAGATGAGCAAGCTTTAGAGTTTGTTCAGGAGAGAGAAGAGTTGAATCTGAAATCTGTTCAGATCGATGCTGAGATAGCGAGATCTCAAGAGGAAATGAAGATAGAGGAGTCTAATCGAAATATTGGTGCAGAAAGAGAAGGACCAGCTGATGATTGGTCAAGAGCTGGTGAAGGTATGGAAAATTGTGTGAAGTATTGCCAGAGGAAGCTTGAGCAGATGATGGATGTACAGTTGAGATGTATGCAACTCATAGCAGCTGAGTTGGAAGAGGAGGTTTCCATTGATGAAACAGAGGAGGAGATCATTGATGATTTCTTGAGTTATTGGGTAGATCCAGATCAGCTGGATAATGTGAACTCTTGTATTTTTGTAGCTGACAATTGTGATGTGACTACAGGTTTTACTGAGGAGGATGCGCAATCTTGTGAAGCTGTCACAAGCATGGAAAAGAATCTTTCAGGAGATAAGTACTTTGAAGAAGAAAGCAGTGATGCTTTTGCTATTACAGTACAGGAAGAAGTTCATGTGAATGAAGAAGAGGATCAGCTGGAAGAGCTGGTATATGAACCGACGGTTAAGGTTGTTGAAACTTGTAGTTTTCAAACTGACAAGTTGTGTATGAATGCAGGGATGATACATGATGATGATCAATTTTTTATAAATGATGATAATGACAAATTGTTTTTATTAAGTGATGGACAGATAACTGAGTTTATTGCAGGAGTTGAGAATCAGAATTATGTTCTGATAACAGATGATGAGATGGTGACAACAGAAAGCTTGGCTTGTGAAAGTATTGAAGATTGCACAGAAAATTTCTCAAAGGAGATGACAGGTTTATGGCATGAGTTAAGTGTCCTAGAGCAGAGACTAGAAGCACAGAAGATAAGTGTTCAGAATATAAAGACAGAGATGAATGGAAATAAAGAGGTTCATTTTTATGAACCAGAACACAGAGACATTCTTGGAGAAGATGATGCTGAGGAGAGACTAAGTGATAGTCTCAAGAATGATTGTGATCAGCATACTGAAATACTGGCAATGGGAAGTAAGGCACTGAGGCCTTATGATTTTTATTTTAACAAGTGTTTTGTGAATGCAGGTATTGTTGCAGGTACTGAAGAACATTTGACTCAGTTGAGCAGTCAAATGAAGGGAGAAGAAGTTTTCTGTTCCAGAAGACAAGAGGGCATGGATGATCGGGTGGCAGTCAGAACAGAAACAAGCATAGAAGCAAGAAGTCAGCAAGTGACAGTACAGATAGAGAGAGTAAAAACTGAGCAAGCCATCTTAGCTCAGCAGACAGCAAGAAATCAACAGCTGGGAGATTTATTGGACCGAGAAATTGAAAGTATCAGAAGACTGATGATGAAAGTATCCCGGAAGAGGCCAGCAGCAGTAAAACAAAGGAGAAGCAACAAAAGAAAGACGGCAGAAGATTGCGAGAGCACAGCCAGTGGGGAAATGCAACATAAAGTGTGGAAACCTGGAGAAGAACATCGGAAAAGAGCGGCTGACAAGTGGGAAGTTGCAACACAAGATATGGATCCAGGCATACACGGTTTCGAACACATGATGAGATGATCATGATTAATTTAACGTTGGGAGTACGTGCGTTGTAAAATTTATTTCCTTTGTAAATATTTATTAAAAGGGGTGCTTGACATTTTTATTTATTTTATTAATTAATTTGTTATTTTTAATAAAATAGGAGATAATTTGGAAAAGTGAGGATTTTGTAAATATTCTTTTATTAAATAAAAGGATATGAGAGAAATAGTTTAGGAGAAAAATTTGGGATTAGGATTTCTATGTATGGGACTTTGTTGAGTCCACACCTAAAATATAGATTAGTTGAGGATTAGGTGGAGAGATATTTTGAGTGAATTAAATGCATTATCTATGTATAAATATGAGTGGTTTTTTAGAGGAGAATGACACTTGAATGGTTGAAGAGAGAGTGAGGGTGTGAGTAGGAAGCAGGTTTCTACTTGCAAGCCTTCGGGCAGTTTGTAAAGGGCCATCGATCTCGAATATCTGGCCAAGACAAAAGTCTGTAAGTGATTTCGGTGTGTTTATATGAAAGTGTTTTCCAAAGTTATATGTATAGATCGATTTTATGAATCTGAGTGAATGAATGCAAACCTTCAATTATATATATGGCATTACCATGTCTGAGTTTGGTAGGAAAACGTTGAATAAGCTTTGTAACAAAACTCTGCACATAAGTTTGATGTTATTAATACTGGCATTCAGTTGTAATGGGTTGAAGAGCTGTAGCATTTCTTTGGCGCAGATTTGAATAATCAATGTCAATTGTGTTTAAAAAAAACCAATACAAAACTGACTGTCTGTCAATTGCGCTGAATTGGGTATGAATGTTCTGTGAATCGATACTATTAATGCATTGGTCTGCGGTTCAATTATAAAAGTCGACATGATTGAAGCTGTATACAGGAGAAAAGGAAATCGATATATTTTAATTTATATCGATTCTGCATGAAAGTGTAATATATAGTCGTTGACCGCGCCGGTGGTGTGGAGTTGCATCGATTGTATAAGTCGATATTGTGATCAACAATACAAAACTGTGCTTCGGCCTGTTTTTAAAGTAAAATCAATGGAACATATTTATGTTTGACATTTAAAATAATCAATTCGGTGGTGATTTTAATATATGTTAAAAACACAGGTTTGAACTCAACTCAGTGGCAACGTGTGCAACGGAAACAAAATCCGATTCTGAATTCATTTATTCTGTAGAAGTTTTATGTTGATCTGAATCGATGGTGCGGAAAGGCGTGGAGTAAATACACTGATCTAGACAGTGTTTATTTTAAAACAAATTTGATTATTAAATCGAATGCATTATACAGCTAAAGGCAAAAGGCGCTACTGTGTGATATACCCCAGTGAATACACTGATAAGTGATGAGAAGTATTAACCACAGAGGCAGAACGTGTCCATGGATGGTGACTGTGAATTTAACTTATCCAGTGTTCAAGTTAAGACGTGAATGTGTCTAGGAAAGTCGATTTGCATGGGCAAGTCATGTGTGGTAAGTTTAATATGTGAGCAATTGTTGTTATCGATTAAAAACCTGAATGTGTATACAAACTGCCGTTACAAACAAGCATGCAGGAGGAGTTAACCCGCTTGGTAAGTTGAATGAGAAAGGGCGCATTTATATACATAATTGATATTGGTTTGCTAGCAATGAAAGGGTCGAAAATACTTAGTCTTGTGCAGGTCGAATATTATGGAAATAGTGATATTGCGTGCCA
The DNA here is from genome assembly GCA_034641835.2 of Pinus albicaulis. NCBI lineage: Eukaryota > Viridiplantae > Streptophyta > Pinopsida > Pinales > Pinaceae > Pinus > Pinus albicaulis. The sequence continues at coordinate 1,592,307,701 of CM076575.1, read as the reverse complement.
GGTTGGGTGGATTAATATAATGTCAAATGGAATATTAAAACATGGGCGCATTGTTTCATTCAGTTCAAGTCATATATGAATGATGTTTATTGGGTTGGATATATATGAGCACTCGAATAGTTGAGTCATTGGGTTGGATAGAAAGTTTCAAAAGTTATGAATTTGCCTGAAGACGAGTAGATATTGGAATTAATATAATTCCATATATGATGTCATTTAATGATAGTATGAATCAAATATGAATGATTTTGAACCACATGTTGAAAAGCTTCTGCATAAATGTGAATTTTACAGGAATCGAAAGATAAGCTTCTGCATATTAATAGAGATTTCCATTGTGTGAAAATTGTCTTAATTTGGAGTTTTATTGGGCAATCAGTTGAGGTGCATTTGTATATGCACAGAATTGGGAAAGATTACGGGTTTTCGAGGCCCTACTGCACATCAGTTGCAGAAGCATGAAGGGAAACATTCTCCAGAATGTGTTTAAAAGCAGATGGGAGTATTGTCTGAGCTTCAGTTAGCTTACATAAACTTTTACCGGCAAAGCTGACGTCGCATAAAATCACATCTTCGACTTTAAATTGAACCTGAATGGCATCTCTAACATGTCTGAGCTATGGTCCCGTGGATGAAACCAGTAAAAATTCTACTTGTATTATAAATGGAAATCTAGTGACCATTTCTGTGGGAAGAAAAACATAGATACCTTCAGCTACCATATTTCCACCTGTAAATCAATTTCCCATTGGAAAAGCTAATGTAATATCCTATTTTGCAATGTCTTTCCTCCGCTCAACCCTTTACTCATTTTATATGGGAAACCATTGCCTCCACATGTAATAACTGCATCGTCTAGTAGAAAATCGGTCTTCTTTTACTAACAAATGCAGAATGAAGAACTTGTTTCCATTGCTCCAAAAACATTACACTTCTGCAAATTATATGTACTAATTTCTGGCAAGCCATCTGTCTATCTGCAAATTATACTCTAAAACATATTGGTTGCAAATAGTTAAGTTCCAATTATAACTGGTTCACATGCCACAACTTCCCACTTGGGCCCTGTAGTATTTCATCTTCACATGCCCCACATTGCATTCTCTTGACATAATCAGTGGGGACCTCCTGCAATAAACAAAATGCATTGGAAGAATAGTTATTTCCATCAAGAATTTATCCAATTCCAATTCTCAATTTTAATTCTAATTCTAATTCTCAAGAATAAACAAAATTCTAATTCTCAATTTCTATGGTTGGAGTTCACTATTTTTCGGTGCCTTGACTGCAAATCAGTGCTATTATACATATAACCACACCAGTGCTGGTGTTACAAAAGACACACTGGTATGGTGCTATTAAGTGACACACCAATGACGACTAAAAACAAATAAAAAAAGCACAACTCTATTTTATTTAAGTGAAAAGAAAGTGCCAAATTGAAAAATGGGCTGCAAAATATTTTCGGAAATCTAATTTCATAAAATAATTCTTTAAATACTTAACACTTTTCATTATTTCACTATGTTTGCTAAATTTTCAGCCAAATATTTGCAGGAGACATACCTGGAGCAAGAGAGCATGAGGGAACTATGGAGCAGTGAAATACGTTCGAATAGAAGTATTCAGACAATTAGAAACCAAACCTCTGGTGATTCAAACCCTGTATCATAGAATTTAAAACCATATCGTGATTAAATTTTATTATTGTTTTTACTTTTTCTGCAGTTTTTTCCATTTTTACCATAAACCCTTCATTTTTTTGTTTTCTCCCTTTCTTCTCCCTATTTTTGTAATTTCATAATTAGGTCTTTTCATCTTCGATTGACATCCAACCCACGGGACAACTTGCATAGTCGGATCCCAATCAACTCGGCCATTGCGTGAATTTTTGGAAAAAATGGATTTTTTTATCGGTGTGCCCTACATAACCTAGCACACCAATGTGTTGTTTTATTAAGCACACCACATAATTACTGTGTAATAAAAAATTTGAATTTTTTTTTTTAAATTAGTGTGCCATATCTGAAATAGGGCACCGATGATCCATGTTATGAGGATAGCACCATACGGTCTATTACACTATTTGTGCGGTGCTTTTATAATATCTCGCGCATCGTACAGTCTATTATATTTTTTTGCGGTGCATGTTTAATACCCCCACGCACCGGCGACGGTGCGTACATCATGAAAGGCACGCCGGTGTCTTGAGATTTACTTTTTACCTAAAAACTTGACAATTTATTTATAAATATATTAATTAATGATATGGTACAAGTTTCAAATTGATAAATAAATGACTGACAAGAGATCAAATAACAAAAATACTGATAGCAATCAAGAAAAGAAAAAAAAGGCAAGTTCTTCGTAAATTCTTTATAAGAAATATTATCTTTGAACTATATGTAAGTTTAACTAATATGTATTGTTTACTGTGTATGATGCAGAGCCACAAAATGACAAAGCTTGATAAGATTATTTTTTATCTAGGGCCAAAAGAGCATAAAAGCTTGATGGAAAAATGTCAAAAGGATGAATCAGGTGAATGAAAAAATACTATCGATCCAATATGAGTTTCTTTTTTTAATTATCATTAATAATATATTTAAAATTATTAGATAAGATGTGTCAAACAATTTATTAATTCACATCTTTTTAATGTTTTACAGTGACCAACAACTCAGAAAAGGAATGTTGTTCTGAGAAAAGAAAAAAATAGAACATGCAAACGCAAATTAATTTCTCCTTAGCTCATCTGGAGTGGTGTTGGAATTTAATGAAAGTGGGAAAAAATTTTACAAAATTTTTAGGGATCTAGTGGAATGAATGTATAGATGTTATTTCCACTTACAATACAAAAATCAATCCAATGAGTCGAAGAACCAAATTTTATCTAAACTATAGGAAAAGTTTCCAAAGAATTGGTCAATGAGACAATTCGGACTTTTAATAGAAAAAATGTACAACAACAAAAAAGAAGGAATGAAAAAATAATATTCCTTTAAATGTTTTTCTAGAATTATTTATAAATATCACTTTTCATTATTTACTTTTCATATATCAATATAAAAATTAAATATTTTACTGTCGTGTTACATTTTCAGGAAGATTATGAAAATCTCAAAATATGAACGAGCTGATATCAGAAATATGCCAGTAGGAATGTCCAAAAAGGTGTACAAGGAGAGGGTCAAAGAAATGGAAAAAATTGCATCGTAGGAGGAGCCATCTCAACAACAATGTGCTTCAAATGTAATACAAACTTATTAACTTTCTGGATCATTTGGTACAATAATAAAAACAATTTAGCATTAAATATTAATTTTTCAAGAATTTTCGTTAAAAGAAAAGAAAATGGAACCCATTCAAGACATAAAACAGATTTACAAGGAAGAAAAGGGTTGATATCTAAGTTTGTGGAGATCATATTTCTTATAACAACTTAACTAGATTTCATTTTTGTATTTTTTAAGTTTTTTTTACAAAATCACTACTAATGTCTTCAAACAAGTGCTAAAGAGGTGGAAGAAGAACCACTGTATTTTAATTGATTGAAATTGGGTTAAATATAAAGTTGTGAGTATATGTTTGCATACTAAATTAATTGTGAATTTATAAGACTCATTTATCTTGTTTTACTAATTGTTAAATTTTTCATAAATAAAAATACTTCTTATGTACATGAAGTGATTTTTTTTGAAGATAAAACTTGCAGGAAACAAAGTATGGAACTATGCCAAGAGATGAAATCTTGAAAGATGACATACTACATGGTTTTGAAAGAATGTTTATAGTTCATGAGTCAATTGTTGCTATGGTACATCATTCATTTTCAATTTACATTGATGTATATTATTTAATATTGCAATTTTCATTATTTTCACCAATGTATATACACTTGTTGAGTTTATATATATATATATATATATATATATATATATATATATATATATATATATATATATAAAATATGTTTTAATTGATTCTGTTGCGTTTTCCATTGTCGTTCACAAATGCACTAATAAGAATTTAATTCATATTAAAATTGTCATAAGATATATATGTATCGACTTTTGATGAATAATGAATTTTAAAAAAACCACAATAATTATGATATGATATAACAAATTAATCCAAACATCACATTCAAATGCATTAAAAAAAATTTAATTAATATGAATATTGTTATAAGATGTGTCGAATCTTGATAAATAATTAATTTAAAAAAATCACAATAATTACATTATCACAGGTCGATGTTTCTAAAAAATACAAAATTAAAATGAGTGCATGTCAGTAACTGTACATTGGTGTGTTTGTATTATGAAGCGTGTCAGTGCGTTTCTACGACCTATGGGCACAGAACAAGTACCAAAACCAATTAAAAATATCGGTGCGTTTGTGTGGTATGACACACTGGTGCACTTACGTGTCTATACGCATCGATGCTGTTGTATGATCTATGGGCACCGCATGAATACCGATACCAATTATAAATTTCGGTGCATTTGTGTGATACTGCGCACCAGGGTATTTATGTGTCTATAAGCACTGGTGCATTTTTACAACCTATGGGCACCTCACGAATACTGATACCAATTATAAATCTAAGTGCCTTTCTGTGATACTGTGCACTAGTGCGTTGATACGACCTATGGGCACCACACAAATCCCAAGACCAATTAGAATGGCCCCATGCATTGTATCACCAACACTATGCCCGATGCAGTTTTATAACTTAATGGCCTAGTGCATCCTCCTTCGACCGCCCATGGTGCCTTCTACATGTATGCACTATTGCATTAAAGCCAGAGTAGCACACTGATGAAAAAAACACTGTAATAACCTTCGATCGCCCAGTTTTTTTAACTGTGTTTAATTTCTGTTAAAATCTCTGCCAAAACCTCCGCAACTATAAACAGATGTTGTAGCAAATGTTTTTTGGACAATTTTGGCCAATTTTATAACACTAAAAACCTCCTTTATAACCTCTGCTAGAGGGTCTTTTCCTTGTAGTGCATTCCCCTCTCCTTCAAAAAAGTGTTGTCCTCAACACTTGAGTAGTTCTCGGTGCTTCTGTATAGAATTATCATCCTCCCATGTAGAATATTCAGTGAGTAAGTTCTTTCACTTGATGAGATACAGGTTCCAATATGATTTTTCCTTCCTCATCAAGTTTAGGAAATATTGTTTGAACTAGAAATTTGTCACCTATAACCTTCTTTAAGCACAAAACATGGAAAACTAGATGCACTCACAAAGGAGGAAGCTCTAATTTGTATGCCATATTACTAATCTTTTGCAACACCTTGTAAGGACCATAGTACTTTGTTGATAATTTATTATCCTTATTAGCTTTCTTGAGGGACATTTTTATGTATGGTTGTAGCCATAAAAATACCCACTATCCTACATCAAAACTTATCTCACTGCGATGTTGATCTATCTGTTGTTCATTCGATTTTTTTCCAAATTTAGGTTATCCTTTAAGAGTTGGAGAAATTCTTGTTGATGCACCATGTGATATACCACTGCTTTAACCTTAGAATTTTTTCTTAAAGATGATGTGATGGACAGTGGATGGTATCCATCAAGTGCCATAAATGGGGTCATTTTTATTGTGGTATGGAAGGAAGTTTTATACCACCATTTAGCGACAGGCAACAAATTAACCCATTGTGTTTGTTTATCAGATACAAAACAACGAAGATATCCTTCCAAACATTTATTCACTATCACAGTTTGACCATCAGATTGAGGACGATAAGATGAGCTATGAGCTAGTTTAGTACCCAAACAAGAAAATAATTCCATCCAAAAATTTCCAGTAAAAATGGGATCTCTGTCACTTACAATAACCTTTGGGTTTCCATGTAGATTTTGAATTGTTTCCCTAAATGTAGTAACAACTTTACTTGCTTTAAATGGATGAGATAGTGCACAAAAGTGTGCATAATTGGTAAGTCTAACAACTACCACCATGATGACACTCTTTCCTTCGGACTTAGGTAAACCTGTGATAAAATCCATTGAAATTTCCTCCCAACGTTGACCTGGAATGGATGAAGGTTGTAGAAGACTCTGGGTCTTAATTGTCTCAAATTTATTTTGTTTGAAAACCAAACATTCCCCCAAAAAATTTTGAATATTAGATTTAAGGTCAACCCAAAAAAATTCTATCTTCACCCTGTTGTAATTTTTTTAAATTCCTGAGTTTCCTCCTAAAGGAGAAGCGTGAAATTCCAAAAGAATATTTTTTTTTAGTTGGGAATTCTTACAAATATATAAGTGATATTTGTACCATAAGGAATCATTTTTCCAACTAAATGTATCAGATGTATTAGGATCTTGGTGCAAATTTTGAATGAGTGTCCACACTTCTTCCTCCTTCTTCCATTCATCCCTTTCTTCGATTATCCAATCTGGTTGGATAATAGAAATAGAACTAAGAAATGCTTCCACCACTTCATCCTTTCTTGAGAGTGCATCTACAACAACATTTAGCTTCCCTATTTTGTAGATGATTTCAAAGTCATAACCCAACATTGTTGTGACCCATTTTTTCTGCTCTTTTGAAGATATTCTTTGTTCCAAAAAGTTTTTAAGACTATCATGATCAGTTTTTACCTTGAAGTGTCTTCCCATTAAGTAAGGTCACCATTTCTTTAGCGCATGTAGTATTGCTAATATTTCCTTCTCATAAATAGCTTTCTGTAAATATTTTCCTTTGATTGGATGACTTTCAAAAGCAATGGGTCTTCCTTCTTGCATTAAAACAACACCGATTCCATTTCCCGAGGCATCACATTGCACAATAAAGGTTTTTGTGAATTATGGCGTAGCTAATACCGGTGCTAGGCACATTGCCTCTTTAAGATGTTCAAAGGCCTTAGTTGCTTTAGGAGTCCATGAAAATGCGTATTTATTCAATAATTTTGTTAGAGGTGATCCTATTCTCCCATAATTCTTAACAAAATTGCGATAATACCCTGTTAACCCAAGAAATCCTCACAACTGCTTTATGGTTGTGGGGGCTTTCCATTACTTAATGGCTTTAATTTTGTTAGGGTCTACCTTAACACCCTAGTGAGATAAAATATGACCCAGATATTCTACCTCTTTTACTCCAAAGAAACATTTGGATGTTTTTGCATATAATTGTTTCTCCTCCAATAGTTTGAGCACCCTATCAACCTATTGAACATGATCCTTCCAAGGCCTGTTGAATATTAGTATATCATCAAAAAATACTAACACAAATTTTCCAAGGATGGGTTTGAAAATGAAATTTACAAACCCTTGAAATGTAGAAGGTGCATTGGTGAGGCCAAAAGGTGTGACCAAAAATTCATAATGACCCTCATGAGTTCAGAATATCTTTAGTCTTCATTCTAATTTGATGATATCCTGAACAAAGATCTAACTTGGTAAAATAAATTTCACCATGTAATTTATCAATCACAAGAATGGTAAATTTATCTTTAATAGTGATCTTATTTAGCTCCCTATAATCTGGACACATGCACCATGATCCATCCTTCTTGTGCACCAATACTACTGGAGAAGAGAAAGAACTTTGACTAGGTTGAATTATACCAACCTCTAACATTTTTGCAATCATACGTTCAATTTTACTCTTTTGGACATAAGGATATCTATAAGTCTTGATGTTTGGAGGAACACTTCCAGGAATCAAATGAATAGCATGATGATTATCACGAACAGGTGGGAGTCATTTGGGAGTTTCAAACACCCTGGAATGATTTTAAAAAACTTTTTGGAGATATGGAGAAATAGATGATTTTGATGTTGGAACTTCTAGTGAGAATAATTGTGAAATTACGTCTTGTTGTTATTTCTTCAGAAGCTTTTTCATGACATTAGAGCTTATTATCTTTCTCAAATTCCTTGTGATACCCTTTAATTTGACTTTCTTTCCTTCAAAAATCAATTTCAAGAAAAATTCTTGAAAATTAAAAACTATCATCCCCAAATACTATAACCATTGTACTCCTAGTACAATATCAGCACCTCCATTTGGAATGAAAATAATTGGACTATTAAATACATATTCCCCCATGGCTAGCTTGATATTATGGTATTTTATAGAGAAATTTATAGTTCCTCCATTTGCAACCATCACTTGACATTCTGGTGCTGGGTATAGGAAACAATTAAATTCCTTGGCTACCTTACAATGAATAAAATTATGGGTACTACTCGAAACAATCAACACTATTACCTTTTTCTTCTTGATATGTCCTTCTATCTTCAGAGTTTGAGGAGTGGTAATTCCTTCCAATGCATTACATGATATGGCCAGACTCATTTCTTCTTCTTCTAGGGTTAGTTCCTGGTGTATATCCCCTTATTTTTAAGTTTGTTGTTCATCTTTTTCCTCCTCTTCACAATCTATGTAAAATAATTTTTTTTCAGCACACTTATGACCTTTAGTGTATGTTCTATCACAACTATAGCAAAGCCATTTTTCTCTTTTTTCTTCCAATTTTTGTGGTGTTAACCTTGTAGGTTGTGGAATTCTAGGAGTAGCAACACTTCCATATTTATAGATGTGAGTGGTAGGCTTCCTTGTCACCAAAATTTTACATTCAATTTTATTTCCAACTTGAATTCCTTCTCCAATGAATCAAGTTCCCAAAGGAAAACCTCATGTTGGATGTTATCATTTAAATTCCCTATGAAGAGATCAATCTTCTATTCCTTTAGAATGTCAATTACCCTTATATTCAATTTTTGGAAGTCCTCAATGTGCTCCACCACTGAACCCTTTTGTTTGAGATTTATCAATTGCTAAAGAAGGTATTTCTCTTTGTATCCTCATAATGTGCTATCATTTCCTCCGTAAAAATTGACCAAGTGAATTTTTTTTATGGGAGGAAAGACATCAATACCATACAAATGTATTTTTTTCTAAATGCAAAGTTGAAATGTGTACCTTTTGTGTGTTTTGCACATTATTGAGATCAAAATATTGCTCCATTTGTAGTATCTATGTTACGAGATCCTTGCCATCAAACTTCCTCATATCCATTTTTGGAATATGGGGGTTCTTCCATCCAATATTAGAGTTTATAAAATTAGGATTAACATTTATTTTTTTCTCATCGTGAGTTTCCTCTACTATATTTTCTCCATTAGAAAACATTTCTTGCATCAACTTTGCCAAACCTTCCATGTCTTCTTTTATAAAATTCTTCATGTTTTCCATTTTTTCATCAATCTTAGCTTCCATGTCATCCATATTAGCTTCCATGTTGACTTCCACGTCATCCATCTTAGCTTCCATGCCATTCTTCAAACCATCCATATTACCTTCCATGCCTTTCTTCAAGCTATCCATCTTGGCTTCCACGGCTTTCTTCAAAACTTCCATTTCATTTTTTGTTGCTCTTTGCGAGAGCGAAATTTGGTGCACTTGCTCTTGTAATTTTGATATGTCATGTTACACTTCTTCATCTTCATGAGTCACAGTAGAGCCTTCCTAAGGCCTAATGGGTGTTGAATTAATTTTAGGGGGAATTTTAGAACCCAATACTGATATATATTCTTGAATATTCCCTTGGAATCAATACAAACTGATTTTTCAAACAAGACTTATGCAATTCAGAAAAAAAATACACAACTTTTTCTTGCTTTTGAGGATCTCGATATTGAAACTTAAATATATTTGTGATTTCTGATCTTCAATATCTGAAATTTGGTCCTATAGTATCCCTCTAAATCATATTTCAAATTCCACAGGTCTGACCTGATTTGGATTCTTCAAGAAAAAATTATGCCAAATCTCCCACAATGACCTAATTATGGACTGGTTCAGTAGAGAGAAATAGTATGGTGTGAAATGTGTCACCATTTCCTCCTTTGGCTCTGAAATTGATAAAAATGAAAGAACAATCTATGCACTTATGGCCACATTTTACATAATTTCAATCTGATGCTCAAAGAGAGAGTTATGATGATTTTCCCACAGTCACCTTTTTTAGATGAAATTCGGGAGCCTGAAAAAACCCTAACTTCCATAGATCATATCTCTGAAAATATTGCAAACAAAGATCTAAAATTTGTACACGAAGTTCCTCAGGATTTATTCTTTCCATGATAAAGATTTCAACTTCTAAACCTTTATAGAAAAAACATTAAGAGCGAAAATTCCATGATGACCTGTTTGGAGCAGCAAAACCCTAGAATCCAAAGCTATGATACCAAATGTTATGAAACCAAATCCAAAAATAGAAGAAAAGAAATATCAACACCTTATAAAGAAGCCACTTCAAGGTGGGAACCTCCTTTAAATTACATAAATTAACAATTCTCGAATGATACAAATGAAAAAACCTCATTCTATATATAAGATTCCATGGGGTCACAATATAGTCCTAGCCAACCTAACAATAATAATGTAAGGGCACAATAATAACAATATTGGGGTTATGGGGGTACACCAATAACAATAAGGGGGCTACACTAACAATAATAAGGGACTGCACTAGTAATATAGGGACCAAAAAATTCCTTGTGTAGGTCGTAGTTCCAAATTAAAAAGCTATGGATTTATATGTTATTCCCATTTCTTAAAAAGCCGCAAAACTATGTTTCAAACAATAAGTCTCTTGTAAGATTTGTCAACATCACTTTACTACTCTTCCTATGATATTTTACTTGTATTAATAATATTTCTAAGCAACTCAAACAAATATTTTATCCTTCATCTTAAACGGGAATCTTTGTAGGTTAAATAACTTCTCACAAGAGTTTTAATACCACATATATTTAAAAAACACTCTTTAATTTTGTCACCTCATCTCAATTGTTGGCACACAATACATTCAGATCAATCCAAGGTATAACAATTTCACCACTACTTTATAATTTTTCCATCACGCCAACTGATTTGGACCAACGTATTAACTACCATCACAATGCATTCTTCATTGCATGGAGATGACCAGATCAAAATACTAATTTGAGACCAATTCAACTGATGTCCAATGCATTCCACTAGCTGATGATTTCACTATCAAAGCATTCTGTTAGGTCCTTATATTACTAGTCTAGTCCGTTATTTTTGTTAGTGTAGCCCCCTTATTTTTATTATCGTTACTTGTACCCATGTAACCCCCATATTTTTATTATTGTGGCCTTACATTATTATTGTTAGGTCGGCTAGAATTATATTGTGACCCCATGGACTCCTATATATAGAAATGAGGTTTTTTCATTTGTACCATCTAAGAATTGTGTATTTATGTAATTTAAATGAGGTTTCCCCCTCGAAGAGGCTTATTTCTAAGGCGTTTTTCTCTCTTTTCTTCTATTTTTGGAGCTGCTTTCATAACATTTGGTATCAGAGCTTTGGATTCTAGGGTTTCACTGCTTCAAAAAATTCATTGTGAAATTTTCGCTATAACTTTTTTCTACAAGGGTTTAGACACTAAAAAAAACCGTTTTGAATAAATGCTGAGGAAATTCATGTAAAAATTATAGATCTTGGTTCGCAATATTTTCGGAGATATGATCTGTGGAAGTTAGGGTTTTCGCAGGCTCTCGAATTTCATCTAAAAGTGGTGACCTTAGGAAAATCATCATAACTCTCTCTCTAAGCATAAGATTGGAACTCTATAAAAAATTTCTGAAAACACACGAACTATAGTTTCCTGTGTATCAATTTCAAAGATGAAGGACGAAACAGTGACATGTGGCACGCCATATAATTTCGCTCTACTGAACTAGTCCAAATTAGGCCATACCTATAGCATTCGAAAGAAGCTTCAGAGGGATACTACAGGACAAAATTTTAGATATTGAAGATCTGAAATCACATATATAGTTCAATTTCAAGATCAAACTCCTCAAAATCAATAAAAAGGTGTGTCTTTTTTTTTCAAATTTCATAATTCTTGCTTGAAAAATCAGTTTGAAGTGATTCCAAGGGCATATTGAACCACAGATATTAGTATTGGGTTCTAAAATCCCCCCTAAAAAGAATTCAACACCCATTAAGCCCTCAGAATACTCTACTATGACTCATTAAGAGGAATAAGTGCAACATGATATATCAAAATTACAAGAGAAAGTGCACCAAATTTCGCTCTCACAAAGAGAAACAAAAAATGAAATGGAAGTTTTCACGAAAGGCATGGAAGCTAAGATGGATGGTTTGAAGAAGGGCGTGGAAGATAATATGGATGGTTTGAAGAAATTCATGGAATCTAAGATCGATGGTTTGAAGAATGGCAACATGATATATCAAAATTCCAAGAGCAAGTGCACCAAATTTTTCTCTCGCAAAGAGAAACAAAAAATGAAATGGAAGTTTTCAAGAAAGACGTGGAAGCTAAGATGGATGGTTTGAATAAGGGTGTGGAAGATTATATGGATGGTTTAAAGGAAGGCTTGGAAGCTAATATTGATGTTTTGAAGACATGGAAGAAAAAATGGAAGACATGAAGAATGATATAAAAGTAGACATGGAAGTTTTAAGGAAGGTTTGAAAAAGTTGATACAAGAAATGATTCCTAATGGCAAAAATATATTAGAGGAAAATCATGATGAGAATGAAATAAATGTTAATCGTGATTTCATAAAATCTAATTTTGGATTGAAGACCCGCCATATTCCAAATATCGATATGAAGAAGTTTGATGGAAAGGATCCCGTAACATAGATTCTACATATGGAGCAATATTTTGATCTCAATAATGTGAAAAACACACAAAAGGTATGCCTTGCAACTTTACATTTAGAAAAAAATACATTTGTATGGTATCAATGGATTTTCTCCCGTAGAAAAAATTTCAGTTGGTCAATTTTTATGAAGGAAATGATAGCAAATTATGAGGATACAAATAGCAGCACCTTCTTTAGCCAATTGATAAATCTCAAACAAAAGGGTTCCTTGGAGGAGCACATTGAGGACTTACAAAAATTGAATAGTTGATATTCTAGAGGAACACAAGATTGATGTCTTCATAGGGACTTTAAAGGATAACATCCAACATGAGGTTCACCTTTGGGAACCTGATTCATTGGAAAAGGAATTCAGGTTGGCAAGAAAAATTGAATGTAAAACTATGGTGACAAGGAAGCCTACCACTCACATCTATAAATATGGAACTATTGCTACTCCTAGACTTCAAAAACCTACAAGGTTGACACCACAACAATTGGAAGAAAAAAGAGCAAAAGGGCTTTGCTAAAATTGTGATAGAAAATACAATAAAGGTCATAAGTGTGCAGAGAAGAAATTTTTTTTACATAGATTGTGAAGAGGAAGAAAATGAACAAGAAACTTCAAAAAAAGAGGATATACACCAGGAACCAACCCTAGATAAAGAAGAAATGAGCCTGACCATATCCTGTAATGCATTGGAAGGAATTACCACTCCTCAAACTCTCAAGATAGAAGGACATATCGAGAACAGAAAGATAATAGTGTTGATTGACTTGGGTAGTACCCATAATTTTATTCATTGTAAGGTAGCCAATGAATTATATTTCTTCCTATACCCAACACCAGAATGTCAAGTGATGGTTTCAAATAGGGGAAGTATAAATTTCTCTGGGAAATGCCATAATATCAAGCTAACCATGGGGTAATATGTATTGAATAGTCCAATAATTTCCATTCCAATGGGAGGTGTTGATGTTGTACTAGCAGTACAATGGTTACAATCTTTGGGGATGATTGCTTTTGATTTTCAAGAATTTTTCTTGAATTTTTTTCAAAAGGAAAGGAAGTCAAATTACAGGGTATCGTAGGGAAGCCAGGAAAGATAATAATCTCTAACATCATGACACAACTTTTGAGGAAAGAACAACTAGGCATAATTGCATAATTATGCTCACTAGAAGTTCCAACATCAAAATCATCTATTTCTCTAGATATCCAAAAAGTATTTGTAGAAAGTATACAACAACCATGTATATCTTGGTTTCACCCAATATAACAATGTACTAAATTCAAATATTGAGAAGCTTCCACAAATCTTTGCAGAATTAAAAAATACAATCGTTAGTCACATGAGCATGAAGAAAGATCAATCACACACAACACAGATAATTTCTAGGGGAAAGCTTATAGCTAAAAACCCCACTATCTTCTATTGTATATTAAGCATGGATCATGAAACAATTACATACAAAAATATTCTCAAAAGAGCCCTCAGTACATCAACTAATTGTCTCACACTTTCATATGAAAAATTGACCAACACACAGCCAATTCTCAGCCTCCGGACAAACTACCTTGCTTAAGTAATCCCTGATCATAAATATCCCTAGAATATAGGAATTTTTTCCTTCCTTGACTGCACAAGTATCATGGACACTCCAATGGGTGTTTTTCTGCATGTGTGCAAGAAGATAATCTTGCAACTAATAGTCAACCTCCCTTTCACCTAGAACTCAACTGGGTCTCCACTGGATCTAACATGCATGCAACTAATAATAGTAAATCCTAAGTTGCATGTGATATCATTGATTGTGAATTAATTAATATTGTTATTTAGTGTATCTTTAGTTACAACTAGCACAACTGAGTTTCACTCACTTAACTGAGTCAAACTATTTACAACTTGCACCAACTCATGCACTACTACACTTCGAACTCTGTTACAACTAGAATTACTCTACATGTCCCACCAACCAACCTCTAACTTGAAATCCACTAGCTAACTTAATTTGTCACTTTCAGTTAACTTATTCAAGTCCACATTGAGAATATATTACAGTTTAATGTCCATCTAAATTAAGGGATAATAAAAATGGACATGCACCCAAAAATAGCACCATGGGCCCCACCATAGTCTAGAAGCTTAATGCAACCAGGTGTTGAATGCAACCAGGTTCTTAATGAACGAGGCATGGGTGTTGAATCTTCTTGTTGAGTATCAACACTCCCTCTCAACAAGAAAGGTATTATCCTTCATCCCAATCTTGTCTCTATGTTATTCTAATTTTCTCCTCGTGAGCGCCTTTGTTAGAATATCTACATCCCAATCTTCCATGGGAATGTACTGAAGAAACATGATCCTCCTCTGCACATAATCTATGAGATGATGGTACTAGATATATATATGCTTGGACCTATCATGAAACACAAGATTAATCGATATTTTAATGCAACTCTGATTATCAAAATAAATATTTTTCAGATCCATCTGAGAACCAAAAAAACCAACCAAGATCTTTCTCATCCAGATAGCCTCACATGCAACTTGAATTCCTGCCATGTATTTTGATTCTGCTGAACTAGGTGCCACAGTTTGTCATTTCCTGTTGTACCAGGAAACTTTTGTCGATCAAATGCTAAATATCCCCCCTGATGTGCTCTTTTTGTCCGATGGATTTCCAGCCCAATATGCATCCATGAAGCCATGCAACTTCACTCCATCCGTCTACATGTACCATAGACCATACTCTGATGTTCACCTCAGGTATCTCAGGACATGCTTCCTTGCCTTCCAAAATAGCTTGGGTGGCTTAACCATAGCTTTACTCAGCTGGTTAACTACGTAAAAAATTTCAGTCTCGTGTTCACTAGATACATTAGTGAACCCACTAATTGTTGATAGGCAGTAGCATCCTCTTTAATCATATTTCCTAGAAGAGGAGTATCCATGGGTTTGTAGCTCTCCATGTTAAACTTACCCAGTATATCCTTTCCATACTTGCCTTGAGACACAACAATTTCACCATCCCGCTGCCATATTTCCAATCCAAGGAAATAATGAAGGATTCCCATTTCCTTCATTTAAAACTCCCTTGAAATATCCTCTTTGCATGAGTGTATCAGCTACTCATCACCAGTCAAAATTAGATCATAAACATAAAGAAAAATGATCAATAGCTTACCCTCAACTACAATCTAGTACAATTTTTCATCTGCTTCACTTTTGGTCAAGCCCAGTCCAGTGAAACAACTTTCTATCCGAGTGTACCAAGCATTGGTTTCTTGCTTCAGCCCATAGATCTCTCTTTTGAGACTACACACATGCACATCATTGTTGAATATTTTGAAACCTTCAAGCTTCTCTATGTACACCTCTTCCTCAATGATACCATTTAGAAATGTAGTTTTCACATCCATCTGATGAATACGCTAGCCCATCTATGCTGAGAGTGCAAGGATGGATCAGAAGAGTACCTTGTGACAGGTGCAAAAGTCTCATCATAATCTATCCCCTCGATCCATGAGAATCCATGGGCCACAAGTATTTCTCCACACTTGCATCAACAACTTTCTTTACCTTGTAGATCCATCTCGATCCAACTACTGATTTGTCGATTGGTCTTGGGACTATCTCCCATGCACTATTATTTACAATGGAGTCATACTCCTCCATCATTGCATCAACCCAAGTAGGTTGTTGCACTGCTTCCTGAAAGGAAGATGGTCCAGTCACAATACATTTTGTCATAAGAGCCATGTATCCAGTAAATTAGTGAGGAGACTGTCTCTGTCTATGATGTGAAGTAGGGGATCCTATATTCTATACAACATCAAGTCTCAGCCTATCAGCTTTTGTGGTGTGCCTTCTACCATTTATGATGGATGGCTCTGCATGAGTGATTTCCTCCACTCCATGAACCTCTTCATGTGGTTGATCCACATATTGAGACTTATCCTTGCGAACCAAAAATTCCTCCTGTGCATGCAATTCTAACTCCCTCTCAAGGGATAACCACATGGCTTTCTCCTCATCAAATTTGATATCTCGTCGCACAACAGTCATTCTGTTTTTTGGAAAATACACACGATAATTATGTTTTTTTTCAGTGTACCCCACAAAAATTCAAACCTCAGTAGTCAGTTCTAGCTTCTTCCTGGCATCCTTGGTCACATGCACTTAAACAGATGAGCCAAAAATCTTAATGTGTGAAACATCAAGTTTCTTACCAGTAAAAGCCTCTTTAGGTGTACTCATGCCAAGTACTCTACGAGGACAATGGTTTTGCACATGTACCGTTGTATTGCATGCTTCTTCCCACAAATGCATCGGTAGGCCTTGATCATGCAACATCGCTCGTGCTACACCCACAATAGATTTGTTCTTCCTCTTTGTGACCCCATTCTGTTGTGGGTTATGAGGCCCTATGAGTTCTCTTTGAATTCCTTCTTTGCTATAGAAGTTCTTGAATTCTTTAGAGATGTATTCTCCACCATTATTGCTCCTATGAGTCTTCACTTGCTTCCCTGACTCTTTCTTCACCAGTGCCTTACACTCATAGATCTTAGAGAACATTTGATATTTCTTCTGCATGAAGAAGATCCAACACTTACAAGAAAATTCATCAACAAATATTACATAGTACTTATGTTTTTCTATTGAAGCAACTGAGAAAGGACCACACATGTCTGTGTGAACTCTCTCAAGGATCCCCAAAGCTCGGTTTTTCTTCTCATTAAAGGTGGCCTTTACATATTTTCCCATATTACATCCCTTGCATGTATCTGACTGCACAAGTGTACCCCTGGGAAGACCAATATAAATATTCCACATGACTTTCAAGACTCCATGGTGACGATGGCCCAATCGCCTATGCCATAATTTGACCTCGTCCTGGATCACCACTTGATCTACCTTGCCCATCATTGTTGTGCAGCCATCCACCACCATATTGTAGAGATTCTTAACTTGAATACCCTATCCTCTTGGCTTGACCCATTTTTTTATTTCACACGAAAGATTTTCTATCACTAAAAGCAACGTCATAACCTATATCCTCCAACATTGCGACTCGGACCAAATTTTTCTTTAGACCTGGTACATGCATCAAATATTTTAATTGAAATGGTTTACTTGATTCCCTATGAAAGGTAATGGTACCAATCTCAGTAGCACTGTACTGTCCTTCATCGCCCATCTCAATATGCATCTAGAGATCTTTCTCCTCCAAGTCACTGAAAATTTCCTTGTTTCCCGTCATGTGAAATGAAGCACCACTATCCAAATACCAAACAAATCCCAATGCACTGGACACCATGCATTTGATCAATGAGAGGTCAAGCTTAAATTTTGAGGCAACGACATCACCAACTATAGATCCAGCAACCTTCTTGTTATTCTTCTTTTGTGGATAGTTCATAGCAAAATTCCCATGCTCGTGAGAGTGAAAACAATTCACCTTGGACATATCCTACTTCTTGCCATTCTTGGACTCGGATTTATAATGTAATTTCTTCCCCTTCCCCTTCCTGGCCTTGGCAGCCAAAGCACAATCATCTTCATCCTCATTCTTAGATGAATATCCATCTCTCGTGTTCCGTATAAACTCCTCCTGCACCAAATCCGACCACAGTCGTTCCTAATCTGGAAATGTTTCCCTTCCATTTATAAAGTCTTGATAACTGTGCCAACTCTTAGGAAGTCCTAGGAGATCCAAGCTCACCAAATCATCATCAGCGACTGTTATTTCCACACTCCCCAGTTCATCCCAGCATTGGAAAAACTTCGTGAGATATTTTTGGATGGTGTTTCCCTTTTCCATCTTGATCATCCTGAGTTTATCTTTGAGCGCCAATTTCCTATGGTCATCGCTGCTTTGGAATAGATCCTTCAAAGACTTCCACATTGAATATGGTGTGGATTTCCCATGGAGGCTTGAGACAATGTGGTCTCATACTCCATCCAACAGGATCCTCCTTGCCTTTGCCACTTTCTTTTGCCATGCATCAAGATTTGGAGAATCTACAACATCTGGATTAGGAACATATT
The DNA here is from genome assembly GCA_034641835.2 of Pinus albicaulis. Classification (NCBI taxonomy): domain Eukaryota; kingdom Viridiplantae; phylum Streptophyta; class Pinopsida; order Pinales; family Pinaceae; genus Pinus; species Pinus albicaulis. The sequence goes on along the minus strand of CM076575.1, from coordinate 1,592,288,964 downwards.
TTTCAATGAATTCCTTCAAGCCATTGTATTCGAGTAATGCCTCCATCTTGTCCTTCCAAGAAATGTAGTTCAAGCTTCCCTCGAGTGCATGCTCTAACCTCAAACCATTGGAAGCCATTTCAATCTTGAATCAGCTGTATCACAAAGAAATTCTTTCTGTAAATTCGAATTCTATCTAGTCACAAACTCGTCTCCTACTTCACTTCTACAATTTTTTGTGCTCTAATACCATGTATAAATTATACAACAAGTATGTATATCTTGGATTCAACTGATCTAACAATTTACTAAAGTTAAATATTTAATCACTTCTACCAATATTTTGCGGAATTAAAAAACGCAATTTCTAATCACATGAAAATGAATAAAGATCAATCACACACAACATAGATAATTTCTCAGGGAAAGCTTATGGCTAAAAACCCCACTATATTCTATTGTATATTAAGCATAGATCATGAAAAAATTACATACAAAACTCTTCTCACAAGAGCCCTCAGTACATCAGCTAATTTTCTCACTGTCATATACAAAATTGACCAACACATAGCTAATTCTTAGCCTCCAGACAACCTACCTTTCTTGCACAATCCCTGATGGTAAATATCCCTAAAATATAGGAATTATTGCATGCCTTGACTGTGCAAGTATCATGGGCACTCCAATGGGTGTTTTCCTGCATGTGTGTAAGAAAATAATCCTACAACTAATAGTCAACCTCCCTTTCACATAGAACTCAACTGGGTCTCCATTAGTTCTGACATGCATGGAGCTAATAATATTAAATACTCAGTTGCATGTGAGATCATTGATTGTGAATTAATTAATATTTAATTCACTATATCTCTCAATAGTGTATCTTCAGTTACAACTATCACAATTGATTTTAACTCACTTAATTGAGTTGAACTGTTTACAACTTGCACCAACTCATGCACCACTGCACTTCGAACACTGTTACAACTATAATTACTCTACATGTCCCACCAACCAACCTCTAACTCGAAATCCACTAGCTAACTTAATTTATCACTTTCAGTTAACTCATTCAAGTCCACATTGAGAATATATTACATTTTAATTTCCATCTAAATTAATGGATAATAAAAATAGACATGCACCCAAAATTAGCACTGTGGGCCCCACCCTAGTTTGGGTTCTAAATGAAACTAGGTGTTGAAAGAAAATAGGTGCTTAATGCACTAGACGTGGGTGTTGAATCTTCTTGTTGAATCTCAAAAGTCTTGGACAATCATTCCAAGGTGTTTGAAACTCCCAAAGGACTCCCACCTATTTGTGATCATGATCATGCTATTCATTTGATTTGAAGAAGTGTTCCTCCAAACATCATGCCTTACAGATATCCTTATGTCCAAAAGAGAGAAATTGAATGTATGATTGTAGAAATGTTAGAGGTTGGTATAATTCAACCAAGTCAAAGTTCTTTCTCTGCTCCAATAGTATTGGTGCACAAGAAGGACGGATCATAGCGCATGTGTCCAAATTATAGGGAGCTCAATAACCTCACTATTAAATATAAATTTCCCATTCCTGTAATTGATGAATTATTGGATGAATTACATGGAGAAATTTATTTTACCAAGTTGGATATTCATTTAGGATATCATCAAATTAGAATGAAGACTGAAGATATTCTGAAAAAAACCATTTCGAACTCATGAGGATCATTATGAATTTTTGGTGATGCATTTTGACCTTACCAATGCACCTTCTACATTTCAGGGGTTGATGAATTCAATTTTCAAACCCTTCCTTAGAAAAATTCTGTTAATATTTTTTGATGATATAATAATCTACAGTAGGTCTTGGAAGGATCATGTTCAACATGTTGACAGGGTGCTCAAACTATTGGAGGAGAAACAATAATATGCAAAAACCTCCAAATGTTTCTTTAGAGTACAAGAGGTGAAATATCTAGGTCATATTGTATCTCATGAGGGTGTTAAGTTAGACCGTAACAAAATTAAATCCATTAAGGAATGGAAATTTCCCACAACCATAAAGAAGTTGCAAGGATTTCTTGGGTTAATAGGGTATTATCGCAGGTTTGTTAAGAATTATGGTAGAATAAAAACACCTCTAACAATATTATTGAAGAAATATTAATTTTCATGGACTCCTAAAGCAACTAAGGCCTTTGAACATCTTAAAGAGGAAATTTTCCTAGCACCAGTCATAGCTACGCCAAACTTCACAAAAAACTTTAGTGTGGAATTTGATGCCTCAGGAAATGGAATTGGTGCTTTTTTAATACAATAAGGAAGAACCATTTCTTTTGAAAGTTGTGCAATCAAAGGAATGTATTTATAGAAAGCTATTTATGAGAAGGAAATGTTGGAAATACTACATGCACTAAAGAAATGGAAACCTTACCTAATGGGAAGACACTTCAAGGTAAAAATTGATCATGATAGTATTAAATACTTTTTGGAACAAAAACTACCTTCAGAAGAGAAGAAAAAATGGGTCACAAAGATGTTGGGTAATGACTTTGAAATCATCTCCAAAAAAGAGAAGTTAAATGTTTTTGCAGATGCACTCTCAAGAAAGGATGAAGATGTGGAAGCATTTCTTTGTGCCATTTCTATTATCCAAATAGATTGGATAACCAAAGGAAGGGATCAATGGAAGAAGTATGAAGAAGTGTGGACACTCATTTCAAAATTTGTAGCAATATCCTAGCACATCTGGTACATTTAGTTGGAAAAATGATTCTTTATGGTACAAAGATCGCATATATCTTTGTAATAATTCCCAACTAAAAAAAATATATATTATTTTGGAATTGCACACTTCTCCCTTAGGAGGACACTCGGGATTTTTTAAAAACTACCACAGGGTGAAGAAATAATTTTATTGGGATGGACTTAAATATGATATTCAAAATTTTGTGGTGAAATGTTTAGTTTTCCCAAAAAATAAAGTTGAGACAATTAAGACCCCAGGTCTTCTACAACCTTTATCCATTCCAAGTCAAATTTGGGAGGATATTTAAATGGATTTTATCATAGGTTTACCTAAGTCTGAAGGAAAGAGTGTCATCATGGTGGGAGTTGATAGACTTACCAAGTATGCACACTTTTGTGCATTATCTCATCCATTTAAATAAAGTACAGTTGCTACTGCATTTATGGAAACCATTCAAAAGCTACTTGGAAACCCAAATATTATTGTAAGCGACAGAGATCCCATTTTTACTGGAAATTTTTGGATGGAATTATTTTCTTGTTTGCGTATTCAACTAACTCATAGCTCATCTTATCATCCTCAATCCAATGGGAAAATTGAGATAGTGAACAAATGTTTGGAAGGATATATTCATTGTTTTGTATCTAATAAACAAACACAATGGGTCAATTGGTTACCTCTGTCTAAATGGTGGTATAACACTTCCTTCCATACTACAACAAAAATGACCCCATTTATGGCACTTTATGGATATCATCCACCATCCATCACGTCATGTTTAAGAGAAAATTGTAAGGTTCAAACAGTGGAAGATCACATCAAGCATAAACAAAAAGTTCTCCAACTCTTAAGGGATAACCTAAATTTGGCACAAAATCAAATGAAACGATAGGAAGATCAACATCGTAGTGAGAGAAGTTTTGATGTAGGTAACTAGGTATTTTTACAGCTACAACCATACAAAAAAAATTTCCCTCAAGCAAGCTAAGAAGGATAATAAATTATCGTGAAAGTACTATGGTCCTTATGAGGTGTTGCAAATATTGGTTCTATGTAATACAAATTGGAGCTTCCTGCTTCTTCTCAAGTGCATCAAGTTTTCCATGTTTCATGCTTAAAGAAGGTTATAGGTGACAAACTTCCAGTTCAAACAATATTGTTAGAACTTGATGGGGAAGGAAAAATCATATTGGAACCCGAATCAGTCACAGAAACAAGAACTCGACAGTTATGTAATCAATCAATTTCAAAGTATCTCATCAAGTAGAAGAACTTACCCACTGAATATTTTACATGGGAGGATGAGAATTTTATACAAAAGCATCCAGAACTACTCAAGCATTGAGGAAAACACTTTTTTGAAGTACAGGGGCTTGTTAGGTCCCTATATTACTAGTGTGGTCCCTTATTGTTGTTAGTGTAGCCCCCTTATTGTTATTGTTGTACCCCTATAACCTCCATATTGTTATTATTGTGCCCTTACATTATTATTTTTAAGTCATATAGGATTATATTGTGACCCCATGGACTCCTATATATAGAAATGAGGTTTTTTCATTTGTATCATCCAAGAATTGTTCATTTATGTAATTTAAAGGAGGTTCTCCCCTCAAAAAGGCTTATTTATAAGGCATTGATCTATTCTTTCTTCTATTTTTGGAGCTAGTTTCATAACACATTCACACACACACCACTTTATTAATGAATAATTGTACCATTTTCATTTTACACTATCGCTCTTTTGTTTTCAAACTTATATGCACAACTAGATTCTTGGCAAACAAAACATGATTTTATTCACACCATCTTAGTGTGTCTCACACCTCGGAATTCCATTTTTTATATTCAAAATGAGCATGGTACAATTAGAGTGATATTTAAGGTCAATTCCTAAATCCTAAATTATATACAAAATCAGTGCTAAAATTTGGAGATTCTATGTGTGCCACCAAATACATATTGGTTTAATCAAGGTGGCCCGATGAGATGACTATGTGGAGAAGAACATATTTGTCCGACTAACACATCAATTTAAATATATAGTCATTGACACCTATAAAGATTCTAATAAATATTAATTGTGACCACATCACGTTTTCAATTTGTTTCAATTCTCTCCTTTGACCAAAAATGCAATCACTACATCATTAATTAGGTTTAAAATATTTTAAAGATCGAATCAACAATATTGGAAACAAATCGTGTCATTTTAATGCACCTTACAATATTTAGAAAATATGTGATTTATCTTTGCTACAAATATACATGCACACCTCTACTCCAACAAACCATGAATAAAGAACTTATGCACCTTTTATAACACATTCTATCTTAATAAAAATAGATGAAATTGCATAGCACCTTCACTCAATTATTCTTGCTTCACTTTCATGTGCACCTTCATTCTTATTTTTTCCTCTCCTTTTATTTCTTATCTTTTTTTTTTATATCTTCAATAAAGGAATGCATGTTTATTTTCTGGATTTATAGAATTTAAAATGCTTACTTAACTTTCTCCTTGTTGCAAATGTTTAATTTATCCAAGGACTCCCAAAGGTCTACAAGTGCATCAGCAGGACATATTAATTAGTTCCTTTGGAACACAAGCATTCATTAAATCAATTATAAATTAGATCATGGAACTAGATACTTGGGTACAATATCAAGAGAAATCATGAAAACATACTATGACTTAATCAAGTGATAAACAAAAAATGAGCAAGCCTTTTATATTGATATAACTTATATTGATTCAACCATATTTTCTTGGAGGAGCTCCCCTTGAACTCATATAACATCTGCTACATGATCACCCTAAGGAAAATATGGCTTCAATTTCTCTTTGAATCCTCTTGATTCTCCTACTTATTCCAAACCCTAATATTTTGCTTTCTAGTCTGATCTCCTTAAGGTTTTGTTTCTTCTCCAAATTCTTCTTTAAACAAATTTCTTCTTTTGACCAGACTCCTTAAGAGCCATGAGTAACTTGAAATATTCGCACATATGGCCAAGATTTTCAAATGTAAATCATCTTATGTACCTAAAAAATAAAGTAAAATGCTAAGATATTTTGTTTCTTTTCCGTATAATATTCTTCATCTTCTTTACATCAACCCTAAAATCCACATATTTATGCCCAAAATTGTTACATAAATAACAATAGCCACAAAAGAGATTTTAATACCCAAAAGTTGATGAGACCATCCTTTGATAATTCTCGTCATTCAACTACTTGTTTTTCTAGGAATATTTAACCTTTTTATCTCTATAATCGACTAAAATGTGTCCAAATTTTTTGTAGTTGAAACATCTAACACTTTTAATTGACACATTATTTGGCTCCCGATTTTGACGCATGTTCCTTTATTGTAGATTAATCACTAGCAGATGGATCTAGGTGAATCATAGGTTATCAAGATGCACCATAGATTAATGTTGTGAATTTTCAAGCATGGAAAGAGAAGGTGAAATAAGAAATATCTGCTTGAGGACTTGAAGTTTGGAAAATGGTGATAAATGATTATGATGATAAATAAAATTCACAAAAAGCCTAGTGATTAGATGCACAAGCCATATGTGTAATGTATGATAATATTCATGATCGAGACATTGTGAAAATCATAGATCTCAATAATGCAAGAGAGATCTTCGCTAGGTGTCATGCACTGCACGAAGAAGAAATATGGAGAAATGATGAAGAAAAGGATAAATATATTGAAGATAAAGCTCAACTTAGAACAACATTAGTAGACATAAAGAAACTCTTAGTGAAAATCTGAAAAATATTCTCTAAATACTGGAAGAGAGAGAGTACAATTTCAAGGAAGAAATTGTGGATCTAAAAACCCAATTGGAGGAAGCAAGGAGAAATGAAGAGGAGTTTGGTAGTCAAATGAAAGATAAAATCATCTATTGTGAAAAATTAAAGGTTGAAGTGGTTTTAGCCAGATAAGGGTTTGGAAAGAGTATATATATCTCAAAGGGAGCTAATTAAGAAACAATTGAAAATCCTAAAGCGGGAGCTTATAGAATCAAGAAAGGGAACCAATGTAAAAATTAGGAGCCAAAGAATGTATGAAGTGAAATTGTTATATTTTTCAACTATCAAAAGCCTTGGACACTTTTCAGCTGATTGCATAGAAAAAAAGGTTAAATATTCCTAGAAAAAAAAGAAAGTTAATAAGTATCATTCTCAAACAATGATATCATCATCTTTCAAGTATAAAAATCTCTTTTGTGGCTATTATTATTTTTGTAATTATTTCGGGCATAAATCTATGGATTCTAGGGCTGATATAAAGAATATGAAGAAGATTAGAAGGAATATCAACAAAATACCTAAGCCTTTTCATCTATTTATTGGGAACATAAGATGCTTTACATGTGAAAATCGTGGCCTTATGGCCAAAGTTGCAAGTTTCCCCCAACTCTTGAGTTTGTTCAAAAGAATAAATGTGTTTAAAGAAGAATTTCGAGAACAAAAGAAAAACTAGAAGGGGATCGAACCTTAAAGAAACATATTAGGGTTTGTAAAAAGAAGAAGCATCGAGAGGCTTCAAATATATATTCAATCCAACTCATTCTTAGTGGTTTAAGAAAACTAGGGCTCACATGATGTGGTGACAAATTAATATTGATTGCGCCATTCAGAGGTGTGAAAGCATTTATATTTCATTTAAAGCATTACTGGCACAAATATTGTCTTCTCCACCTACTCATCTCACCGCACTACCTTGGTTAAACTAGTGTGGATCTTGTGGCACACATTGATTCTTTAAATTTTAACATTGATTTTGTCTATCGTTGAGATTAAATGTGGCTCTAATTTTTCCATGCTTGTTTTGGATATAAAAATTGGAATGTTGAGATGTGAGCCACACTAATTCTGTGTGAATAAAATTGTGTGTTGGCTGCCTAAATTCTAGTTTTATGCATAAGTTTTAAAACAAAAGAGTGATAGTGTGAAATAAAAATGAATGAAATTGGTTGTGTGAAAACTTTGATAGTGAAATTATCGTGAAACGAATTAAACATTAGTATTTTGATTGGTCTTGAATTAGTATTTTGATCTATTCATCTTCGCGCAATGAATAATGCATTTTGATGGTAATTAATACATTGGTCCAAATTGGTTGGTGTGATGGTAGCATTCTAAAGTAGTGGTGCAATTGTTATGCTTTGCATCAGTCTGAATGTATTGTGTGCCTGCAATTGACGTGGAGTGATAGAAGTAAAGAGATTCTCATTTAAGACCAAGGATAAAATATTTGTTTGAGTTTCTTAGAAATTTTATTACTGCAAGTGAAATATCATGGGATGTGTAGTCCAGTGATGTCGAAAAATCATGTATGAGGCTTGTTGCTGCAAATGTATTTTTGCGGCTTTTTGGGCACTGGAACTATCATAAAAAGCCACAACTTCTTAATTTCACACTACGAACTACACAGGAGATTAAACCTCATATTAAGAAACAATTTATTTGCTAAGGTTCATGGATACGATAAGGATGGGAATCTTCAGCATAAATATGCATGTGATTTTGTACTCAGAACAACTAGAGGAACTAAGCATGAGATTTTAGACATTAGACGTTACCTGGATGACTTTTTTAGACACATCGAGATACCCAGTTACATAAATCCTCTTTGAAATTATATTGCAACTCATGTAGAGGTTCTAGATAATGTTTCCTTAGTTATTTGATATGTGCCATGGCACACCATTCTAAGTTCTATGTTTCTAATAAAATCTTATGTGAAAAAGCGTTTGATCTATCTTAGTAGTTACATTTTTTTTCTTTTATAAATACAAAATCAAGATAAAAGAAATATCCATGATCTAAAAAAAAAAAAAAAATGGATACTATTTGTTGGATCATGTCAAATTTTGAGACTATCAAGAAAAATTTGGACGATACAACTTGTTATCACAAAATTGCACTTGATTGGATATTAATCAGACAATTCTATGTAATTGTTTCAAACCAACTTGTGACTGAAGCTTAGCCTCTTCAGTCTGAGAGGGCTCTCTTAAAGGGGTTAATGATAGTTGATAAAGATGAAACTAGATGGCTAACTCTATTTGGAAACTAACTTGATTGTGATGTATGTAGGTTGAAAATAGTACTATTCTGCAACCATTGGGCTTATGGAGTCAAAACATTAATAGGTTCAGTGGTAAGGTCTCTTGACATGGAATCTGAGGCTGGTAAGAGTTTTTAGCAAAGATAAATCACACATGGAACATAGAATAACACAGTCATTTCATCAGTAAAGGAAGTCAGAGCATACACCTATGAAATCCACTGCAAGTAGTACACATAAAAATATAGATCAGAAAAACACTAAAAACTCCATGAGAATCTCAGGTTTGTCAAGAAAAAGTCCCCTATATTACTGATATCAGACAAATTACATAAAGCTACAGTAGTGAAAAAAGTATCCAACCCTTTACAATTTCGAATATCTGCCCTTTAATAGACCTTGTTACATGATAGATGATCTGCCTCTTGGCTAGATTCATCGAAATTTTCCTAATGACGCCTTGCATAATAGGAAAACATGTGCTTTAATGAGAAAATGACAACTACACTATAAAACAGTCTTTTTCCTAATAGGACTCAAACTACTAATTATTACATCAACTACCTTATCTCTTTAAACAATTACACCTCTGAAAAATAATGATTCACATGTTCGAAGGAGATATTATAGAGCTCATCACTACTTGACATCTTAATTATCCTCCTCAAAATATGGAAACAAACCCTATTTTTTAGGAAAACAGAGGTCTATCTTCAATGAATGATTTAGTTGATAAGTTGTCTTCATTTCATGGTCTTCAAGTCATGTAATATTTTTGGAAAAGTCCCTTGACCTTTTAAAAGTGTCCACCTTTCCAAAAATTCTCATAAACCTGGGCAGAACCTTCAAAATAGCTCGCTACGAAAGTATGGAAATTTCGTAGCATACTTTTGTAGAGTACAAAAAATGACCTTCGTAGTCAAAATTTCTGATTCTTTATTCTTGCATTGTGTTCACCATGACCTGACACATATTCCCTATCATTTCCTCTCCTTGGAAACTACCAAAAGTTGTTTTATAAGCAAAAAGACAACTACAGGGGGTTTCGTAGTGTTTTCCTGCCTTCAAGCCTAGGAAATGCTACGAAACTGTGGAAAACTGTGTAAATTCTAGATTTTTTCCTAGTTTCAAAAATGTACCTTCCAGTTGTATAAATTTGGTTTTTAACATGCCATTGAGCTTTCAAAATATAAATCAACCCAAAATAAGAGTCTTGAGGTGCTTCTTCTTCATTTATGATGAGTTTAGCTATAGGCTTCTCAACTACTGTCATTTTTATACCCTTCTTCTCCAGCTCCTCACGGATCAATTCTAACTTATTTTGGAGGTCTTCAACTTGGCTCTTCAGTTTTCTTTTGCTATATTTCAAGTGTAGATTCATACTTCTGACATGCTTCACCTCTTTCCTCAATGGCATAGTCCACTTTATTAATTATTGTGTGTTATCTAAGGTCTTTGATACACTGTCAACCTGCTCTTCCCAAACCTCTTTCATCTTCTCAAACTGCACCTTTTGGAAATTATGCTTCCTTGCCTCCTTCTTCCTAATTGATATTTCATGATTTTCTAGCTTAAATTGTTCCTTTAAGACCTCAATCTCTGTTTTTTCAATAACTTTCTCCTTTCCTTTCTTTTTCTTGATGATTGGATCTTCTTCTGTGGGTGATGAAAGGTCAATAATGTTTTGTGGTGGCTAGACATTGTCAAGGGATGGATGAACTTCTTTACTAGTTTCCAAAAGTTTTCTAGCATGTATTTTCATGGGCTTCCTAGCTTGAAACATAAAACATGTATCCTCACCTTCAAATTCTAACTTCTTTGCTGATTTATCTTTCTTGATCTTCTTTCCACCTTCATCTATATCCTCAGCCTGTACTATAGGAGTCTCTTCAATATAAATGGCATGTAGTATATCTTCTAAATTACATTTAGCCACTATTTTGCTCCTTATAATCCTTTTGTTTCCTTGTTTACTCACAGTTGGCTCTTGTTTTGCAGGTTTGCTCATTGTTGACTTTTGTTTTGCAAGTGGAACAGTGGGTGTATCAAATCTCTGCAACTTTTCTGTTTCCATTATTATTGGTTCATTTTGCTCTACCCCTACTGGTTCACTTTGTTCTGCCACTAAAGGTGATGGTATACCTCTAGGTTTAGGAGTTTTTTTAGGATTAATGGTATCCATTTCAAAACCACTAACAAACAGAAAAGAAAAACAGTCTCTGCCTAATCTTTGTAGCTCATCTAAAACCAAAAATTTTATTAAGACATGATGAAAAAGCAAGGTTTCACTTCCCTCAGATTTAGCTTGAACTTTATCTACCATTTTTTCTAAGCTTCTATGTAAATAGAAAGGTATATCAAGAGATATATTACCAACAAAGTGTAGGAGAAGCTTGAAGTGGTAAGAATAGAATTTATGATATCTCCCTTCACAAGTGAAATATTTCTAGATGATAAACAGTAGCTTTGAGAAATTATTCTTCATCCAACTCCTTGGAATGGCATTTGTAAGGTCAACTTCACTATTTTCTAGCCTGATAAACTCTTTACATTCCTCCATGTTGAATTTCAACCCTTTGAACCCTTTTTCTTGTCCTCTTGGAATCCATGTTGTTGCTGCAATGATCTTTGTTTTTATAGTGACATTCAACATTCCCACTTTTGTAGCTGTTCCATTGAAGTTTAGGGAAAATTCTTTAAAAAATTGTACATGGCATCCTTTTAATCATTCACAAAACTATAAACATTATGTTCTTCTGAAAACTTCTACATCTTTTGGGTCTTCATTTATCAGGTTCATATCTGATGGCTCATAACTAAGATAGTGGCCACCTTTGTTGGTCTTCCTCTTTGCAGACATGGTTCTTTAATGTCTTCTCTACCTCGCTTGATCAGTTATACCTACAAACCTTTGAAAATACCAGCCAAAACTTGGACTCAATGGAATAACTCTCTAGAGCTCAATAACACACAAAGAGGGAATGGAGAATGACAAATGACTCAATTTGGAAAGATTTTGAGGTTCGATGACAACTCATAGCATAATGATGAATCATACATGCTGAAAATGGTAATGATGATTTCAGCCCTGACCATGTACCTTGATCTTTACCCTAACTGACTCGAATGGAATCTAGCTTATCCTTTTCAATCATTTTCTGACACCTAACAACTAATTTTACAAGTTAGACAGGAATCCTTACTTTCGTAACATAACTAGTGTATTTCTGGGCATTTTCGTTACAAAAGTATTAGCAATTTCGTAGCAAAAAAGTGCATTTTCTCTGCATATTTCGCTATGAAAGTGTGGTTTCTTGGCTAAAATGACTCTTTCGGTGCTATAAACTTGGGAAATGAAAATTTTCAGAAAATCATGACAGATGTGACACAAAATGATTTGAATGAGGGTGGGTTTAGACTTTAGGATAGGCTAAATAATAAAAAATAAAATTTTTCCTTGACCAAGTAATGAAAAATGAATTATATGACCCTACCTTTGACACATGAACCTCTAGGACTTTGTCAAATGATGCTTCATTTTTTCTAAGTGATAACACAACTAAAAAATAAAATTCAAATACCTTTTATACCTTATGTTATCTTGGTCTTTCAATCACAATATGGCTTTTCTTGCAGTCATGCTAACATAGAAGGTAGATCAATATCAAAATCACTCATAGGATGGTACCACAAGACATTAAAAGGGAGGGTCGATTCTGATCTTAGGGAAAGTCCACTAATTTTTTTTTTAATACGAGTCCATATAGGAATGGTCCTAAATATGGTGAAATCTTGGAGTTAGAGAAGCCTTCAAAACACCTTGGGGAGAAATCACAGGGTGTAATAATGCTTTTGAATTAATTTCAGAGTGTTGGATATCATATTACAATCTTGCTCCAGAAGCATCAATCATTTGCAAAATCAAACAAGGAAAAACAAAATGAGGCATTCTTGATAAGTACACAGTATTTTTTGCCTCCCAAGGAAATAGACAAAGCATTGGCAAAGGATGGATGTTCTCTGTTGTATATTATTGGAATAAAAATTTTCGTTTCATGAAACTCGAAAGTGTTAATAAGCAAACACATCGCCAACATTAATGAATCCTTGAGACGAATTTAAGCACATGTCATGGAACACATGAGGAGTGTTGGATTGTCTAATTCCCAACAATCTATTTCCCAATTCAAGTCGGGCATGTTTCAAACTCGAGACCTTTTGCTTTGATACCTCTCCATCAAAATATTACCAGTAACTCCACCAAGTTAGTCATGTGATTCTCTTCTATTGAAAATACTCCTCCTGAATATGAATTCGGGAAGAAAACACGTCCATAGCTCTTGTGCAGTGACTTTCTACATGCAAGAGGCCATATGCTAGAATAATGAACCAAATATCAAATCATATACGTGAAATAAATTACCATATCATGAAATATAGGGTGATACCAAGAACCCATAGATATATGCAACAAGACTCTAGACTCTCTCTCTCTCTAACTTTTGACACCACTTAGAAAAAAATGATCTCAACAACAAATGACTTTATCCCATATTATATAGCTACATATAATGACATATGAGCTGATGACATCAAGTATATCTAAAAAAATGACTCAAGAATATGAGGCAACCTTACCAACAATATGTTAACATTTTGACTCAAAGAAGCACAATTCCAGTACCATGATAGTATATATGCCAATTAAATCAATGTTGATCAATAACACACAATCATAACTTCATAGATAAACTAACTAAAAATACCCTCACATTAAAGATAAAGAGACTCAACAATACAATAATATTCACATGCTCTCTCATTCAACATCATTAAGATACAACTCTCTCCATACATAATCCCATCCCTCATGCAAGCAACACTCAATAATAAAAAATCGATACTCACAAAAGAAACATATTCAAACCACTAGACCTACGCATTACAAATCCATTATAGGCACATTGTTAATACATGGCAGTGATAAACTTTGCTCCATAACTAGATAGTGATGGAAAACACATTGTCAGCAACTATAAATATGTATCAAAAGCATGTTAACATTTAGTTCTCCATATCAACATACTCTGCAAAAAAAATATGTTAGAATACTAAATACCAATACATAACCTCTGCAATAAATTCAATCATTTAAACTTAGCTATATTCTATCACATTGACATTCCACTCGTTTCTTCACTATGTGGATCAACTGAATTCTGAAATAATAATGTATTTAGCTCCTTTCCAATAGAACTCCAAACAAATCATGAGCTTTGTGATAGGAAACCATTGCACCATTAGACAAAAAAAATTGAATTTGAAATTACACAAGAAATTCAAAGCTAATACATATCTTCCATTTGCACATTTCTGCTCCAAATCACTTGTTCTACTTTTATTCAAAAAACACACATTGGTCTTGTCCATGCTTCTCCTAATCACATGGATCATGCACATTTGTTATCATGTTTTCATGGTAAAATAGATTTCTATCATCAAAACCTAAAATATCTCACCTTCACAAAAACATATCACATTCACTTTCATGGTGGTCATGGTGTTCTCTATGTTCATTGTACTCTCAATGCGGTTTTCTCCATGCTAGTAAAGTAACGAAATCAATGCCAAATTTCTCAGCCATTTCAATTAATTTCCTTAACACCTAACCCATATAGAGAGATCCTCCTGGAAATCATGCCCATAGGGAGTGAGATCATCCATGTAAATTTCTACAAAATCATGGACAAGTTCGGAAAATTCTCTCTGGAAAGTGGTAGGTGCATTGCATAGGCCAAAGGGAATGACTCTATAAGAGAAGGTGCCACAAGGACAGGTGAATGTGGTATTTTCTTGGTCATTGGGGATGATTTGAATCTAATTATACCCACTCAATCTGTCCAGGAAAGAGAAGAACTTCTTTCCTACAAGACCATCCAAGACTTGGTCGATGAAGGGAAAATTGAAATGGTCTTTCTTAGTGGCTCGTTGAGGTTGAGTTTTAGCATGGTTTCCCTGGTGATGATTCATGGAAGCCACAAGATCAATCAAGGTATGTTGTACAATGACACCATCAATGTGTACATCTACTATCAGACTACTAGGGTCCAAGTACTTTGGGAAAACCACTCCTACCAACATCAAGTCGGATAGTTGTCCTACAACATTGATGGTGGGGGTGTCTTTCCTCTTTCTCCCAAAATTCTTGAAGCATTTTTATTTGATGAGTTTATTTTAGATGGGAAAATCTTATGTGGCCTGGAGAAGGAGTATTTTTACAAACCTATTCCTTACTTCTCCTATAAGTTCAATCTCTTCTAAGGTTTGTTGGCTAGGGTGGATCATTCGCTCAAGGAAAGGAGGTTGATTGGTCTGAGGGATGCTTTATTCCTTTCCCTCCTCAACCTCTGTAGGTGGATATGGAAGATGATTGTCTGGGAGCACTCTTCCATACCTAGGGTTGATTTCATGTATCTCCACAACATAGGCAAGATAGGATGTTTCTCCACTGTAGACCCATTGTGCCTGCTTATTGCTCAAGTTCAAATTGGGATGGGAAGGCATATGAAGCAAATTATGGGGATTAGAATGAGTGATTTGAGTTTTAGGTTGGAGTGGAGGCAATAAATCATGTGGTTGGTTGAGTTGGGGCCTCCACCCTTGTGATGGGTTGCTCCACTAAGGTGGTTGAGGAACATATTGTTGAAAAGGCTAATTTACATGTTGAGGATGATATGGAGGGGAATAAGCAAAAGTAGGAGGTGTAGGCCATGATGGAAGAGTGGAATAATACCAAGGTTTCACGGGTGCATTCTGATTAGCATGATAGTAACAATAAGGTGCACCTTTCATACCCTATTGGTATGGTCGAGGCCCTTGATGCCTTCTTTGATTTATGAAACAGATTTGCTCAAGTCCTCCTTCCACAACTTGATATATATTTTTGAGGGTAGGTAAGGAGGGGCATTTATCTGTGGCATGACTCTCTTTACAAACTAATAAAACCTCTATTACATTCAATGGACATTCATTACGAGGGTGTTTTCTAGTGCATCTAGGGTAAAAGATAGATAAGGCCCTCTATACTTCCTCTTGCTTCCTTTTGATCTAGATTATGTCCATTTTCAAAGAAAAGGTTTGCAACAACTCACTTTTGAAATCCTCCAACATGTTTCCAATCTCATGCTTGATGGAGGTGGAAGAGGAAGGGGTATTGGTCATGCTTTGACTAACTCTACCTTTTTTCCTAGCTTCCTTAGAGTGGTTTCTAAATATAGTCTTGATGTCCTCATAAGGTAGCTAATGGATATCTCCTCCAAACAACATATCTCCTCCAAACATTCAAATATTAATCAGGCCATAGGATCATCCTAAATATATCCTCCTTGGTCACTTTGGACCTCCAATAATATTTATAATTTTTGTTGAAGGATTCTTTCATCTGATCCTAGGTAGCGACATTTTTCGTAGGCATACCTATGAACCAGCACAAGGTTTCATCCTTGAGGGTTGATGGGAACAATTTCATATTTTACTCATATGAGGCATAGTCATAAGTCCTACAGACAACAAAAAACTTAAACATGAAGGTGTCAGGGTCCTCAAAAGTTAGGCCATGGAAATGTGGAAGGGATCAAGGGTTGATGTTTTTCATTCTAGTTTCCCCATCAGATTCTCTGATGGGAAAGACTCCTTGGTTCCTATTTTTAGCCATAGCTTGAATAGGTGAATTAGGTTCCTCTGGTGAAGAAATTTTCTCTTCTTCCCCAATAGGTTCTTCAAAGTTCTCAAGTGGATCAACTAGAGGATGTTCTTCCTCATAGTCGTTGAAGAAGAGTGAAGGGTGACTATGTGGGGATGTGGGAGGTTTTTATAATAATTTTCCTTGGTTGTCCCTTCTCCTATGAGGCATGAAATTTGATTTTTTTTTTTTCTTTTTCAATATTTTGGAACTAAATTTAAAACAGAAAATTAGGAAATAATGCTCAAGAATAAATAAACATATAGTTAAACATCTCCCCGACAATGATGCCAAAAAGTGGTAAGGCCTAGTATTGCACCAAGAGTGTTGGAACTCCCAGAGGCTACTCAATTTTACTTATCAACCTGGGGTTCATATAACCTTGGAGGTGACAGTGCTATATGAAAAAATATGAGCTCTACTCATGCCATCCTCATCTCAGTTATACCATGAGGTGCTAGTAATTAGGGAAGTTTTTCACACTTCTAACTACAACCTAAGACTAAAATCAAATCATAACCATTACTCTATTGGAAATAAAATAAACTACACTAGAGTTGACTGGTTCATCTATTTAATGTCTACTTTTGCAAGGAAGAAAGATTAACACTGATTCTAAGTACAAGAAAGGAAATTATACTAAATTTCATTCATTTTCCAGACTACTTGATTAACTTGCAAGAAGGAACTAATCTATCTTTGCACACATGTTGAATCAATGAATAAATAACTTCTATCTAATTCATTCTAACTACTTTTCTAATGATGTATCTGATGATGGACTAAACACACTTCAAATTACTTTGTTTTTCAACAAGAGAAGAATGAGTTTGGGTGTCCTAAGGGTGTCTGAACCAAGGATTAAGAGTTGGAGGTATACCAATGCCTTTTCTAGGCTTCGGTGAGGTGGAGGAGTGATTTTTGGATCAAGGATAGGGTTCTCAAAACTACTGCTGGAAGCTGCTACAAGAAGTTGCTACAGGATTCATGTTTTGCTATAGGATGTCCTGTAATGTTAGAGGAAAAAGGTCGAGAGGGTTTGCAGGCCAAAAATGATGAGAAGAAGGCTAGGAAAGGAGAGGGAAAGGTGGATACAAGGAAATGGAGGATGACCAACCCCCTTGGTCAAGCTCAGAGCTCTCAAAAAGGCTTGTCTTGTGCCAAAAATTTTGCTCTCGGTGGTGTGATGATGGTCTCCAAAACAGGGTTGTGGGTGACTTGAATGGAAGGTGACTAATGGAGGGTGAAAAATTACAATGATAGTGCTATAAGGGTACTTATCTTCTTCTATAACCAAACCTACAAAAAATACATATGCTCATTCATTCAACATCAACAAACATATCATAGAAATGGTGGAAAAGTTGAGTTGAATTTAACCAGAACTACTTATGCACTTCAAATAGAAATCTACCTCTGAACCTATAGCATATTCATGATAAGAAAAGTAAAATCTATCCTGAATTTTCCAAGAAACCATAAACTAAATATGTTTGGTGTATGGTGGAATACCTTCCTCCTCAAGCTCTATTGGAGCCGGGTCCCCGAACCACAATTTCGGTGCAATTTTGTAATATTTTGTAATATTTTAGTCTAGCGCAGGGGCTTTGGGGCAGGTCAAAGCCCCCAATGAATTTTAATGGATCAAAGGGTAGACCAACGGTCTAGAAACCACGGTTTTTGGACTATAGAGTATCACAGACTAATATAGTTTAAATATATGTATAAATCGAGTCTATAAGTAAGTTTAAGTTTGGATTAAGTCTGGATATGAATTGTGGATATGTTGTGTGGATTGTCTGGGTAAGGGATCTTGTTGGTTGTGTGCATGGAGACCCTAATTCCTACTTTGTACGGACCCCGTTGGCTATGTCTGCAGGCTGGTGAAAGAGTTTGTAAGTAGAATCTGGATATTAATGAATGGGAAGATAGTTTTTCTGATATCTGAGTATTCTTGTTTTATGATTATTGGCTACGCTATATGTTATTTCTAAGATCATGTATGTTTATTGAATGATGTTATTACTTGATGCGCACATGGATGTGATGCTTTAAAATGGTAATGAATGCTTAGATCTAGTTTTATTTAGTCTTACTCCATTTGATCAATGGTTATCTTATGGTTTATGAGCTTCGCACAAGTTATTCAAGAAAGTATTATTAAGGGTTTTTGGGTTACAGCTTCTCCAACGCAGGCCGATTAGATCTTAAGAGACCCATTCAATTAACGTTCTATCTCTTAGGGTGCATTCCAGTACCCTCCCATATTAATTCGGGAGAGACCTTGACCTACGCAAGTAAGGCATTGCTGAAAGGGCCAGTAGTACAGAGGTTTGTTGGTAAACCTTAAATCCGAACCTGGGTCAAGACCCCTCAAACCAAAAAAAAGGTTCTGTTTCCAAGACTGGGATAATTTTGAGAGAGAGATCAAGTAATGCCATAGGGTCATTGGTAGCCATTGAAGCCCAAACTTGAGGACTGGTTTGAAAGGAAAATTTGGGAGTTTTCCCTGAAAGAGAATAGAAGTTAGAAGCCATCTACCGAAGAGTGGAAGAGTAAGTAAATTTTTACAGAAGTACATGAAATCTTCTCCGTAACCTTCACACACAAACTATAAGACTGGCTAGCAGCTGAATTCCAAACCTATTGGAAGGAGGATCAGGTCATGCAATGGACCCTTGAGTTAATCGAACAGTTGGAGAAGGCTGATAAAAATATCACTCAGACTGTAGATCACTAGGTTGATAGTGTTTTGGGTGGGCTTGTATATGATTTTACAGTCGATCATTTTGTGTCCTATTCAGAATCAGAGCGAAGTTTTTTCAAGGGATTTAGGGGTAATTTCTTGAAAACATTGATGTTTTTTATTAAGATGTTATTGTGTGAAAAGGGTGTCCTATGTAGTCACCCCGAGTGAATGACCTCCGACCAGAGTGGAAGTACAACATAAAGTTGTAAATAATACTGAGTTAATCAAGAAGGGGATAGATCGGTGTACAGTCCTGTGAAGGATTCACCTGATCTCAACCAATGTGGGGCTACACACACAGTGACCAATCCCCCAGCTACATCATTTTCGAACTAACTCAAGGGTAGGAATTCTCCTACCCCGCCTTTGCCACCACCTACAGACGATATTCCTGTGCACATGAAGTTACCCAACTTTAAGGGTGCGGGGGACAAGAATATGGATCCAATCTGGTTTGTGGCAAAGTCGGTATGGAGTAGACAAAATTTTAATAATGATTTTTTAAAAAGGTCGCATATATCAATAGACTTTGAAGGGACGGCTCTAGTGTAATATCCCAAAATCGAAACAGGTCAGCAAGCTTGCTGAAATAACGTACTTCTGAGAATTATGTGCATAGAAATGAGTTTGCAGCTCCTGGATCCCTTAGATAAGATCTTCTAATATATAAATCCAAAAGGAGAGAAAAAACAAATCAGACTAAGTGGATTAAAAAAATATCCCACAAACTAGTCTAGCTGAAAAACACCCAAAGAGAGGGGCTACAACTATATGCAAAGGAATACTTCAGAAATAATGTAGATCCACTAAAGCATAGTAGTAGGCATATATGGAGGTTCATAAATCATATGTATAATAGCAAATCATATGTACATTATAGCCCATAAATTGTACAAGAGAAATAATAAGACAATACAAGAAAAATCCCATAGATGAGGTGCTACAGCCATAAGAAAAGTCTGCAGAAACTTGAAAACACTATTTTAATGGGTTGAAGCAACAGTTTATTAATCGTCAAATCTAGAGCAGATATGTACATAAAAATTTAGATCTAATTCAGATCTGTGTACAAGAAAAGCTCATATATACATTCCCCTTAGGGTTTTGTGAAAAACATGAAGCACATAGAGTAGATCTGAGATCTAAAGTTGCAGATTTACAGAATTATTTAGAAATTTTTGAATCATACAATATGACAATAGATCAAATCTGAAACAAACATGTATTGGTTGGCCAATCCATGGATCACCACAATGAGAGGAAGAATCCTAACACCGGAGATCTCTCCTCCAAAATGCAGACAAAACACCCTGCAACTGCAACCTTGCAAATAACGCAGTATAGGGAGAGGAACTACATTGTATTCTCTTATAATGTCTTGGCCTAATGCCAAAGTCTGGATCTGAAGCTCAATCAGATAATGCACTCTTCCAGGAGGTTAAAAGACACACTCACTGAGAAGAGTCACTATTATAGTCTATATCTAAGCAGATCTAGTGTCTTCCACTACTGCAACTCACAAGGACAACCCAACCCTCAACAGGATCAATGCTCTAGGTGTAAGGTGAAGCTTAGCCCAAGCTTGATAGTGGACAAGATGGAACAAGTCTCCTCCAAGAGCTGCTCAAGGAAGGAGGTGGGAATCCTAAGCAGTAAATCCCAACAAGGGATGTCTAAGCAGACAATACCTTCAGAAAATAATAATCTTCAACAACCCTTTCATGCTACCCTCCTCTTCCTTTTATAAGATTTGATTCTTTTCAAAACCCTAAACCACTTCATTAGTTTAGCTCCTTTCACATGTAGAATCTCCTTCTATAATTGTGTTGTCCCTCTAGGAGGTTCAATGCATCTAGACTGCATTGTAGATATGGTCATGGTTGACTTGGTCAAGTGATCAACCTCTTTCACACTCAAGGTGTCTTCATTTTAACTAGCTAGCTTGATTTTCATTCACATTGAGCTGTATTTATTTAGGATCAACTCATTGAGAATAATTGTTTTTGACTTAGTCAAAATTGACCTTGTCCACAAAGTTTAGACATTTTTCACACATGTGGATGCCTGATCCACTTATTTCATGATTGCTTTTCACACTATGAGGGATTTTTATTCATACTTGAGCAATTTATGAGCCTCCTTGCCCATTTATTCATCCATCTATATTTAAAAATAAAAATTAATATTACTATTAGCTACAAGAATATTACAATGTCCCCCTCCCAATTTTTGTTTGTCCTCAAGCAACTGTAAGGGTGCTACGCAATCTCCCCTTCTTCTCTTGTGGCCCCCCCATCCAATAGTCTCCACCGTTGCTCCAGATTTTCTGCAATAGTTCTGTCTTCCAATGGTCCCTCCTCAATGTGCAAGTTGGCCTTTGGTGAATAAACCCAATGGCTCTAATCATGAAGAAATGGAAGGTCTATGTGGAAACCCTCTTGCCGATCCATGCCCTCCTCAAGATATAAGTGATGACAATCATGGGGAATTTCATGCTATCATCCACATGAAGTGGATCACCTCCCAACCTAGTAATCCATAGAAAAAATCCTCCCCAATACATATGAGAGGCATGTTCCCAACAAACATATGGCTGACTCTACAAAGTGACAAGTGATCTATCATAATGGCCATACAATATCTCATGCTCCCATTGAAGCATGTAGTGCAAAAAGAGTGGGAAACTCCTTCCCCCAAGGACACATCCCACCAGTTTTCCTCTCCTCCAACCATGTTCCAAAGAGCAAGAACATTCCCAACACATTGAATCATTATTAGAAGCATGCTAGCTGCCATGTATGATAAAGGAGAAGGAAGATGTTCCCTCATGTGCAACTAGCGCAATTTTACCCTTAACTGCCTAGAATAGGAGATGACAAGTTCGTCCCCCAAAACTTGTTTGTTGCACCATCCCTCCTGGATGCTTGGAGAAGGTACATCATAGTTGGTGTAAAAGAACCACACCATGAAGAATATAATAATTTCCCAAGATCCTCTAAGGAATGACCTACATCAATATATTTCATGGCCTTGAGTGGCCCATTAAACCCATCATAAATAGTGCCCCATCTTGGAGCAATGTTTTTCAAATGAGTGTTAGAAAAATATAAGCATATAGGAGATACATCATAATACTCAGAAGGACAAGTTCCTCTATATACTTATTTTACATCAGTGAGGTAACTCATGGATGAGTCTCCTCTCACACTCAATGAGGAAGGAGGTATGAGTGATGGTTCTTCCCAAGAGCTATGTTCCTCCCTCTCTAACAAATAGTTCATGCACTTCTCCATATGAGAGTGCACCTCTTCCTTGAAACCTTCCCATATGAATCCACCCAAGAGAGTATGATATGCTCTAATAAAACCAGTGGGTTTGGAAAGCAGGATATCATAGGTTACATTTAGTAGTCTCTCCTTGAGCTTGGAGTCTCTAACCAAAAGAATAAGATTATAGAAATAGATGACTCCATCAACTACCTTAAACCTCCCATCCATTACTTCCCCATCAAGAACCCCACATGTGAAAAGGTCCTTGGAGTATTCCATCATGAGTTGGGAATACCAGTAAGGATCCAGGCTTCCCAAGAATAACAATGTTGTAGTGGTCTGAAATGCAGCTCCTGTCATGTCATGGCCCTCCTCTTTGACATTCTTAATGTCAAAATCACATTTTGGAGCATTATAATCATCCCTTTGTTGCCTCCTTTGTAGTTTTTCTTGCCCATGACAATATTGAAGAAAATGGAAATAAGCCACCCCTTAGAAATTCCTTGTCTTCCAATACTTCCTTAATCTAGCCCATGCATGCAAGAGAGTCAACATTCTCTTGTCATGTTCAGAAATCTCTTTTATGAATGAAGGTACCATGGGCTACCCCAAAGATATGGAGTTTACATGTGTCCTCATGCCCATGCCATCATAGACTTCTGATTCATCCTTCCTCATTGCTGATATCTGAGTGGAAGATAGAAATGCTCTCTTCAGGAGATTTCTCACCTCTCTCCTGAATTCATGAGAGATTATCTGTGTTGTGTTGGCTTCTCCCAAGGCTCCCTCCTTAGCCAAGTATGAAAATTCTGCCCATAGTTGAGAGAGCACTTTAGTTTTCCTCCCATCAATAGGTGCTCGAGGTGCTTTTGTTGTGACTGCGTTATCATCTCCTACCTTCCCCTCCTTCTCTTCAATAGTTGAAGTTGCCTCATCATCAATAAGAGACCTTAGATCTTGGTCATTTATTGAAAGAGGAATATTCATTCCTTCCTCTTGAGAAGAGAGCCCTTCACCCAATGGAGATCTTGCCCTAGGAAAATCATCAAACAAACTTACACCTTCTTTCATGGTTTTCAGAAATGGATTTGGATTCATATACCCTTCCAACTCATGCAAAAGATTTGTTTGATATGGTTTGATAGTTTCAACGGAGGATGTTACACATGAAGCTTCATCAAACCTTTCTACTAATCTTTCAATAAACCTTGCATAAGTAGGTGTATTTTCATTTCTTAAGGAAAAGGATTCAAACAACCACCAAGCATATGCTTTACCTTCAAAATTCAGTGCTGCTACTTTGATGGCTTCAATTTCTGAAACTTGATGTTGATGCACAAATTTTCTTAGCTCCTCCACCCAAACCCTAATTGGACATTTAGGTGATCCATCAAAAGTAGATAGATAGAATCTACCCATATCATGATGCTCCTCCTTTGTGTTTTTGTCCTCCTTGATCTTTTAAAACCCTCGGAAGTTCAAGTTATCTCTGAACTCCTTAGATTGAGCTTCATATTCCAACAAATACTCACCAAGAGTCTCCTTCTTGGTCACACCTCCTTTCTTACTCTTCATGAATAAATCACTAACGGAGTGTTGAAGATTTGGTGATATGGCTGAGTGCACATATCCATGAGATGAGGATTTAGAATTTTCCTCATGTATAGACCTTGTAGATCTAGTTGAGGGATCTTCCTGCTCTTCCCTCCTCATTTCTGTATGTCTTTTCTAATACCTTACAAAGCTTGAGATAGAATTTTTGTGAACCTATTCTCTCTAGAAATCATGGGTTTGCTCTAGTTTCTCTTGCATATATCCTCCTCCCCATGAGAATACTCCATGTTTCTTGAAGCTCACAGGTTAAGCCAAGGAAAGCAGCTCTGATACCACTGTAATATCCCAAAATCGAGACATCTCAGCAAGCCTGCTGAAATAACACACTTCTGAGAATTATGTGCATAGAAATGAGTTTGAAGCTCCTGGATCCCTTAGATCATATATTCTAAGATCTAAATCCAAAAGGAGAGCAAAAAAAAATCGGACTAGGTGGGTTAAACATGTCTCCCACAAACTAGTCTAGCTAAAAAACACCCAAAGAGAGGGGTTGTAGCTATATGCAAAGGACTGCTTCAGAAATAATGTAGATACACTAAAGTAGAGTAGTAAGATGATATGGAGGTTCAAAAATAAAATGTATAACAGAAAATCAGATGTACATTACAACCCATACATTGTACAAGAGAAAGAATAAAACAATAAAGGAAAAATCCTTCGAAATGAGGTGCTACAGCCATAAGAAAATTCTGCAGAAACTTGAAAAAATTATTTAATGCGCTAAAGCAGTAGTTTATTAATCCTCACATCTAGAGTAGATATGTATAGAAAAATTTAGATCTAATTCAGATCTGTGTACAAGAAAATCTCATCTATACATTCCCCTTGGGGTTTCGTGCAAAACATGAAGCACAAAGAGTAGATCTGAGATCTAAATTTGTAGATCTACAGAATTATTCAGAAATTTTTGAATCATACAATAGGACAGTAGATTAGATATGAAACAAACATGGATTGGATGGTCAATCCATGGATCACCACAGTGAGAGGAAGAATCCTAACACTGGAGATATCTCCTCCAAAATGCAGACAAAACACCCTGCAACTGAAACCTTGCAAATAACGCAGTCCAGGGAGAGAAAATACGTTGTATGCTTTGAGAATGTCTTGGCCATATGCAAAATTCTATATCTTAAGCTCAATCAGCTAATGCACTCTTCTAGGAGGTTAAAAAAGAAACTCCCTGAGAAGAGTCACTAGTATAGTCTAGATCTATGTAGATCTAGTGTCTTCAACTGCTACAACTCACAAGGACAACCCAACCCTCAATAGGATCAGTGCTCTAGGTGTAAGGTGAAGCTTGGCCCAAGCCTGATAGTGGATAAGATGGAACAAGTCTCCTCCAAGATTTTCTCAAGGAAGGAGGTGGGAATCCTAAGTAGGAAAGCCCAACAAAGGATTTCTAAGCAAACAATACCTTCAGAAATAATAATATTCAACAACACTTTCATGCTGCCCTCCTATTCCTTTTATAAGATTGGAGTCTTTTCAAATCCCTAAGCCACTTCATTAGTTTAGCTCCTTTCACATGTAGAATATCCTTCTAGAACTGTGTTGTCTCTCTAGGAGGTTCAATGAATCTAGACTACGCTGCAGATATGGTCATGGTTGACTTGGTCAAGTGATCAACCTCTTTCACACTCAAGGTGTCTTCATTTTAACTAGCTATATTGATTTTCATTCACATTGAGTTGTCTTTATTTAGGATCCACTCTTTGAGAATAAATGCTGTTGACTTGGTCAAACTTGACCTTGTCCACAAAGTTTAGACATTGTTCACACATGTGGATGCCTAATCCGATTATTTCGTGATCCCTTTTCACACTATGAGGGATTTTTATTCATACTTGAGAAATTTATGAGCCTCCTTGCCCATTTATTCATCCATCTATATTTAAAAAGAAAAATTAATATTCCTATTAGCTATAAGCTAATTTAGGAATATTACATCAGGATGGTTGTTGGGATACATCATTCAACATGCCAATCCTATAATACAGGAGATTAGGGATGCTTTGAAGCAACAGTTCTGAAAGCCTAAGTCATATGCTCAACGCATAGTAGAGCTAAAAGATATCAAGCAGGGACCTACGGACTCTATTTGGGAAGTGTTAGGTGGATAAATCGTTCTTGCAGACAAAAATGATCTCCCTAGTATCACAAGGATAGCTAGAAACAAATAGGACAAATTTAAACTACTTTCTCTAGATTATATATGATTTAGAATTTTTTATGATGAAGAAAGGGCCTACCTGTGAGCCAATTCTAGCTAAATTCTTCTTTCTCGTTGCTCGAAGAAGTCACCTCTTAAGACCTACAAACAAAGACATGGAAGAGAATCAAAAGCACCTACAACATATACTAATTCAAAAATGACAAATCTATCTTAATGATCAAGGAATTTAAGAAATAATTCATTCAAGTAAACACATAAAAAAATTATTGAGAAAACAAGATCCATTTGTATTATAGTTAAATAAAAGAAGGATTCTTACAACCACATTTGCCTTGATGTCATACAAGTCCTTCTGGGGTCTGGAACAAGCATTTTCCATTGGTCTGACAAGCCCTTCCACTCTTTGAACTAGCCTAAATACGTGTGTAATCATTCTCGCATCGATAACAACTAGCAAAAAAAGTATGTTTCTTCAACAATTCCCATCTCTATCATAGCTACCAAGTACGAAGAAAGTACTAAGTGTATACAAAATGTATATAGAAGTTTTACATATATGAGCATGTACCCTTGAGACTGAACCAAAGCTTCAATTTATAGGAGAAGGAAAGTGGTTACATCTCCAAAATGGAAGGGATAGAGTCCTCTTATCAAGAGATTAAAGTCCAAAGACCAAGGAATAGGCTCCTTTTATGAAGGGATATATGTTCATGAATGGAGGGAGTGAGGCTTCGACTGGATAATGCCTTCTATAAGCTTCCAGCTGGGAGAATATTCGCCCATCTAGGCTTCTAGAATTTAATTTCACCTTCAATTTACCTTTTACAAGGGTTTGCACCTTTAACGAAGAAAACGTGTGGTTAGCTCTGCATTTTTTAGAGCAAAAGGGTGCAGTGCCACAAGTAAGGCTAAGGAAAAGTAAGGCACAAGTGTTTTTATGATTTTTACAAGCTTTTCTCCAAATTCAGGACTTGGTTTGTGAACTTTAGGGTTGTAGAATTCTAAGGGAGAATTATATAGGTATTGATGAACCCATATAGACAGTAAAATGTCATGGTGACAAAATAATGTGTAACAGATTTCCCCCTAAAGTGCGAAGTCTGAGATAATTCGAAGAGTGAAGTGCTTTATCATTCTGAGGATTGGCTTGTGGATGCCGATTGGAATCTGTAAAACCATTCAATGCAAACATATATATATATATATATATTTATATATATATATATATATATATATATATATATATATCATCGCTGAGGTAGAAATTCCCATACTCAAAGCAAAAAATAACTAAATCAAAACTTAACTAAAATTTTCTGATATAGAAATGATTATAATATTACATCAATAGTAGACATAGTAAGGATGCAGCCATCTATCATGAATATTATACTACATAATGTACAATAAAACTCCTCGCAGCCTAGATGGTGGAAACTAGATCCAGGGTCTTGATTTCTACTTCCGAAACTAATACAATTCTATCCATGCGATTGATTGTGTCGAAGTCGAACATGGTAGAAACCACTTGATAACTAGTCAATGATGTGAACTATTAACAAGTGTGAGAGAAACCACCAATAATGACAATGGCTCTCAAAGTACTCAGTACAATCCATGAAGTGTGAATAAATGATTTGAGGTTGAACACTTCATAGAATCATCCGATAAGAGGTCAATGATGTAACCTATCTTCGAAGGTGAGAAATCTGCCATTAGGGCATCAAATTCCAAGGTACTGATAGGATTCTAGATCAAATTCCTAGAGGATGGGTTTTCGTCGATAGAAAGTGATCCGTCGTAGGAAAACCCATGACACGAAACCATTAGATCAAGTTTTAAAGAAATATTTTGCAAGGACTGACTTAGGGATGGTCAACGCGAATGGAGACATATGTTTGCAGATGAATGCTTTGTTCGAACCGTCCTCTTGAACACATAACTACACTGTAGATGGTTTGGTAAAAACTTATCCAAGCTAATACCAAGAAATCGGCTAAAGACTTTCAATGTGGTTTGATTAACTGATAGGCAAAGTATTTTCCCAACCTAGGTAGAAGTGTGACAAAAAGTGTCCTATTCAATAGTGGTATACTGCTTTTAATCAAAGTGTGACAACTGGATCCATTTTCTTTCTTCCCCCCCCCACCATTTCTGGCAAGTACCTCTTTATTTTTTGACAAGATTGAGGAGGATAACATTTGCTTGTTATATAAGCTCATTCTTCGGATGAGTCCAACTTAGTATAAAATCAAACCCTAAGAAGGAGTGGTTCATTGCTATTTGTAATCGACAGGTCCTTTACTGTTAAATTTTAATGAGTCTAGTATAGGAGAAACTTGGTGTTTTTCAATTTTAGAGAGTCAGAAGAAATACCTAAGAAAACTCTGTGGGTGTACATTTTCATAAATTTAGTCTCTCAAGCCTGAAAAAGGATAAAATAATATAGGAGAGAACTCTATTGACCATGACTAGTCAACGTATACCTTTTTCATAAATAGTCCATTTCAGTCCGGAAAAGGGGTAAACTTATACTGAAAGGACGACTATTCATTTCCTTTAACGAGTTCGAATATTCAAGTACTCGAAAATATTTTCATGTTTAGAGAGTCTGAAAAGGGCTTAAAAGAGAACTCCAAGATTTCGCTTTTTCATAATTTTCAAGCGCCCAAAAAAGTGTTAAAAGTATAATCATAATTTTCGCTTTTTCGTAAGTTTTAACGAGTTTGAAAAAGGGATAAAAATGTACTCATAGTTTTCTCTTTTTTGTAAGTTTTAACTAGTTCGAAAAAGGGATAAAAATGTACTCATAGGTTTTTCTTTTTCATAATTTTTACCTAGCTTGAAAAAGTGGTAAAAAGTATGTTGCTTTGTCAAAATGATCATTTTACCCAAAAAATCATGTATTTTGCACAAAACTCAAAAGTTAAACATACCTATTTATGATTAATAAAAATAATTCGGGAAACAACTTTTCAAAGTGGAAAATAAACAAAATTATATTTCATTTATTGAAAAAATATTATAAAAAGGAGTTTTTCTAAATCATTTTTACCATTTGCTTCCAGAGTGAAAGTTGAGAACTTTTCGTGAAAAACATTCCAAAGGAGATTACGGAAAATTCGATCATCGAAATAAAAAATCGTTAGATCTAGGTAATTCACATCATCCTCGCCTTCATTTTTGTCTGTTCACTTTCTTAATTTAGGTTTTAAATTCATTTTTAAGGAGAAAAATGTGCTCAAAATTTTTCCCACGGGGGTCTGCAGGTAATACACATGACACCTGCAGACCCCGACAATTTTTTAAAGAGAAATTGTCGTGGTCCCGCACTTTTTGTACAGGACACGTGCGGACCTCTGCACTGTCTCTATGCAAAAGGTGCGGAGGCACCATGAAGAAAATAAAATGATAGATTCTCCCAAAATAAACCAAATTTTTTCACTCAAATTGTTTCTAATATTCCAATTTTCTTATTGCAGAATATCTACAATGCTCGAGTGGAGGGAACCCGAACATGAATAGTTTGATGAGGTCGTAATGGTACATGCGCCCACATTGCGTGTATTGAGGGAATGTGGTTTATATAAATTCTGGGCTATTCAGGGTATGAGGGCCCAAGTAGACTTACTCACATTGCTACTAAACAAGTGGGACGTCGAGGAACAGTGCTTCATAATTGGAGATCACCAGCTCGAAATCGAGCTGGAAGATATATATTTTCTTACTAGTTTATCAAAGAGTGGTGAACCAATCTCTTTGTTTGGGGCTAGGGCAGGTGGCCAATCTATCACTAGCCTTCAGCAAGAGTTCTAAAATGAGGAATTGGATCCCAAAGACAAATGCATTGATATAAAAAAAATCACCCATCCTGAACTCAAAGTGGTTTCATTTACTATAACCTGGTTGTGTGGGAGCACAGCTCCACACGTTGCTACTAGATCCTAGATGCAGACTGTTGTTGATTGTTTCAGAGGCACCATCTTCAATTGGTGTGAGGCAGTATTGGCCAACGTAAAAGTCCAATTGACCTGGGCAAAGAACTCAAAGCTGAAAAACTTTGGGTATGGAGCTATTGTTGTCACATTTTCTCTGGAGAGAATTCCTTCACTTGCCCCGCAGATTATCTTAGTTGATCCCGGTATAATCAGGGATCGTCAGATGGTCTGATGGTTTGCACTAATGGCCTATCATAGCGAGGGTTTTGAGATTGTTCATTTCAATCCAGCTTATTTCCATTGGTTGGAGAACCAAATCGTCGCAATAGAAGATTTCCCATATGCTAGCATGGACTTTCGTGGTAATTGAGATATGTCCCTTCCTCTGGGAACACAGTGGGATGACTCAGGTAAGAATCATTTTGACATGTTCTAAATTCTAATTTTTATTTTTATTTTTTTAAATCTTCCAATACTGATGAATTTTTTTTTTTAAATGTAGATGTTGGTCCACGCAGGCCGGCCACGCTCCATTGCTTCGACAAGAAGCAAAGAGAGCCTGTTGCAGCACCACAGAATCAGGCATATGAGATTCTTACTCACCTATAACACAACCTATAACGGTTCACCTTGGATATCCAGGAGACTTCGATAGATGATATCCCTCTCCGTCTTCAGAGACATGTTATTGGAGGTCTTGGTCAGTTTAGGAGATTCTTGAATAGAGTAGCACGAGCTGTCATGTACTATCATGATCACCACCACGGATGGTGGATGATTATGCAAACTATGAAATTTTTGTTTTTTGTATCACTATTTTTTCCAATGATAAGGTGATTTAAACCTATAATCGAGGACGATGTAATATTTCTTGAAAACATTACTCTTAATCTATGATATTACTACTATTTCCAACTATCTGTTCAACATGTTTATCGAATGTTGCTTTGATTTACTGCTTTAATGTTGCAAATGTCTATTTATAACACTAGTAGCTAATGCACCAGACAATGTGTTTAAATTTCTCGGAATGTGTTGATATTCAATGTAATCAAACTCTCATTCCAAGAGACGTACCTTCAAAAATAATCTCAATAATACTGGATTTTTAATTGGGTATACTCGATTTAAATGTAACACAATGAGTTCAGAATCTAACCTAATGATCAAACATTGAATTCAAAATGAAATAGATTCATATAATAACTCAATCACTACACTATATTCTGTAATATTATTCGTTGTTTGACTGAGGCTTGCCCCATGCATAGATATTAACTCATTAGTGGGTGAATAAATAACCCAAGTTGCTGAAGAAATGTTCTGTGTACTACAACAAGCACCATCAACAAAACCAATATACGTTTGAAGGGATGTCGACATCTGAAATATCAAGAGTAATCCAGATAAGCAGGGATAGTAGTAAAAACAAACTTAATCTAGGCACACTCTTCTAATCTAAGGCACACTAGCTATGAAAAGAACTAATATACAAGTAAGATCTCCACACAAGATTTAAGCATAATATCTCTTCAGATAAAGCCCATTTCTGGGTTTCTCTAAAGAGACCTCATAATAATCAGTCAATTCATAGGCCCCTTTTGCAATCACTCGCTTAACAATATAAGGACCGTGCCACATGGCTTCGAATTTCTCAGCTCCTAGTTTATCATTAGCTTGGTCATATACCAATACTAGGTAACCTTCTGAAAAAACATGAGGTGTAACACTTCGATCGTACTGAGCTTTAATGTGTTTTTTGTGAGCTTCAGCTACCAATGCAGTGATGTGTCGAGTCTCATCTAATTGTGCCAGATACAAAAAGTGTTTCTCCTCCTTAGAGGTAGCTGGTAGTAATTCTATGGCTAATTGGAGCAACAGTATTTCACATTCAATCGGTAACAAAACTTCTAAACCGTAGACCAATTGAAAAGGAGTTGAACCTATTGCAGTTTTTGCTGACGTTCGATATGCCCAAACTGTTGAGAAAATCATAGTATGCCAATTCAATTTATGAATTATGATTCTCCTTTTAATCATAGTGGTTAAAAATTTATTTACAGCTTTAACCTGACCATTAGCCTGCGGGTAATATGGCATAGAACTATCATGGCACAGGCCAAGTTGGTCTGAAATTTCGGTCATCATAATGTTTTGAAAATGGCTCCCATGATCAGTAATGATAGCTTTGGGTACACCAAATCGAGCAATCACGTGATTGAAAACAAAAGTAGCTGCAGTTTTACCATCTACCGTAAATGTAGGCATCACCTCAACCCATTTGGTAAAATAATCTACTATGAGAATAATATACCCATGCCCCCCGGCTGAGTGAGGGTTACGTGTAATGAAATCAATGCCCCATTTTGCAAAAGGACTAACAACAATTGTGGGGTGAAGAGGAGCGGGTGGTGCACACATATTTTGATCAAAAATCTGACAGTTGTGGCATTTTCAGACTGCAAAAATACATTATTTTAATAATGAGGGCCAAAAATAACTAGTGCGCAATATCTTTTGGGCTATGGCATACCCAGACATATGACAGCCACATGCTCAAAAGTGGCAATCATTTAAAACTTTTTCAGCCTCTTCATGAGTAAGACATCGCCGAAAAACAGAGTCCGCACCTCGACGACAAAGAGTGTCGCCGACAATATTATATTGTTGGGATTGGAAATGGATTTTTCATCTATGTGAACATGAGAGTTCAAGCTGAAAAGTTTGGGTTTAGAGACAAATGATGATATCTCCATACCATGGATAAATGGTAATAATAAGAAACAAATATTCATCGGCGATCGAATCTTCTACCATAGTTTATGTCTCAGTATTGGGGAAGTCAGACATAAGTTCGAGGAACACTAGTGATTTCTTTGACTTATATTTTTCAAATTCTAAATCAAACTCTTGTAGGATGAAAATCCATTTAGAGTATTTCCCCCCTAGTAATTTTTTGGTCAAATTATACATCATAGGGTTACAATCAGAGATCACTATTGTTTTTCGTAACAATATGTAATGATGAAATATTTAGAAATATTCAACTGCTGCCAAGGCCAATTTCTCCAAATGTGAGTATTTGATTTCAGTCAAATTCAAATTGTGACTGAGATAGTAAATCATATGTTCGTTTTGAAATTCATCTTCCTGAACTAATACCATTTTGATCATGGAATTAGAGGCTGCTAAGTATAAAAAGTAATCTTGGTTGTAATTGGGTGGATGAAATAATGGTGCATGGGTCAACGCGTGTTTTATAGCATCAAAATATCTATCAGCAATCTCATCCCAAATGAAAATAATATTTTGTTTCAACAACCTGGTAAAACCTTTGGTTAACTCAGCATAGTTAGGAATGAATCTACGCATAAAGTTTGCTTTCCCTTGCAAAATTTGGAGTTGGCAGAGTGTGGAAGGAGGATGTAAACTGATGATGGCCTCAAAATTCGAAGGGTCAACACAAATGCCTACCTTTGAAACAATAAATCCCAACAATCGTCTAGATTGTACATAGAAAACACATTTGTGAGGATTCAGACGAATCTTATAATTCCTACATCTCATAAATATTGCTCGTAAATGAGTAGGATTATCTTTATTGTGTAATGAGTGATCAGGTAAATAATCGAGATAAGTTTGGACAATGTGTTTAATGTCATGAAATGCATAAGACATTTCCCTTTGAAAAGTTGCACCAACATTCTCAAGTCCAAATGGTAATTTACGATAAGCGAAAGTTCCCCATGGACAAATGAATGTTGTCTTTGGTTGATCAACAGGGAGTATGTTTATTTGATTATAACCAAAAAATCCATCCATAAATGAAAACAATTCGCTTCTGGCACAATCGTCAATGATTTGATTGATATAAGGGGTTGGATAATTGTCTTTTGGACAAGCTCTGTTTATATCCCTATAATCAATACATACTCTGATTTTTCCTTGTTTTTTATTAACAAGAACAATATTAGATACTCAATCCGTGAGAGGGATTGGATAAATAAATCCTGCTCGAAGTAATTTTTCAATTTTAGCTTTGATTGTAGCAGCTTTTCGTGGATGTATCTGACATAATCTTTGTCTGGTAGATTTAGTATCTGGGTATGTTTTAATTTCATGAACGAAAATGGATGAATCAATTCCTGGCATTTCTTCATAGGACCAGGAAAAAATGTCATGGAATTCCTTAAATAGGGCTTTGTAAATATCAATTTCATCTTTTGTACAAGAAGCGCCTATATGAATGTTTTCAACAATTCCTGGTTTTACTGAGATGTCAATGGAAACCGTTGTAGAAATATTTTCTAAATTCATTTCAAAATTCGAATTTGTGATTGATATAGGATTCTGAGGTTCTGTGACATATTCAATAGTAAAAATCAATGGAAAATCATTTTCAAGTTGATCAAGGTTAGGTAGAAACGAAGATCTATGATGTAGATCTCCCCATGGTAATTCATCCATAGACAAAAACTCACGAATATGTTCATCAGTATTGAATACTTTTTGAAAAGGATAAGGAATTAATATCAAGGCTAAGCTTGATGTCAAAAATAATTATTCATTGATCACATTCACTGGATCAGATGCAGTTGAAGGGGTATCAGAAAATGACTGTACCGCTTGATATGCTATCTCAAAAGGACTCAAAGGCATCTTGCCATCGAAAGAATCTAGCTCTGATTCTGAAGGCACTATCCAAGGATCATCAAATGGAATAGATCTTGATGTAATCATATTGATATTAGAAATATTATATGGTACGTTGGGCTCAGGCATAGAAAAAGTCCCTAATAAAGTAGAGTCTTTAATTAAAACTACCCCAACATCTTCGTAAGGGATAGTCAATTTTCCAACATGTTGGATACTATTCGCAGAAGCTAGGTTGGACGAATAATATGAAAGCTGGTTAATTTTAACGGTCTTTCCTTTGTGAGGGAAAATGATTAACCAAAATACCGATGATACGATGGCAGTCATAGCATAAGACCAACTTTGACCCAGGAGAAGGTTGTAATCTAGAGGGGCATCAACTACTTCCAAATCTAGATTAATAGTTTTTCCTTTGACCTCTATAGGTAGATCCTGTAAAATACCATACGGATGGAATCCTCTTCCATCAAAAGCTTTGAGGATGGTCAGATATTGGTTAAGCGTCGGAGAACCAAGTGATTTCCAACAACACAACGACATGATACACGTAGATGCCCCTTCATCAATCACCGTACGAAAACAACGTCTTTTTTTTACTAACACTGGAATCTATAAAGCCATTTGATGGGATAGGCGAGATTTAAAATTTTCTAAATTGAAGACCATAAGGTTTGAATCCTGCAGATCTACGACTCCTAAAACTGACAATAGTAATTTCCTTTGTGTTGGACATGATTGCAGCACTTCCAAGGCCAACATTGTTGAAAGGGAAATTGCAAAATCCTCAACAATGTTGTAGTTCTGAGCAACCCTCGCATGTGGATTGAAAGTTGATTTATGAAGAACACCTTTAGCAGGCAGTTTGATTACTAAGTCAGGATTTGGTTTCTCGATATGAAGAGGATCAGAAACCGAGCGAGATGTAGCTGGTGCTGAATTAGAATTTTCTATTTCTTTATCAGTAACGAGATTTTTACTACCATAGTCCTACGATCATGTTGCAACCATTACTTGTGATATCATCAAAATATCTACTAATGTATTAGAAGAAGATCCAATCATTTTACTATCTTCAATTGGAAAGGGATCCTTCAAGACAGGGGGAGTGGGTGAACCATTGACGAAGTTAGAAACTTTATCCCTATGTGGACATTCCTTGCTGAAATGCTCCTTGTCACAGATAAAACAAGGATAACGAGGTTTCCATTTGTCATCAGTTGATTCAGTTTTATCAATTTTTTCTTTAGGAGATGAGGTTTGTTTATTCTTTTTCTTCCCCTTTTTCTTATTTCCAGATTTTGACTTGGTAGATGAATCTACAATGTGAATATCGGTAGTAGTTTCCAAGGAAGATTCTCCTTTTGGTGAATCAGGTAAAGTTATTATAGGAGAAGTAATCTTTAAAGATTTCTTCTTATTCTTAGTTGTAGTAACCGAACTTATTACACAATCAGCGGCATGAGACACTGAAGGAGTTGTTTTTATCTGACAAGGACGCGGGAAATCAGGAATTTTCTCATACAAAGTTCTGTTGAGATTTCTAATAATAATTTGGAGAAAATGTCATAAATATGACAACAATAGGATTTGTTGCTAAATTGACTGCATCTAATCCCGATGTCGAGTTATTGCATCCTATTTTGTTGTGATTGAATTTATAATTCAGTTTCTACTCCTAGCTATAAAATGTAAGCCCGTAGAGGTTTCTGAGCATGAGGGATGTGAGGTGAGAGGAAGAGAAGTGAAGATGAGAAACTCTGCTGTTGTAATTTTCCTGTTGAAGAAACAAGACTGCCAATTCCTCTATTTGGTGGATGTAACCCAGATTGGTTAGGTGAACCATGTTAAAAATGTCGTCTCATGTTTTATGCTGTGTGTGTGTGTTTTATTTATTTTTCCACTGCTTGACTCTAACAATTGGTATCAGAGCAAGTTTTTCATTGCAGAGACAGAGTTTGTTGATCCTTTCTCAAAACTACCGTTGATCTGTGGCTGCCATGAGATATGCTTGAGTCGATCTACGTGTTGTTTGACGATGCTGTATCCACTCCGTTATATATATATATATATATATATATATATATATATATATATATATATATATATATATATATATATATGGTGTTTTTTATTCTTGTTGCAATGGAGTCTGCCATGAGTTGTGCGTCGATTTCTGTACAGTGAGCTGGTTATTGATTTGTTTACTTTCCGTAGTGCATAACACAGAGCTCAATTTAATTTCCACTGCTAAATTCTATTTCTACGTGACTATTAAAGTCTGTGTGTAATATATCTATGAGCTGTTAAAGTCTACATGAGCTATTTCTGCATGGTAAATTATTTTTGATGGACATTGGTTTATATAGCATTGGTATAAGGAATTTTCTATTCAATTCGTTTGTAGTTAAATGCCAATTGGAGGACTTAATTGTTGAATGAGCCATTTGATATGCATGTTTTCTTCATAGCATGTTCTTTAAACTAATGTCAAATATGCACACAAGCTTGGAAGAATAACTAATAAGGTGACAGGGTTGGGCTTTGCCTTGCTATTGTGTAAAGGCGAAGGATTTCAGGTTGGCTGGATAAGATTTTGACTTATGCATTTGAACAATTATTGGTTGAGCCGAACATGCTTGTGATTGATGTGGAACGATGAATTTTTTTTTAAGCATTTTATTGTTAACACTATATGTTGTGTGAAGTTTTTTGTTCTATGTGAGAAGGAAAATTAAGCTATGTCAAAAACTCAAAGTGCTCGATTTGAAATTGAGAAGTTCAATGGGAAAAGAAACTTCAAGATCTGGAAAGTCAAGATGCACGATCTACTAATACAACAAGGTGTGGTGAAGGTGCTTTTGGGAAAATACAAACAACCTTAAACCATGACAGATGACGAATGGAGTGACATCGATAACAGAGCACTGAGTGGCATACGGTTTTGTCTGGCAGATGATGTGTTATTCAACATCGTGTCAGAGAAAATTGCTGCTGGTTTGTGGAAAAAGTTAGAGAAGTTGTACATGAAAAAATCCTTAACAAATAGGATTCTTCTGAAAAGACAGTTGTACAGCTTGCGGATGAAGGAAGGTACGACAATTACTGATCATCTGAATACCTTTAATAATCTCTTGGTGCAGCTAGAAAGTATAGAAATAAAATTTGATTCAAAAGATAAAGCTGTAACTTTATTATTCTCTTTGCCCGAGTCATGGGATAATTTTTTTACTTCTATAAGTCTTATTTCATAAGAAACCCTTGAATTTGATTAGGTTTTTAGAGCTTTGTTATCTGAAGAAACAAGGAAAAGGTCAAATTCAGAAACCTATACATCTGAAGCAATGATGGTCAAAGGTCGTTCTAAATAAAGACGCTTCAGTAAGTAGAAAAACTCGCAGTCAAAATCGAAAGGGAAGAATAGTAAGGTAAAGTGATAGTTTTGTGGCAAATCAAGACATTTGAAGAAGTAATATTGGAAGAGACAACAAACATCCAAAGGAGACTCTGCGATAGAAAATAAAGAAGCAAACACGGCAGATACAGGTTCAGCATCCGTTTCAAGTATGAGTAATGAAGTGTTATTAGTTAGTTTGTCTAATCATGATCAACATTGGTTGTTAGATACTGGTGCGTCAAATCACATGTGCATTCATAGAGAGTGGTTTAAATCTTATAAATCAATCAATGATGGAGTCGTTTACATGGGAAATGATGTTTCATGTAATATTGTAGGAATTGGAAGCATCCAGATTAAAATGTTTGATGGGACAAAGAAAATTCTAACTGATGTAATACAC
The DNA here is from genome assembly GCA_034641835.2 of Pinus albicaulis. Taxonomy (NCBI): domain Eukaryota; kingdom Viridiplantae; phylum Streptophyta; class Pinopsida; order Pinales; family Pinaceae; genus Pinus; species Pinus albicaulis. The sequence goes on along the minus strand of CM076575.1, from coordinate 1,592,250,232 downwards.
ATGCGTGAACTCATAAAAAACCTCATTTCTCTAGGAGTACTAGACACAAATGGATATAAAAAATTTATTCAAGGTGGAGTAATGAAAATTTATAAAGGAATTTTACTAGTAATGAAAGTAAAGAAGGTTGGAAATATTTTTCAGTTAGAAGGAAGAACATAGTCAAATCATGCTTCTACAGTATCTGAAAACGACATTAATTCTATTCTTCTATGGCATCAATGGTTGGGCCATATGAGCGAAAGAGGATTAAAATTTTTATCTAATCATAAGTTACTTCCTAGCTTAAAATCTTCTAAGTTAGATTTCTACAAACATTGTCTATATGGGAAACAAAGCAAGCAGAAATTTAAAAATGGAAAACATACTAGTAAGGGAATCCTTGATTGTATCCATTCTAATGTTTGGGGTCCATCTCCTATAACCTCATATGGAGGATCGTCATATTTCGTATCTTTTATTGATGATTTCTCTAGAAAAGTGTGGCTCTATATGTTAAATAAAAAGTCTGATGTATTCATAGTTTTCAAACAGTTTAGAGCATTAGTAGAAAACATCACTGGAAGAACCATTAAATGTTTAAGAACTGACAATGGTGGTGAGTTTACTTCAAAGGAATTTGATAATTATTGCAAGGACGTTGGGATAGAAAGACATAGAACTACTACTTATACTCCTCAGCAAAATGGAGTTGTTGAACGCATGAATAGGACTCTTTTAGAAAGAGAAAGAAGTATGCTTAGTAACGCCAATTTGCAGAAGGAATTATGGACATAAGTAGTATCTACAACTTGCTATTTGATAAATCGATCACCATCAACTACAATAGGATGCAAAATTCCTCAAGGGGTATGGAAAGGTCATCCTTGTGATTATTCTAAACTGAAAGTTTTTGGTTGTAATACATATGCTCTAATTATGAAACATCAACGTTCTAAATTAGATCCTAAATCAAAAAGATATATCTTTGTTGGATATGGTGATGGGACTAAGGGATATAGGTTGTGGGATCCTACTAATCACAAGATCATCATTAATAGAGATGTTAAATTCAATGAATCTTCATTCGATAATCTAGATGTAGATGATAAATTGAAACAAGATAATGTACCTAAGTTTTAACATATTCAGTTTGAAACCAGTTCAAATACTGATGATAGTCCAGATGAAAAAGTTTCAGATGCAGATCATGAACAAGTTTCAGATGCAGATCATGAACAAGTTTCAAATGCAGATCATGAACATGTTTCACATGTAGATCATGAAGAAGTTCCTATAGATAATAATCAAAAAATTGTGGAAGAACTAGAAACATCTTTAAGGAGGTCCATGAGAATCAGACGTCCTCCTAAAAGGTATGATGATTATGTTACTTCAGTTTCTTTAACCACTAATGATGATGAACCTTTGTGCTATCAGGAAGTTGTAGAAGGTTCTCACAGTTATAAGTGGAAAGAAGCTATGAAGGATGAGATGAAGGCATTAGACAAGAATGCCACATGGGATCTGGTAGAACTTCCTAAAGATAGGAAAAATGTGGGATGTAAATGGGTTTACAAATTGAAAAAGGCTATTTATGATGAATATGACAGGTACAAAGCGAGGCTGGTTGCGAAAGGTTTTTCTCAGAAAGAAGGAATTGACTTTCATGAGATATTTTCACCAGTTGTAAAAATTGTTTCAATTCGGATTGTGTTAGCATTAATTTCTTTACTTGATTTAGAATTACAACAACTAGATGTTAAAACTGCAATTTTACATGGAGATTTAGATGATTAGATTTACATGGAACAACCGAAATGGTTTGTTCAAAATTGCAACAAGAAATTTGTCTGCAGGCTCGAGAAATCATTGTATGGTCTGAAGGAGTCGCCTCGACAATGGTACAAGAAATTTGATTTTTTCATGATGAGTCAAAAATCTATATTAAGTGAATATGATCATTGTGTTTACTTTAATAAATTGAGTAATGGAATGTTCATTATCTTAGTGTTATATGTTGACGATATTCTTTTAGCATGCAAAAGCATAACAGAGATCAACAGGTTAAAGGCTTAGATGGCTAGGATGTTTGATATGAAAGATCTAGGAGCAGCAAGACAGATTTTGGGCATGGAGATTTTCAGAGACAGGAGCAATGGTAAGATATGGCTATCACAAAAGAAGTATATTGAGAAAATACTATTAAGGTTTGGTATGAACAATGTGAAGCCTATTTCAGTCCCTTTAGCTTCCCATTTTAAGCTTTCTTCAAGTTTATGTCCTAACACAAATGAAGAAAAGGAATATATGTCTCGAATTTCATATGCCAATGTAGTAGGTTGTTTGATGTATGTGATGGTTTTTACATGACCAGATATTTCACATGCAGTTGGAGTTTTCAATAGGTATATGGAAAATCTAGGAAAATAACACTGGTCAGAAGTGCAATGGGTGCTTCAGTATCTGAGAGGCACAGGTGATTATTGTATCACTTGTAATAGAAGTAGTGAATTTGTTTGCGGATATGTTGATTCTGATTTTGCAGGTGATTTGGATAAGAGAAGGTCAACTTCAGGATATGTCTTTACTCTTGCAGGTGGAGCTATAAGCTGGTTGTCAAAGCTACAAAACATTTTTTCTTTATCCACTACTGAAGTAGAATACATAGACGCTTCACATGCTTGCAAAGAAGCGGTATGGTTGAAAGGTTTGTTTGGTGAGTTTGGTAGGTTGCAGGACAACATCAAGTTATTTTGTGATATTCAAAGTGAAATTCACTTGGCTAAAAATACAGCCTATAATAGTAAATCAAAGCATATATCTATAAAGTACCATTTTGTAAGACAGGTTATCACTGAACGGGGAGTCTCTCTTGAAAAAGTGCATACAAAGGAAAATTGTGCAGAAATTTTTATGAAACCAGTTTTATTAGAGAAGCTACGATGGCGTCTGGCTTCTCTTGGCTTGCAGAAAAGATAAAAAAAAATAGTAATAATAATGGAACAGGGTGTCAGGCTAATTTTTGTCAAGGTGGAGATTTTTGAGATTTCTAATAATAATTTGGAGAAAATCTCATAAATATGACAACAATAGGATTTGTTGCTAAATTGACTACATCTAATCCTGATGTGGAGTTATTGCATCCTATTTTGTTGTGATTGAATTTATGATTCAGTTTCTACTCCCATCTATGAAATGTAAGCTCGTAGAGGTTTCTGAGCATGAGGGATGTGAGGTGAGAGGAAGATAAGTGCAAATGAAAAACTCTGTTGTTTTAATTCTCCTGTTGAAGAAATAAGACTGCCGATACCTCTGTTTGGTGGACATAGCCCAAATTGGTTGGGTGAACCATGTTAAATTTTTTGTCTCATGTTTTATGTTGTGTGTGTGTTTTATTTATTTTTCTGTTTCTTGACTCTAACAAGTTCCAGACTGGGTATATACCCAGTCTAGATATTGAGCTTGAGCAATAACTTGTTCTTCCGTGACAACTCCTGATTTGGCTACATCTTCAATGATTTTTGGTAGCAATGATTTAACAAACCATTCTTCCAATATTTGATCCGTGATAAAAACTTTTACAAAATGTCTTCTATGTCTCCATTCATGAATATGATCTGATATATATATGTAAACAGAGATTGTTTTAGTGAAGTTAATAATTCTGTGTCATTGTCGTATCTGACTGGCAACTGAAAATGAGTTAATAAGGCATTTTCTAGGGCTTTGAAATTGTTAAATGAGCCTCGTGGTAGTTCAATGTACCACTTAGCATCTAATCCTATTAATGTTCTCTGAAAAATTCTGAGTCAAACAGAATCGTTGATTAATGAGTTAGATGCGCACCAAAGGTGGTAAGTCATAAAATGGTTGGAAGGATTCTCTCCTATTTTTCCTTCAAATTTTGGGATATCACTAGGCAACTTATGAGGCATTGGTGGCCAATACGGATGATAGTATATGGGATCATTCGTAAGGGTATTGTGGATAACCTTGTGAAACTAAACCAGTCCCATGAGGAGGATATCTAGGATAAGTTGGAATAGGTTGTGCATTTGGAATCAGATTACCCCCTGGATAACCAAGAATAACCGGACCATACTAACATTGAACAGGTGTTTGATATGTATATCCAAGGTATGGTTGTTGTGGGTAGATTAGAGTTTGTGGAACAGGTCTATATTGATATGGCCCCTGATATGGTTGATAAGTAAATTGAGGTTGTCTCGTTATAGCTGTACTTGTACTAGGTTTTCCTGTGGGTATCTGAACAATAGTCTGAATTGTCAGTCTAGACTACGAAATAGAAACCTAAGGAATTTGTATCGATGTTTAAGGGGCAGATGTAACAGGAACTGTAGACACTGCAAGAATAGGTGTGATAGGTTAAACAAAAGTCTGAATAGTTGTTTTTGGTGGAGTATTAGGTGAAATCGGACTAGGTTTCTGAACAAGACCAGATGCAGATGTTGGAATTGAAGGCTGGACTAGTTGTTGGGGTTGATTATAACCAACAGGTTGTCCTGCTTGATAATAATTTACTTGCATATTTGGTTGAAAATTCCAGTGGACTTGGGATGGATCCCACACCATTTTGGAATATGAGGGTCCAATTGAAGGTTTTCCATAAGATGGCCCATAACTAGGTTGACCAGATGGCTGATAATTAGCTAGATAATTTCCACCTCCTTGTAACATTTTTTGTTCGGGATAGAGATGTTGCCCTAAAGGAGGTTGCAATCCTTGAGCAGGATACTGCCCTTGAGGTTGATACTGACCTTGAGAGATCTAGGTGGATATTGGTGGTCACCTGCCTATTCCACTTGAGGCCCCACCATTGTCTCTTTCAGTTTTTCAGTTTTGGCACAACTTACTATTTTTAGCAGTTTTTCGGGTCCTGAACTTCCGGAGCCGTTTTGAGGCCCTAAACAAAGTTTTTTGGGAAAAAGGAGAGCAACATCGGTCCATGGACCAATCTTGCTCATTCAAAATTTTTATTCCTCGGATAGATCTTTCTAACGAGGTATGGTATGCGTCAAACGAAGATCGTATGCCAAAGTTACGCCCCTGGGAAGTTGAAACACCAATTTACCCAAACAGGGCCCATAGTTTTGGCGCTTCATGTCTTAGGGTTAGGGTTTTGGCTGTTTAGGCTTTCCCATTGTTTCTAATTAATAAATAGGCCCTTGAGCCTCATTGTAACTCAATTCAGAGGCCTGTAGCCGCCACATCTCTTCTCAGATATAGCTACCAGTGCCCTAGCTAGTTTTATTTCCATTCTGTCTGTAAGAAAATTTTAGTTCTTTGATATTAATGAAATTAAGTGTTATTTCCGCTGCATCTCTGTATTTATGGTTATGTGTTTATTCTGTTGCGTTCCTGCATAAATTCATATCAGTGGTATCAGAGCAGTCTTATTTTTCTTGATCCTTCTTTGCATGTCCCCAACGAGGTCGGGGTATAAGGAGTTAGGGCTCGATCTGGTGGAACCTTTGCAAGATCAGCCTCGTAAACCCCGACGGACGCCCATGGGGGATGAAAATAAAGATGAGGGAGCAGGATATCCTATCAAAATATTTCTCAAGCAGGCCCTCGAAAAACAAAGGAATGCGATGATGGATAACTTTTCCCAGATCCTTCAACGGCTGCCCACCAGCGGCGCATCTGCATTCAACAGCCTCTCTAGAGGTGCGAGTCCTTTTAAGGTACAAGTAAATTTTGACATTCCCATATTTGAGGGTCAAATAGATGCATATGCCATAGATATATGGTTGAATCTATTAGAAGGATATTTCTCGATTCATGACTTTTTCGACAAGGAGAAGATTATTTTTTCACTCCTCAAAGCTGCCCCCCATGTCAAGGACTAGTGGGAAACCCACTGTGAGAAAAAGGACAAGACAGAACCCTCTTTGTTCTTGGCCATACCCACTTGGAATTCTTTCTGAGATGCCATCAAAGAACAATACTATCCCGTCGGTAGCTATGAGGACAAGTACATATAATGGACCACGCTGCGACAACAAAGGGATCAAGATGTGCATGAGCTGACGAATCCATTCCATACCCTGCGCACCAACTTGGGTATCAAAGGTTCAAAGAAACATCTGGTGCTAAAGTATTGCAGTTGTCTACACAGATACATTCAGGAGGAAGTGGAGTTCCTCGACATCTCCTCGCTTGGTACGGCATACCGGTATGCTACCAAGATTGAGCAGAAATTCAAACAGAAGAAGAGAGACTTTGGATCTGCGAATCAAAAGCAAGGGAAAGGTGCTCCCAAACTGCAGAACAAAGGACAGATCCAAGGCATGGCAACTCAAGACAACCTGTCGAAGCCATAAACAAAGAACAACACCACAAAGCCCAAGAAGGACACGGGAAAGTGGTGTGAGTTCCATAAGAGCTCCACTCACAACACAAGTAAGTGTCGGGCCAAGCAGTCACTGGTGGCCGAGATGCGAGCCTCTGAGTCAGATGCATGCTCCGACTCTGAATCAGAACCTAATAAGGGGAATAAAAAAGGGAAACAGATTATTTATGCAGAGCCCAATGCCACTGTTGCCGCTACGAAGATCCAAAAGGAGAAATTGGAAGATCCAGAGGAGGAGGAACGTCTCTTCCACTCCCAGATGTGGGTAAAGGGCTCCCTAGTACAGTTCATTTTCTACAATGGGAGCCAAAAGAACCTCATTTAAACAGACACTATGAAGCGGTTGGGCTTGACAACCACAACTCACCCACATCCATACACCATCAGGTGGCTTCACCAAGGACGAGATCTCCACGTCAGCCAGCAGTGCTGCCTTCCCTATAGCATCAAGCCCTTCACAGATGAGGTATTATGTGACATTTATCCTATTGATGTTTTTGATGTATTATTATGACAACCATACTTGTGGAAGTGTCATGTTGTGTATGAATCTCGGCCTCGTGCTGTTATTGTTACTTTGGGAAATAAGTTGTACAGGATACCAGAGGTACCACCTCCTGCCGCTATCTCTTTGGTTACTGAAAAACAATGTAGTAAGCTCATTTTCCAAACTAGGAAATTCATTTTCATGATGATCGGCCCCCAAGGAAAGAAGAAGACTATGGCCACGACCTCCAGACAGGGCTTCTTTGCATGACAGCAACAAATGGATAAGGTTGTGGAGGAGTACGGGGACATCTTCACCTCACCCACAGGGGTTCCTCTGCACTGTCAGGTCAAGCACCTGATTGATTTGACCCCAGGTGTGCCACTACCCAATGGACCAATCTATCGGTGATCTGTTCTAGAGAACGATGAAATCAAGAGTCAGATTCAGGAGTTGCTGCAGAAAGGTCACATCCGACCAAGTTCATCGCCCTGTGGGAGTCCGATCGTGTTGGTACAAAAGAAGGATGGGATGTGGAGACTCTGTGTTGACTATAGGGTGCTGAACAAGATCACTGTCCAGAATAGGTACCCGGTCCCATGGACTGATGACCTTCTGGACCAACTCAAAGGTGCAAAATAATTCATCAAGATTAACTTGAAGTTGGGGTATCTCCAGGTACCGATTGAACCCTCTGATGTGTGGAAGACTACCTTCAAAGCTAGGGAAGGCCTTTTCAAATGGCTGGTCATGCCTTTCGGGTTGACGAATGCTCCCGAAACCTTCACGAGGATGATGGACGACATCTTGCGGCCATTCACCAACTCATTTGTAGTGGTGTACTTGGATGACATTCTGATCTTTAGCCAGACTTGGGAAGAGCACCTTCACCACATCTGACAAGTCCTCCAAACACTGCAGCAACACAAATTGTTTGCCAATTTGGAGAAGTACACTTTTGGCATGACCCAGGTTCAATATCTAGGATACATTATTGATGAAAGGGAGGTGCGTGTGGATCCAGCCAAGATCCAAGTCATTCAGGATTGGCCAGCCCCAACCACTATAACAGAGCTTCGTAGCTTTTTGGGTCTTGCTAATTTCTACTGGAGGTTTGTGTTGGGATTCTCTCATATCACTTGGCCCTTGAGTCAAGTCACCAAGGGAGGAGTGAGAGAAAAATTATTTTGGTCGGAACCTCAACAAAAGGCTTTCATAGAATTGAAAAATCGCCTCTGTTCTGCCCCAGTACTCACTTTACCAGACTTGCAACAGCCATTTGAGATCGAGACATATGCCTCTGACTATGCCATTGGGGTAGTTCTTACTCAACAGGGACATCCAGTGGCATATCACAGTGAAACATTGTCTGACACATTTTGCAAGTATCCCACTTATGAAAAAGAAATGTATTCCATTGTGCAAGCTTGTCAAAAATGGAAACATTACATTTTGGGGAAGGAAACAATCATCCACACAGACCACCGACCCCTATAGTTCATACAGACACAAGGGAAGTTACAGAATGATTGCCATTAGAAGTGGTCCACATATCTGCAACAGTTTCATTTGAACATCAAGTACAAGAAGGGTAGCACCAATAATGTTGCAGACTGCCTCAGCCGACCACCAATCGTGGCGCTCACCACTGTGCTCAACTCTTGTGGGCACGAGACTTACGATTGTTAACTTCTCTATGAGAGTGACCAAATTTGGCAACCACGATTTAAAGGCACTCTTGGGGGTATGCAAGTTCCAAATTTTCACCTCTAAGATACACTTTTATGTCACATGAGACACCTTTGTGTTCCTTCAAGCAAGCGTACCAGAATGATATGGGAAACACCTACGGTCGATTCCTTTGGGAATTTCGAGTTGAGAAAATAGTAGCAATCCTGGCAAGAAGCCATTTCTGTTACTTCCGAACCGAAGGGTCCTTAAGGCTTCCCCGCGGATCTGCTGCCCCGCCGTGCCATTTCCGTGCCGGCCATCGAGCTTGACCTATATGCTCCGCTACCTACCCCTAGTCGACCTTGGGAATCCATCTCCATGGATTACATGTCGAGCCTACCTTCTTCTACGCATGGAAATGACTGTGTTTTCATGGTCGTCGACAGATTCTCGAAGATGACCATTATGGAGGCCTGCAAGAAGAATATCACAGCAGAAGCCACTGCTAAACTCTTCTTTGAACGAGTGTGGGTGTACTTTGGGATCCCACAATCTATCATATCAGATCGGGATAGCAGGTTCCTCAGCACATTTTGGTCCAGCCTCTGGTCAATGCTGGACTCCAAGCTCACCAAGTCCCATCTTTCACATCCCCTGACGGTTGGCCGGACGGAGGTCCGTCAACGGAATGATTGTGCACATTTTGCGCATGTACAATTCAAAGCATCCACGCACATGGGACGAGAGCCTCCCTTATGTACAACATAGTTATAATCGGGCTCTCCACAGTTCAATCGGCCATAGCCCCTTTCGGGTGGGCTTGGGATTCCAGCCACTATGTCCCATTGACGTAGCCATGCCATTTGCAGCTGCTCAGGCCAATTCAGCTCATGTCCAGTCTGAAGTTGACAAAGCCAGCAGCTTCATCGAGCGCATTCAACACATCCGCCAATAGGTTCATGATATATTGGACAGAGCCAATGCCAAGTACAAACAACGCCATGATCAACACCGGGTGCCACACAACTTCCAGGTGGGTGACAAAGTATGGCTACATTTGCAGAAGGAGCGCCTCACTGGACCCCACCGCAAGCTTCGCCCGCTCCGATACGGGCCGTACACCATCACCAAGGCTGTAGGGAACAATGCCTTCAAGCTTAGTATTCCACCATTCCTTGGTCTGCACCCAGTCTTCAATGTGGATCGCCTTCGTCCTTACTTCCCACCTCTACTGGACACCTCGGACATTGCAGAACAACTCACACCAACAGAGTTAAACCCAGACTGCATGGAACAGGCCACCATATATTGTATCATGGACATGCAAATCAAGAACACTCGCCAACAGAAGATCCAACTGTATCGGGTTGTCAAAGCTGGCCAACTCCTGCACCAAGGAAAGTGGTTCACCAAGGACCAAGTTCAGCAGAAATTTCCTCATCTCATGGAGAAACTTAACGCAATGGGGACCATTGCTTCCTAAGGGGGGAGGAATGATCCAGGTGGATATTGGTGGTCACCCGCCTATTCCACTTGGGGCTCCACCATTGTCTATTTCAGTTTTTCAGTTTCGGCACAGTTTACTATTTTTAGCAGTTTTTCAGGTCCTAAACTTCCGGAGCCGTTTTGAGGCCCTAAACGACGTTTTTTTGGAAAACGGAGAGAAACATGGTTCCATGGACCTCCATGGACCGATGTTGCTCATTCCAAATTTGTAGTCCTCGGATAGATCTTTCTAACGAGGTATGGTACGCGTCAAACGGAGATCGTATGCCAAAGTTACGCCCCTGGGAAGTTGAAACACCAATTTACCCAAACGGGGCCCATAGTTTTGGCGCTTCATCTCCTAGGGTTAGAGTTTTGGCTGTTTAGGATTTCCCATTGTTTCTAAATAATAAATAGGCCCTCGAGCCTCATTGTAACTCAGTTCAGAGGCCTGTAGCTACCACATCTCTTCTCAGAGATAGCTACCAGTGCCCTAGCTAGTTTTATTTCCATTATGTCTGTAAGCAAATTTCAGTTCTTTGATATTAATGAAATGAAGTGTTATTTCCGCTGCATCTCTATATTTATGGTTATGTGTTTATTATATTTCATTCTTGCATAAATCCATATCATTGAGGCATGTCTTGAGCTACGGGGTTGATATCGACAGCAGGGTATGTCTTTGTCCACAAGGAGTTGATAATGACCTTGAGGTATGTATTGTCCCTTGAGGTTGATATTGACCTTAGGGCATGTATTGTCCCTGGGGTTGATATTGACCCTGAGGTATGTACAATCCCTGGGTTTGATATTGATCTTGAGGTATGTACTATCCTTGAGGAATATACTGTTCCTGAGGTTGATATTTACCTTGAGGTATGTACTGTACTTGGGGTTGCCCCGTTTGAGGTTTCCCCCCAGGCTTTATATTACTACCTTGAGATTTGGGGTTCAAAATATTTCTATACATCATATAAAATTTCTCATTGTTCAAAGTTCTAGAATTTGATTCATTCAAGCCAGATGATGACATTAGTTTGTTTGGAAAAGGAGATGCTCCTGAGAACATACAAGAGAGTGACTGATAGCCTACATGAACAGACAGACCACCATAGAGAAATGTTTCTGGCGATTCAGAAAACATAGATGACTCACCTGACATGTTTATCAGAGGTCTATAACCTATTGGTGTAGAGTAAAAAGGTATTTGGGGTGGCGAATACTGAAGACCTACGTTTTGTAGAAAATCTATCAATGAATAATACCAAGCATCTTCTCTAAAAGAATTGTAAAAAATTGATTCACATTCTCTAAGTTCTAAATTTTCCTGAGTTAAAGGGAGAATTACTTCTTCTTCTATATCAGTGATTTCTTCAATACTAATGAGACTAGGAGGAAGATCTTATGTGATCTGATTCCTCACTCTGGGTGAATCAGGATAATCAAGAATTGGAGTAGTGAATTATAAAGTAGGTTCTGATGTAGCAGGTTCAATTTCTGGTTCAGAAATTTCAGGTTCTTTAGATGATAATTCACTTGTTATAGAAGCAACTTCGGTTGATTCAAAAATTGAAACCGTCTATGGAGTATCTTTTGCTACTTGCGATTGATCTACTTCGAAATCAACATGAGTGATTATAGATGATTCTCCTTGTTCCGTTAATCCAGTTCTACTGATAACATTTGGTATTAGAGATTTAAGTCATTCTAGTTGGCTTGGTGTGTACTCACAGGGTTTCCCCTGAGTTCTACGTGATCGTCTTGGTAATTCAGCCACGATTAAAACTTTTAACACACGAAAACAAAGAAAATATCAATCAAAAATTCCTAAAGTCACTCATAAACAAACAAATGATCACACGCCTATAAAATCTAAGAGAGCAAACCACACACAAACAATAGATTCCCGCACTAAAAACACTAGTTGGTGATGAAATCCAACATCGTAGTATTTTAATGCATAAATAGCGGTTGGAACAGTTACCTTGACAACCTGCTTAATGAAACATACCGGTGCAAGTTTCTCCACTTAAAACATCTTGAGTGAAGATAACCCTCCGAAGAGTCCAAGTGAGTCTAATCAATGTCTTCTTTAGGTACACTGGGATCTTCCCTCCACCATCACCTTGGGAAAGAATCCTAAAGTTTATGGCCACTAAGGTCACCAACAGGAACAAATATACCTGGGGGAACAATCTACGATTCGATACACATGCAAGGGTAGAGTAACAAAGCTCAATCCCCTTGAAGGCTCCTTGACATAATCCAAGGTTTATCGACAAGTGACCCTAGGCTCCTTGACAATGGTCAATCCGAGGTTTACCATTGTTAATACGTGTATATCTTCTATCATTCCTAATGAGTAAGGATTGATTACCTCACTCGTTTGGATATCATCTTGTGCTTAACTCCTTTAGGAGGAGCTTCCCAGAGCATACATGCTACTATTGGAATTTTCCTACCGCAAGATCAACTACTTGTTTGTTTTAATTGTCTTGGAGAGTTAATTACACCCTACTCCAAGACACTAGCCTAAGCTATGTTGGTGGAAAAGAGCCCTAGAAAAATAAAAATTTGCTAGATTGATTTTAATTAAGAGTTACTTTTAGTTGGTTGTTTCTATGGAAAATGAGCATGAAAGTGAAACTTCAATGATGTATAATGACTTGACTCTAAAAAACACTAAAATGCATCTATATGAGAAACAATTCATTCCTTTTCTCAATGAAACCTATCTAAAAGAAAGAGTTGAGCGATGCAATTGCTTTTAAAACCTTAATCCTTCCTTTTAAAACAACAATATATGAAAAGAAATCTTTTTCATGAGAACTCAATGATTAATTTCTCAAAAAGAAATCCCTTTTTATCATTCAAGTCTTAAACTACAAATAAAATAGTTTCCAAAAGAAAAGTATGATTAGTTAGAAATCAAAATTCAAAACTAAAAACACTAATTTTGAACTCTAAAAATTTCTAAAGATTTAAATTTTAAGACTAAAAACTCTAAAAATTTTGAGGATGTTTTGCTCAGTTTGTAATCTAACCAAGAAATACATTTCTTATCCTAGCAAGAAATCAAAATCATCCAATGGTGGCTTTAAAGTGAAATTCAAAACTTATTGAACTAAAAGTCTCTTAAGATTTGCAAAAAAAAAAAAAAAATTACATCTAATTCTCATAGAAGCAAGTTCTACTATAAAGCAAAGGCTCAGCAAGAAAACAATGAAATACCAGTGATCTAAGGTATATAAAGGTTTCTGATCTTTGAGCAACACAAACACAAAGAAAAAAATCACTCATAAAATGCAAATCTTTAGAAAATCACTCAAAACTTAGGAATGCTAGAAGAAACTTTCACAAGAGGCTTTTGACAGTGAACACAAGTCTGGATAATCACAGAGAATCTTGTAAGCTGGTACCAGAAAAGAAAATTTTGATTTTTTCAAAAAAATTCTCAAGGTCTGCAAGTTTCAGTGTAAAAAGGTGCGGTACCGCACTTTTTACATAGAGAAACTACGAAGGTGACCACACTGTTTTCAAAGAAAAAGTGCGGATATCATAAAGCTTAAAGAAAAATAAAAAATTCTAAGTACTTTTCAGGGATTCAACAGAGATAATTTACCCAAGCTAGTATGGACTAATCAAAATAAAAAAAAATGCTTTCAAAAGTCAAACACTGTTGGAACACCTAATCCTACATGGGTAGGTGTGGAATATGAAAATTCACAATGGAGTCCAAGTGACCTTGGAATGTGAAACCAAGAGTCACACCATTGTACTATAAATGTACATCTTTGTATAATGGAAAATAAGAAAGCCTCACGCTTATCCTTCATTGTGTTGAGTCTCTTGTGTGTGTGTGCTCATATTCCTCATACACCATGTGTGTTCTTTAACATGCTGTTTAACATGGTATCAGAGTGGGCAATTGCTGGCCCTGCTCCAAATTGAGTGAGCCATTTGTGTTTATGGCCTGTGCATATCTGCAAAAATTCTTGTCATTTTTGCAGCACTTAGAGATTTCTGCAGCAGTATTTTTTCCACATTCAGAAAGTGGTTTTGGAGAAGGAGCAGCATTCAGAAGAAAGAGCAGCATTCAGAATTTTTTTTTGAAGAAGAGTAGCAGTGGTGTTGAAGAAGCACATCTGAAGGTTTTCTAAATTCTAATGTTTTCCTGCAATCTCTGCATTTTAAATTCCGCATTTGAAGAGCTGCTGGATATTATTTAAAATTGGGTTTCTGAAGAAGTTTCTGGTTTTTATTGCAAAATAAATCTGAGTTTTTTTTCTACTGGAAAATTCTTCATCTCTGCATTTTCTGCTGCTGGGCTATTGAAAAAATTTCTGGAAATTCTCCAAATATGCTATACATTTGGAAAATCTGCAAGTATTCTGCTGAAAATTTTGTGGTTTCTACTCTACTCTACTCTCCTGTTCTTTTAAAATAAAATTAAAAAAAAAAAAAAAACTCTGCAGCTTGACCTTTCAACCTCCCCTTTACCATCCATTCCCCAGCTCTACGCCCTCTCAACTCAACGCATCTCCCTCACTTCAATACATCGACTCCCCTTCCCACAAAAGTCCCCTTCCTCACGTCACTCCGCCCCTGCACAATCACCTAACGCCGCACCCCATTTTCTGTACGCCGCACCCCTATCCCTCTCGACCACTCAACACTCATCGAACCCTGTGTAATACCCAACGCCCCTCTTCCATTCACACTACTCATCCCCATGGCATCATCTCACGCATATGCTCAAACATCCACTCATCAATTGCTTCAACACTCATCCCACCACCTACCCTCTCTCACCTTACAGTCCCTGCGTATACACACGCCCTCCACCTCACATGACCCCTCACGCATATGCTTAAACGCTCTCTCTCCCTCACAAACTCGCTCGGCCCTCTACTCGACCATTCCTCTTCTATTATTTCTGCGTTAATTTTTATTTAATATTGCCCCTCTTCTTATAATAGCATCCCACCATATAATAAGCATATACTATACGTCCTTTCCATTTTAAATGACTCCTCTCCATTTTAAACCACTCCCCTCTCATACCATTAATTACGTTCCTCTTTTAAATTTTTTAAAATTCCCCCCCACTAAATTAACTCCACTTATAATTAATTCACCTATTAATTACATTCCTGTTTTTTAATTTTTTAAAATTCCCTCCCACTAAATTAACTCCACTTATTATTAATTCACCTATTAATTTCTTTTAGTTTACTTTTCCCCTCCCTTTTAATTTAATTTCCCTCCCCTTCCACTAAAATTAATCCTCATTTTAAATTTATTCCCCCCTCCTTATAAATTTCCCTTCACTTTTATATTCCCTTCATTTTTTAATTATTCTCATTTTTTTAATTAATTTTTAATTAATTAAAGAAATAAAAAAACAGTAGAGAGAGAGAAAGGAGAGAGTTATGAATAGCAGAAAATGGAAAATGGCATATGAGGAGCACATGGACTGAAATTTGCAGATTTACATTGTGATTTGTGGCATTGATTTGAAGGGTGATTTTTTGAAGAATTTCACATTTGAAGACAAGTTTGCCATCATTGAAAACAGTTATTTGAAGAAGAGAATTCAGTTGCATAGTGTTTTCAGCTGCACATATTTTGCAGAAATATTGTATTGAACTGACATTGATTTTCATCTTCATTCAATACTTGAGTTGTTGAAAAATTGTTGATTGTCCTCCATCATTTGAGGAGCACACTTTGTACTTTGAGATTTCCATAGTTGGAAATTCCTTGGAGTCATTTGTATTTGTTGAATCACATTGTAACCGGGTGCATTTTCGGTTGTAGCCGACACCCTTTCATTTTTTGAGCCTAAGTTGTTGAAATGGAAAAAATCAATGAGTTATTAGTGTTGTTGAATAACCTCATTCATTCAAATGTTGATGATGTGATAAAAATGAGCAATAGTGCTCTTTGTGACATTCAAAGTTGTTTGCAAGATGCACAAGAAAAGATCTAGTTTTTGCAATTGGAATCTCAGCTCCAACAAGACGAACTTCAGTAGAAGAGTCACCATTCTAAACCTGTTTCTGTTTAGAACATTGTGAAAGACTCCCATCAGCAGCAAGTCAAAAAATTTGTAGTTGATTCCCATTCAGTTCCTTGCATTAGAGAAGATTTACATGCAGATGCAGCAGTTCAACCTGCACTTCTCAAGCCCATCATCAGACCTTGGGAAGAGCTTGTCCACAACAAGCACCGAACCGGTCTTGGATATGACAAGGATGTGTCCTTTCATATTCCAGACTACACCAAGCCCATCATATTTCAGAGTTCCGGATTCATGTATGACAATTCACCTACAGCTGTTCCAGATCCTGTTCCACAACAACAACAAATTGAGAAATGCCAACACTGTGATCGAGTTGGCCATATGAAAGATCACTGTTTTGATCTTCATCCATGCAAGCACTGTGGTCGGCACACCCATGCTTTAGACAGATTCTTCAAACACAAGCCTCTTGCAAGAACCAAGATTCATCTTGGATGGATCGCTTCTTGGCAATGGGCATCAGCAGCCAAGAAGATGTTTACGACACATGTTAGAACTTGTTCAAGAATATTGAGCAAACTTGCAGTTGATTTTTCGCCATCATCTCACCTTTTCCTTGACAGGGGGGAAAATGGTGGTCATGTACAAGCTTCGATGACAGATCAAGCGAGCCTGAGCCACAATCTCTCATTCCATGTTCAGAGTTGTAGCCAGTAGTTCAAGCGAGCCTGAGCCACAATTCGTCATTCCAGATTCAGAGATGTAGCCAGAGACACAGATTCCCATGAGCATGCCTTCGGTTGGTGGATAACCTAAAACCATCATCTTTGGTTGGTGGACAACCTAAAACCACCACGGGTAGTATACCTTCCTTCTTTTAGGTCGAAGGTCTCCCTTTCATATATGAGGAACACTTCCTCTAGCAGAAGCCCTCAGCTTAGCAGCCTTCAGCTTCTTTCCAGCATTGGTTGAGTTCCAAGAAATGCTTCAAAGCATTCTAGAGTTGTTGGTAATCCTAAAACCATCACAGGTAGTAGACCTCCCTTCTTTTAGGTTGAAGGTCTCCCTTTTATATGAGGGACAATTCCTCTACCAAAAGCCTTCAGCTTCTTGCCAGTTTTGGAAGAGTTCCGGGAACTGCAACAAGTTTTGCGTTCCAGTGTTTGTGGTCATCCTAAAACCACCTCTTTTTCCAACATTTCAGAGAGTTTATTCAGCCCAAGTGCTGCCATGTATACTTTGCAGATTTGTATTACAACTCTTTTCTTGGACTCACACATACCCCTTCGGATTAAGGGGGGATGTTGGAACACCTAATCCTACATGGGTAGGTGTTGAATATGAAAAGTCACAATGGAGTCCAAGTGACCTTGGAATGTGAAACCAAGAGTCACACCATTGTACTATAAATGTACATCTTTGTATAATGGAAAATAAGAAAGCCTCACGCTTATCCTTCATTGTGTTGAGTCTCTTGTGTGTGTGTGCTCATCTTCCTCATACACCATGTGTGTGCTTCAACATGGTGTTTAACAAACAAAAAGAAAAAGAAAACTATGTTCAAGAAAAAAACAAATTCCCCAGTGGAGTCGCCATTTTGTTAGGTGGATAAACCATTCTTACGGACAAGAAAGACCTCCCTTGTATCACAAGGATAGCTAGAAACAAACAGGACAAATGTAAACTACTTTCTCTAGATTATATATGATTTAGAATTTTATATGGTGAAGAAAGGACCTACTTGTGATCCGATGCTAGTTGAATTATTCTTTCTCGTCGCTCCAAAAAGTCACCTCTTAAGGCCTACAAACAAAGACATGGAAGAGAATCAAAAGCACTTGCAAGATGTAATAATTCAAAAATCACAAATCTATCTTAATGATCAAGGAAGTTAAGAAATAATTCATTCAAGTAAACATATAAACAACTTATTGAGAAACAGGATCCATTTTTATTATCTTTAAATAAAAGAAGGAGTCTTACAACCGTGTTTTCCTTGATGTCGTACAGGTCCTTCAGAGGTCCGGAACAAGTGATTTCCTTTGTTTTTACAAGCCCTTCCACTCTTTGAACCCGCCTAAATGCGAGTGTGTAATCGTTCTCGCATGGATAACAGCTAGAAAAAAGAGTATGTTTCTTCAGAAATTTCCTTCTCTATCGTAGCTACCAAGTACAAAGCAAGTACTAAGTGTATACAAAATGTATAGAGAATTTTTACATATATGAGCATGTACCCTTGAGACTGAACCAAAGCTTCAATTTATAGGAGAATGAAAGTGGTTAAAGCTCCAAAATGGAAGGGATAGAGTCCTCTTATCAAGGGGTTAAGTTCCAAAGACCAAGGAATAGGCTCCTTTTATGAAGGGATTAATGTTCATGAATGGAGGGAGTGAGGCTTCGACTGGATAATGCCTTCTAGAAGCTTCCAGCTGGGAGAATATTCGACCATATGGGCTTCTAGAATTTACTTTCACCTTCAATTTACCTTTTACACGGGTCCACACCTTTAATGAAGAAAACGTGTGGTCGGCTCTGCATTTTTTAGAGCAAAAGGGTGTGGTGCCACAGGTAAGGCTAAGGAAAAGTGCGGCACAAGTGTTTTTATGATTTTTACAATATTTTCTCCAAATTCAAGACTTGTCTTAGGAGCTTTAGGGTTGTATACTTCTAAGGGAGCATTATATAGGTATTGATGAACCCATATAGACAGTAAAATGTCATGGTGACAAAATAATGTGTAACAAGAAGGTGACTAGCGGCTGAAGAAAGTCATCGGTGATGGAGGTTTTGTCTATGAGGACAAACAACATAAAAAGTGGTTCATCATCATGCTATTTCCACATTTGTTAGGACCTATGGGCCAACAGAATATTGGTTCATGGGAAGAGGCCTTGGATATTTCCATGAAGCTAGAAGTTGTGCCAAGGGATGATGCTCAATTTGGGGCACTACAGATCCAAAGCCTGCTAGAGGCTATGCACTTAGAAATTTAGAATCTAAGAAGGATCGAGGTAAAGAAGCTAGTGCAGATATCTGGTGCACATGCTGCAGGGTATCGGGCCACAATAAGGATCAATACCCCCTGCTTTAATATTATATGGAGAATGGGGGACCAAGTCCAGTACGCCCTAGAGATATTTTTGGACCAAGTACCCCCACGATGTGGTGCACTAACTATTAGGTAGTAGGAATACATGATACAAATCATTGCCCACAATTTGGTGACTATGTCCCAAAACTAAAGAAACAATGGTGTATATTCTGCTCATTAGTGGGTCATGACGAGCACAACTGCCGAACATTCAACCTGATTATAGATATGGGAAACCTATACAGGGTGTACGTTAACCCTTTGTTGCCAGTATCTCCCTCTGGGCGGGGAGGATCCCCTGCAAGAGGATGGGGAGGAGGGAAAGGCAAAGGCATGGGTCGAGGAAGAGGGAAACTAATTTTATAAAAATGTGAGGATGTTGTACATTATGCAAGAGATTGTCTGAACCCTGCACACATCTTGTAGGTATTACAAACTATTCGATCATGTAATTGAAGATTTTCCTGTGCTAATAGTGAAGATGTAGGAGACACAATAGATGCCAACGTAGAATGTACAAAGGGTTAATATGGAACTGTCCGATGATGGGCCCAGTGTCAATGTAATTATGCACAGTGGCATTGCCACCAGAGGAGCTGAGGAAAAATCTATAGCCAACCCGCTAATAAAAAAGGCCTCTGACAAAAAGGAAAGCCTAGACCTGAAAAAGGAGAAATAGACCTTGATCAAAGCTAGGAAGTATTTTACTAAAGACTTACCATCCACCTCAAGGATTCGGTGGATTCGAAGGTAGATGAAGAAGTTAAGATGTTCCTTTAGGCATGTACGAAATTACTGTGCAATTAGAAGGTAGTGGAGAATATCCAAGAATTAATAGATAGTTGTGCAAAAAGGGATGCCTCCTGAACAGAGGTTAAAGCTATAAAAAAGATTTATATGAACAAGAAAAGGACTAATCGGGAGATGCGTATGACTACTCATATTAGAGATTATGATATGGATCATGTCATTCTTGATCTAGGCTGATCTGATGCCAATATCCTTCCCAAACAAACCTGGTAGAGGATGGGAGAACCCAAGCTGGAATGGTCCACTATTCAATTACGTATGGCTAACCAACACGAGATCATTCCACTATGCAGGCTGCCGAAGGTTGTGGTAGACATTGCAGGGGTTAAAGTCTATGTTGATTTTGAAGTAATCCATATTGTGGATGATGCAAACCCGTACCCTCCACTCTTAGGTCTGAAGTGGGCTATTTATATGGGAGGTATCATCAATCTGAAAATGAGAAGCATGGTCTTTGAGAGTTATGGTATGCGGGTAATAGTCCCCTTGGATCCAACAGAAAGAGAATGATATACAGAACTGGTGCACAAGGAGGAGGATGTTGACAAAATTTACAAACTCACTGCCCGGTATGATGATTGGATCAAACCTACATCTCATGGCATGTTTTTCTTGGAGAAAAGCAGCGCATGCCTCTCAGACTCGGATGGTGAGATGGAAAATTTGCAAAACCGGTTGCATGATGTATCTGCTCTAGGGTGCCTCAAGATCAAAAATATATTCTGATTCATCTCTTTATAGGTAAGAGGACTTCCCTACTTTGATGGTTCTGTTAGTGTCAAGGAATTTTTGAAAAATTTAGAAGCAGATGTCCCTGAAGAAAAAATATTTTGGGCACTTGATTTGGCTATGCGTGAAACCCCTGCGTGATGGTGGGAAACCCACAAGGGGGCTTTTCAGGACTGGGAGGAATGCCAAAAAATGATGATCCTGTGATTTGAAACTCCAATCATCCCACCCATGGAGCTCTTTTCTAGCTGTGGGGATCCACGCAAGTAACTAGCTATGTGGATGGAATTATGGAATGAAAGGACGTGGAATGAATGGGTCCATATGTTTATTCATGCCTTTGGACCAATCCCCACCACCTGGTATCTAGATGTAGAGCTACACCAATGCACCCACCACTAGGGCAGCATCACAAAAGATTTCATGGTGACCTTTGGTTTAGTTAGAGGGACAAAGAATCTGGATGAAGCCCTGCATGATATAGATCCTCTTATCTTTGATGAGTCTTCCCCTCGAATGGAATGTGTTGCGCCAGCCTGGGATGCACATATGCGGGATATTGTCAACTGTCGAAATTTTTCAGTTGAAGACTTTGATGAGGATCCTAGGAATATCACTATCCTAGAGTTTGAAGGAGAGTGTGCAGTTGCAGGACCCCTATTGCAGGCGATAGATGTGACCAAACCACTAAATTTGAAGGAAGTCAACATTGGGATGGAAGAGCAACGCAAGTTGGCCAAAATTGGGGATTACTGGGATGATGATACTATTGGAAATATTGTGGAGCTACTGACCAAATATCAGGACCAATTCCCTACAAAGTTCTCTGAGCTCAAAGGAATTGTAGTAGATCTGGGTGTCATGAAAATCACCTTGAAGCCGGACACACGTCCTATCAAGTAGCGACCCTATCGACTGAACCCTAATTATAAACAGAAATTCAAGGAGGAAATAGATAAGATGGTGGTCGTAGGTATCATTGACCTGGTAGAACAATTTGATTGGGTAAGACTTATGGTGGTTTAAGAAAAGAAAAAAAAAGGAGAGATAAGGATCTGCGTACATCTGCACAAGCTGAATGATTCTTGCGTACATGATCCTTTCCCCATGCCATTCTATGATTAAATCCTGGATAATGTGGGAGGTTAGGAAACATACTCATTCACTGATGGGTTTTCAGTGTACCATCAGATTAGGATTGCACCAGAGGATTGCAGCAAGACAACCTTCGCAATTGAATGGGGCTCCTTCCAGTACATTGTTATGTCATTTGCGCTGAACAATGCCCCTGCCATTTTCTCGTGCGTAGTTGTAGAATTATTCAAAGAATTCATCCATAAGTTTTTGGAGGTCTATTTTGATGATTGGACACTATTTGGATTAGTAAATAAGCATGTGCGAAGCTACACATGATGTTGGATACCTGCAGAAAACAACATATTTCGCTGAACCTCAAGAAGTGCATATTCTACGTACCATTTGGGATTTTGTTGGGACATGTTGTATGTCAACAGGGATTGATGGTTGACCCAGCCAATATTGCAGTTATTATCAATTTAGCAGTACACACCACTGAGAAACAGTTGCGCTCCATCTTAGGACACACAGGCTACTATAGGAATTTTATTCAAGGGTATGCCCTAATCAGTGCACCAATGGAAAAGCTGCTAAAGAAGGATGTATTCTTTTTCTCGGATGAAGAGTGTCATAATAGTTTTGAGTTGCTGAAAGAAAATATGGTCACTGCACCTTTTCTCATATTTCCAGACTGGGGGAATGTCTTTCATGTACATGTGGATGCATCAGGAATATCCCTGGGAGTTGTCTTAGCGCAGCCCAGAGAAGAAGACATTGATCATCCGGTTGTATTTGCTAACAGAAACTCTCTAGCACATAACGTAACTATTCTAATAATGAATGAGAAGGATTGGAAATGGTGTATGCCCTGCAGAAATACATGCACTATCTATTGGGAGGACACTTTAAGATGTCCAATGATTACTTAGATTTAAAATACCTGGTTAATAAGCCTATGTTGGGGGGGGGGGGGAGAGATTTGTAGATGATTACTGCTATTTTAGGAGTATGATTTTGAAGTTATTGTGAAGCCTAGGAGACTTAATTCCAGACCTAATCACTTATCTCAGATTGAGAGTGGGGAAGAGCCAACTAGTCTGGAAGAAGGATTACCCAATGCGCAACCTTTTTCTATCCAGCTGGTGGACGAATAGTTAGGGGACATTATTCATTTCTTTACCACAGGAATGGCACCTACATACTATTTAGTGCAACAGAAGGAGTTGGTGGCCCATGCAACTAATTTCACTCTCAATGCTGGTCAATTATACAAGTCGGGAGAAGATGAGGTACTGTAGAGGTATATATTAGAACATGAAAGACAAACTATCTTAGCAGATGCCCATGGAGGGGTGGCAAGAGGCCACTATGCAGAAAAAGAAACTGTGCAGAAGGTATGGAGGGTTGGGTTGTGGTGGCCCACATTGCATAACAATGCACATGCATAATGTCGAGCCTGTGATGCATGCCAATGGATAGGGAAACCTACGCGTAGAGACAAGATGTCCCTGCAACCATAAATGGATTTGCAGGCATTCGAAAAATGGGCCATAAAATTTGTAGGACCCATCAATCCCCCAGGAAATAAGAATGGTGAACGTTACATCATTACTGCCACTGATTATGTAACCATATGGACAAAAGCGAAGGATGTGAAGGATTGTACTATAGATACCATTACACACTTC
Source organism: Pinus albicaulis (assembly GCA_034641835.2). Classification (NCBI taxonomy): domain Eukaryota; kingdom Viridiplantae; phylum Streptophyta; class Pinopsida; order Pinales; family Pinaceae; genus Pinus; species Pinus albicaulis. Next base: position 1,592,226,814 of record CM076575.1, on the reverse strand, counting down.
ATATTTGAGCATATTATGACCAGGTTTGACTGCCCAAATATCTTGATGAGTGATAGAGGTAATATTTATTTTAATGAAACCATTGAAGCTTTGACTAAATAATATCATATCCACCATGCAAAGAGTACCTCATATCACCCACAAGCTAATGGGGTGATAGAGGCTTTCAAAAAAAAATTGGAACATGTGCTAACTAAGGTCTGTAATGTTGATCGAAGTGATTGGGACGTGCACATCCCCTTAGTGATCTAGGCCAATAGGACTACATGCAAGAAGCTAACTGGGAAAACTCCCTTCAGGATGGTCTATGGAAAGGAGGCGATCATGACTACGCATTGAAACTTTTAAAAACATGGCAGAACTTGACATCATGGAGGAATTCTTGACGTAGTTGGTTGCCTTGGAAGAGGATCATTTCATTTCTAAATTTCACCAGCATGTTCAAAAGGCTTGAGAAAAGGCTTGGCATGATCAGCACATCTGACATAAGGTTTTTAAGGAGGAAGAGTTGGCTTTTCTCTATGATAGTCAGTCTGTGCACCACCCAGGGAAGTTCCACAAACATTTTTTGGGTCCTTATATAGTAAAATATATTATCGATGGTTGTACGGTAACATTGGCTACGTTGCGTGGAGACTACTTACCTGGGTACGTTAATGGAAGTTGTGTGAAACCTTACAGAAATGACCCGACACCTACCAAATGACTATATGGTTGGAGTATCTGTCTCAGGATTGTTGCGTGCACTAGGAAGGAAAGGTGAAGGGAGGTGCAACATGCGTGCAGGGGTAGTGCACAGGTAAGGAGGCACGAAAAGGTATGATGAAGGCACAGGGGAAGGGCGCAGCTAGAAAAACTAGCCGTTGGAATAGTAAAATTGGGTGAAATTTTGATTTCACCATTGGATGGGGTGGGTATTTGGAAATTAATGTAGTGATCTTGGAGGATTTTTTACCGTTTCCTCGATGGTAGGTCACATTTAATGCGAATCCAACCATTTTTACTCATAGAGGTCTATAAAAGGAGCGGCATAGGTCATAATCGGTTCCTTTTCTTTCTAATGTTCTTATGCCCTATGCTTTACTGCAAATTCTATGTGTTGTGTGATCGTGCCATTTGTATTTCTGGGCAAGCTACCCCCTCTAACAGCAACAACCTCTAATTTATAGTCTGTGCAAGGATGACTTCTTTTTACACCATCGATTCATCACCTATTAGGACCTACACTGAAATTGGGTTTTAAGATGTGTTTGAGGTAACTCTCGATGTTGAAGCTTTCATTTCCATGTACGCCAAGGGAAAGGGAAAGGGGAATGAAAAATGAAATGAACAAGGGAAGGAGAAGGGGAAGGGGAAAGCTAAGAAGTGGGCTTCAATGAAGTCACACACCTCCTCCCGGATTGTGCATTACCCTAGACAGGTGCCTCGGGCGCACTCGCCCAATCCTTTGAAGTGCCCTATGACACCCCAGGAAGAAGTTCTGTTAGTACCAACATAAATCCAAGGAAGCCAATGGTGCGCACCCCCAATAATGTTTATTTTTTTTTAGAATATATGCAAATTCCACTGGTTCCATAGGAGGTCCCTTTGACTGGCAACAGGTTCGAGATCCTTCCCTCCATTAAATTTGATGACCATGACCTAGAAAATGAAGATGCCTTCTTGGATCTGGCCTCAAAGTTGTATCTTGAGAGGGTACTGTATGATAATGTGTCGAAGGTGGAACCAATGTCATGGGCTTGCAGGCTGGAGGCCTCAGGGATTTTCAATTTGTTGCGCATCCCCCACTTTAGGAAATATCATATCACTAGCTTGGTTGTGGGCCAGCTGCTTGCATTGATCCATGATGGATGCTTGTGGATCCAATGCCACATCCCAATTGACGTTGCACTGATTCATAAGATCACTAACCTGCCCATGAAAAGTCCCCATCCCATCAAGGGATTCAGAAAGAAATATGAGCAAAAGGTGGCAGAGGAAGTGCGAGACAAATACAATGTCAACCGCAACAAGTGGGGATTCATAGTAGAGACCATCGCTGACCCGGGAATGCGCATGGGCACTCTACTGCTCCCATGAAAGATGATGCGCAAGTGTAGAGCATCTATCACCCCTACCTATGTGATTGAGCTAGAAGGATGATGCGATAAAGGGGTCTATTACAACTAGTCGTAGTACCTCTGTAAGGAGTTCTTAGAAAACATGTGTGAGGTGTAGGACAAGGGAAAGGCATTCTATTACTCCTCGTTGGTGTTGGTGATCGCTCTGATCACGTGGGAGGTACCTGATGATGCGGTGCTCCATGAACTCGAGCCCGATGTCTGTGAAGGAGCGCGTTATGTGAACCTGTGGGATTCTAATGATTCAAAGCACATCAAGGAGAACTAGGTGTTCTGGGTGATGTTCGATCGTGCACTGGCAGTGGCGATCCATTCTAGGTCGTTCTTATCGCTCGCAGTATACGATAAGTACAAGTGCATTGCTGACTTTCATGTCACCATGCACAATGTGCAGATCAAGGCCCGAAATGATCCAGTTTGGTACAACATTCCGTACATGGTCCTAGATGCGTAGGTTGATCAAGCCATTGCTAGATGGTTCATGCATGGAAGTTGGGCCTCAAATATTTTGGCCCGATCACATAAGGTGCCTCTAGAAAATATGCGATGTCGAAGGCTATGGTCCCACCGAGCACGGAGAAGGAGACCAAGGTGCATTCCACTGAGAAAGTAACTACTAAGGAAACCCCCAAGTATGCCACCAAGGGGGCGGAGCAAGAGCCTCAACAAGATGAGGAGACTTAAGGACTTGGTGGGGAGGGCGCAGAGTCCCCACGTGGGACAAAGCACACTAGAAAGCCTCCTAAAGGGTAGCAGAAGAAGCGCAAGGCTGACAATACCAGAGGGGAAGTGCACGTTACTATGATAGAGGAAGATCTAGACAATATCGCAGACATCATTGCTACTGCCTCCGAGGATTGATAGATTTCCCTAGAAGATCAATAGAAGGCCACACTAGAGGCTTTACAATCCGGGTTGTAGGTGCTCCAGTTGAAAGCAGATACTCTTGAAGAAAGCATGAATTATCAGGCGAGGTCGATTAAAGAGAGCCTACCAGGTACAATTTTCATCACAGCCATAGAAAGCATAATTTTTCCATTCCCAAGCACAGCAGTAATAGTAGAACCATCAGCCTTGTGCACGCAAGTCCAATCATGCGTGGAATTTGGCCTTAATGTCGCAAAAATAGCGAGTGGGCAGCTACATGCTCTCCACTTGTTTGTGTCTACCGAGCTCTAGAATATAGAATTTCGAGCATAGCACCAGCTAAGTGAGGTTGAGTAGAAGATTGCTGACAAAACTGTCAAACCTGCCCAAGCTTAAGCAGCCTACATCGCAGCAGTTGCGTAGCAAGCATAATTAGAGCACCTGATCGACCGATTATGTGAAGACATGCCGGAAGTGATTCCCGCCTCTACTGCACCACAGGCCAAGGTTGAGGGCTTGGTCGCTGCCTTGAAGGCATCTAGGACAGAAGTAAAAGCTATCAAAGCAGACCTAGAGCAACAAATTTCTCCACTACAAGCTAAGATGCATCCAAAAACCCCTCCTAAGGTGCATGCCCAGCAAGCCGCAGTGGTGAAGGAAGCCACTAGCATCATTTCAACACATATCACCAAGGGATTGGAATTATTAGATACTGCTATGGGGCTATCGTCAACAGTGCAGTGCGATCCCCTCCTCCGACAGTTCAACCAGGAGTTGCAAGGATTTTGAGCATATGGAAGCTACCATACCCACCCTCATGGCAGCACAAAACTTAGCATGCCTTCGTACCATCCACGCTCTCACAGATGAAATTGAGGAGCTTTGCTACAAGAAGCAATTCCTTTGTGAAAATTTGAAGCCGTGGGCAGGTGAAGCATTTAATATTTCACGGGACTTAGACGAGGTAGTAAAGGAGCTAAGCCAGACCCTGGATAGCGTCACTACAGCTGCTAAAGGACTGAATTCACAAAATTTGGTTGAAATTCCGCAAAACGTAGAAGCACAGAGTCAAGGCATCCTCCCCCGATTTTTGCCACAGTTGAGGAGCTCCAAGCCAAGATGAATACCCCACTTCTTATGTGACTTAGGAAAAGTCACAATATTGTGTTGGGAGTGTTAGCACCTAATCTGAACCCCAGGCTGAAAAGGGAAAAACAGGGTAACAACTAAACCATGCTCAGCCTTGTAGCTAGCCCTACAAGGACATTAGAGGGATCTCTCTGTAAAAATAGATATTAGATAAAAAAACAATAGTGGACTGATATTAGGCTAGGTAAAATTATGGGAAAAAGGTTTTAATAAAATGAATGAAATTTCAGGGATGTGTGGGACAAAATGGGACAGTTGAAACTGGGGATTAGATCAGGACACAGGGTATTTCATGGGGCAGGATAAGCAGGAAACTTTAGCAATTAAAATTAAATAAGGATGGGATGGAAATACTGGTGAGGAGATGAAAAGGGCACAATAAATGGATCCTTTTCAAATAGAAGAAAAACACAAGAGTATGAATGGTTTCCCAAGGCAGGGCATAAAAAAAATGGATCCTACCTTTCTATCTTGAAGGCATTCAAAAGAAATGTTTATGGATGAATGGAACACATAAAAATTCACATATGAAAAAAAGGAGAAAAACAAATGCTAAATCTCATACCACATGGATCCCACAAATCAGAGCTGCGTCTCTTATTAATCCCTGTCAAACTGTACAATGGAGCTCAAAATGTTCTTCCACACTATTCCCCTACTGCTAAATTGCATCCCCATACCAATGATTTACAATTACAATCAATAGGCCAGATTTGTGAGAACACAGATCCACAAAAGAGGGGTTGTTTTAACAACTGAAGAACCAAAATCTGAAGATAGAAAAAGAACTAACAATCTACCCTAAAGAAGGAAAAACATTACATTTGATCATCATGGGCAGATTTTGCTGTTACATAAAAAATAGACAATTTAAAGAGTCAATCCTATTTTTTCTAGTGTTGTAGAAAATATTTGTTTCATTTAACTCTTGGCCAACTGACTGTTTTATTTTCTTTCCATTATTTTGTTTGAATAAAACTGACCTTTTAAGTAAAATTTTGTTCAAAATAAAACTGAAATGAAATTATATGCTTTGTGAAGGGAAAAATTAATCTTTAAAATGGATAGGAGCGGAGGAAAGGAGGCGGGACCCGCATCACAATCGGAATCGGAAGGGGTGGGAGGGGGAATACAATAATATAATAAAACATTTGAAAATATACATTGCGTTGGTACCAATCACAAGTGCCAATCGCAATCGGGATCGAGAGGATCGGGGAGGTGTGTCACATGAAGAATCGTCGATTGCGACGAGCGATCAATCGCATTGAGGAAAAGTAATCAGTGATGGGTAAATGGGATGCATGATTGATCCCTGTGATTGGATCAGGGGTGTGATCGGCAGGACTTAACATGATTGCATCGGATTTTTTGAACGATGGGTCAATTGGGGCGCTTGTGTTGATATTGCGATGAGATTGGAAAGTCGGCGGGATTTATAGTATAAAATTTATTATAAAGTTTATTATAAAGTATGGTGAGGAAGTGGTTGTAATTGCATATGTGTTTTAAATGATCAAATAATGTGATTATTCAATCAGAAGGGGGGGAAAAAGGATTTTATAAGAAAACATTAAACTTTAAACATAAATTCTAAGGGAAAATGGGAAGTAGGGATTACATGAGGATATAAGGGACCTTTATTTCACTTAAGCATATATTTCAATCCAGAAGTCAGTCTTAAGAGTGCAGTATACTGTTGGAAAGCTCTTTCCGAGATCTTTATGACGAATCTACTTGGAAGATGATTTGGCACCAAACATGTTGTGGAATACTCTTCTGAAGGTAGGGTGGTGACTTTGTGAAGATGACAGCTTTCTGAATTGTGACTTATTACATATGATGACGTAAAATTAGATAATGAATAATCATAAAGGAAAAATATCATGTTTTCATCTCAGAACATAGTTTTCAGGTGAAAATTACATCAAACTAAATAACATATATCTTTGATCTTCCATGTGCTATTACTTTGAGTTTATTTGACTTCCTCATGACCTTGCTGATTTTTATTGACATTTGACTCATTAATTTGACCATGGTGAGACCCTAGAAACCAATGAGACCCATCCTATGACCTACTGACATGATTTTGAGAATAAAAGTGATAAATGACTGAAGACCATAGAGAGGAGAATCAGTGAGTACCTCATGAGGGAAAACTGATAAAAAAATTACTACCATCAATGAATCCATGACCTAGCGGAATGGTGAAATTTATTCGGTATGAGACTCCTAATATGCAAATGCAAAAGAGAAATTTTGATTACTGATGGCAGTATGACTAAATTGACACTAAAATTGGCTTCAATGGGGATGGTAGCTCCTTGGAGGTGCCAATAAAACTGTAGACCAAGTAGCCTTATCCATTGGGCATGGATTCAAGAATGCTGAAAACTGACACATATGCAAACTAACTTTGACTCAAGACTAAGACTGAAAAACTTAAATAAAAATAAACCATATACATGTCTTCCAAGTTTTATAGCCTTCACCTCGGGCCCCAAACTTGAATGGTTGTGTACTTTGAACTCTGATAAAAATAACATGGTATATACAATGATGATGAGATAGATTCTGATCCATGTCTTCAACAATGGTAGTGCTTCAACAACCTACCATTTACTGCTCCCCCAGGACAATCCTGGCCATCCATTTCTGAAAGTGAGAAGGCATTTTTCCCCTGTATGCTGTAATTCTGTATCGACCCTTCCAAAGGTTGTCAAACTTACCATGCTTCCCTTTGTCTTCATTTCTTGCATCCCATTTCAACACTACATCATCCAGCTGAAACTTCTCTACTTTTGTCTTTCAATCATAGGTATTTTTGATCTTGTCCTGCAACTGAATCACTTTCTGTGACACTTCTTATCTTGTTTGTTGAAAGTGGAACATCTGGTTGATCCTTCGCTGGTTTTTTATGCAAGGGCAATGGGAAATATCAAATAATTTGTACCTAAGTAAACGTAGGAGGTATTATGCTTTTAATTTCTCATGTAATTATTTGTGATTTTGAATAAAATGTAAGGAATTGTAAATTTTTTCTGCAGTTTGAGAACATAAGAGGAGAATTTGATAAGTTAGGAAGGTAAAGAGTCAGTTTAGTTGATTTAGGGGATTTTGTCTAAAATTAGAAAATCTGGAGTCTTAAGAGTTTCCTTGAGCTGTTGAGGAACCGAACCGATTCATTTTATGTATATAACTATAAGCCTACGGGCAGATAGGGTAGTTGTTCATAGGTTCAGAGGCATAGCAGCAAGGGTAGAAGGGCATCGAATTGAAAATCTGGCCAGTCAAGAATTTGTAACTGGATGTCTTTGAATTTGTTGATATTTGTATATATTAATGAAGAATTGTCACAAATTTCTGTGTGAAATTACGTTTGTTGTTAATTACATCCTACTTGAAGAATATTAAGTTCAGAAGTAGGGAACTTCTCAGAAGCAGAATAGTTAGAAAAGAGGCCACTAGATTTGAAACCCTGGCCAGAGCTGAGGGAGCTTCTGGGCCTGATTTCATCTGTATACATTGAAGAAGAAATTGTTCTTAATTCTATGTGGAGATTTATGGATATGAGGCCTGTGTATCTAAATCTGTGATAGGCAGATGAGACCCATCGTGTGTATGAGAGAACTCTGTGATAAGGGTCGCATATACAGTTGTTAAGAGTGGATTAAGTTACGCTGGCAATTTCAGTCATCGGGTACCAAATGGTCGTTGAAAAAATGATGCGAAATGGATATATGGTGAAAGAAGAATTTAGGAATTGGAATAATTTTGAGTCAACCGTGATAGATGCACATTTGAGCCGCAATTGGGGTTTAAAGAAACCTCAAAAACTTGTGTGAATTGGAAAACGTACTGGTCGAATCGTGATTTCAAATCACAGCCAAAATCGAGGCGTATAGGAGGAATTAATTTGAAAATCCCCTGGCTGAACCTTGAATTGAATAGGGGAATGACAAAGAGTGAAATTTAGTGTGACTCGGAGCAAGAAATCTAACTGAAGAGAGGGAAATCTGAAGGTCTAAGAGTAGTTGAACTCTTGGTCTATCGATCCTTGAATTAAAGGCAAATTCACAAGAACGATAACGGAACTATAACCATAAGCATTGTGAACACCAACAATATTGGAAATGTACCACGTAGGCGAAACTTTGAGCCAAATGTGAATGGAACTAGAAGTAGAGCGGAACCCAGAGATGGAGGAGGCGGAACTATGATGTGGATCAAAACCACAAATCAGATTTCATGTATGTTTTAAGAGGTAAGTGGTTTGGTGAAAATTTGCACGACACGCTCCTCGGAATGACATATGGGCTGGGGGTGGTATGGTAAAACCACAAATCTCACGCATTAAGGTTCAAAAGCCAAAAGAATGCGATACGCGTGAACGTCGTCTGATCAATTATGGATGCAAATCCACGGTGGTCACATTCAATACTGCAAGTGAGATAACGCAAGGAAATTTGCGTTGTTTGTTAAAAATTAATGTGTGGATTGAATATTCGTGAGTCGACGTGTTAAGGGTTGTGACCATCATGCTTTGAGGTCAATTAGAATCGAACGTTGGCCATACTTATGCGAGAGAAGTTTATACTATGGTTGAACCAATGACATGCTCACATGTCATATTGTATAGTCGATGTAGGCCGAGGATAATGTTGCTGTAGTATATTGGTTAACCGAAGGCTACCTTGGGTTTAAATTCGGATTTGAATATTTATTCGAATGTTTGTTAAAATAAGTCAATATATAAGCTGTGACTATAGGTCTGAAGAAGGAGGGATGTCACTGTAGATGTGACTCGGCTTGAAATTTAATTGAATCTTAATGAAAAAAAGTATTGATGTGGGTCGAATGGCTTTAGACCAAAAAAAGGAAAGGAAGCTTCCACAATAAATTCGATTTGCTAAGATCAAGGATAGAGCAGGTGTGTGAATTTAGGCATAGTGGTTAGAGTGCCTGAATTAACTGAGAGGGTATAGTTTAGAGATCCCAGGCATCAAAGTGGTATCAGAGCTTCAGGAGTAGCTCTGTTTGAAGTGAAAGATTTTTTTTTGTAATTGAATCCGAGTGTGTGGTGAAAAGAGACTAGATTTTTTAAAACTGACAAATACTGCAAGCATACAGAGGTGCAGTGCAGGTGTATTGAGATAGTGATGAAAATTTGAAGTTTAAATATGTTTAAGGGTGATTGCAGATTTGAAGGAGATTAGATTTTGAAATCTGATAGGAAAGGATACACAGAAGTACAATAAATAGGAATTGCAGAAAGGAGTGGAAGACAAGATGATGCAGAAATATTGCAGGTAAATGATTTTAAATCTGATTTGAAGTTGTAATTGTAGAATTGTGGTTGCGGAAAATTAAATACAGAGTTTGATAGTGAAGGAAGTGAGCCTGGTATTCAGCTAGAGGATGGATAAAGAGGATAGTTTCAGTGTTCTCAAGAGAAAAAAAACAATTTTTAACTCTGGTTGAAGGATTGTTTGCAGAAGGTAGAGTATAGACAATTGAAGACATCTCAGCGGGAGCAGATCACAGCTTTGAGAACAGTGATAGAAGAGTTCAACAAGGGACTTTGAGTGGAGAAGAAGTGTGGCAGAACCTCGAAGAATCCCCAACAGAGGTTGGATGAGAAGAGAGCAGAGGTGTCTTAAGAAAACTTGCAGAGTGAATCCTAGGATGAGTAGAAGAGAGTGCTCAGAAGGTTCCAGCAGGTAGGGGACTAGTACTTGCCAAAATTTGGATCCAGAGCAAGGGATTGGTGAGGTAAGCTGCAGCAAGAGAGCTTTCTATTGCAAAGGCTTGGTGCAGCTTGTGAGTGAAGAACTCTTAGGGAAGAAAATGGCTACTTAGAGCCATAGCCAAGATTGCAGAGGTTGCAGAGGTTCTAAGAGAAGCCACAGTAGAAAGAAGGAGAAAGCATATGCCAAGGAAAATGGCATAAGGATATAGATGACCGATGTAGAATATGACAAAGAGTTAGCTGATATTAGAGAACAGTTTGATAAATTGAAGATAAGGATAGAAGAAAGCCAGAGAGTTGGTTGGCTCATGGAAAAGAGAGTAAATTTCCAACCATTACAGCTGAGGGTGAGGAAAAGGGAGATTGCCTTATTGAGAAAAGAACTCAAAGTAGCTGAGTTGAAAGAATAAATTTCTGCTTGTGAAGCAGAACAGAGCACAGATGAAGAGTGGAGATCTGCAAGAGATCTTGTGAGATATGATGAAGACTTGAGGCAGCAAGAAGCTTGTCTTGCTGAAGAGGAAGTCATTGAGGATTTCCTAAGTTATTGGACAAGTCTAGATGATGTAAGGCCTTGTGTTTTTTAGTCTGACAAATTTGAATTGATGACAGACTTCATGGAGGAAGAAGAACCCAGAGTTCTTGAGGCAAGGATGGAAATTGAAGATTCCATGTGCAGACATGTTCAAGAAGAAGTGCTTGAGAAATTAGCCAACACTAAAAGGTCTTGTGATTTGAAAACTAAAAAGTTGTGTGTGTTTGTAGTTACACCGCTAGAAGATGGACAAGCTTCAGAGTTTGTTGATGAGGAGGAGACATTGAATCTGAAATCTGTTTAGATCAATGCGGAGATAGTGAAATCTCAGGAAGAGATGAAGAAAGAAGAGTCAACTGAAGATATTCAGCAGAATGTTGAGGCAGAGAGAGAAGGGCTAGCAGAGGATTGGTCAATAACAAGCAGAGGCATAAAAGGTTGTGTAAAGTTCCCAAAATCTACTCCTATTGAATTTTTTGAAGTGTATATAAAGCTGGATTCTCAGAGAAGAGAATTGGAGAAGCAGAGGACCTGTGTATTGGATAAGTTGCTGGGGAAGAAAGGCAGGAAGATCTTCGTGGATGGAGTTCATGAAGAAGATGATGGAAGAAAAGCGAGACTAGCTGACAGTCTCATGAAGGATGCAAATCAGCATGCTGGGGCGCTGACAGAAGATTTGGAAAGAAGTTCTAGACAACATATTGATGTGTTGTCAAAGAAGAACAAGCCTTGGAATTTTATTGATGATGATTCATGTGTTAATAATACAGAGAAGGAGGAAGAACAGTAGTTGGAAGTTGACAGAGAAGAGTTGGCTAGTTGGATGGGCCAAAGCCAGCCTGAAGAGAAAAATTTAGAAACTGCTGAAGTGAGGAAGAATCAGCATTCCATGCTGAAAAGAGATGAAGATGCTGAAACAAAATTTCAGCATATGGATGGTATGAGTGCACAAGAAAGAATTGGTGGACAGATTTTTAAGACTGCTGCAGTAAAGAAGAATCAACATTCTATGCTGACAGAAGATGAGAAAGCAAAGCTTAAATCACTTGGTTGGACTGCCAGAATCCATCAATAAGGTGACAGGAAATTGTTGAAGATTTCCCATGGAGAAGGAGAAAATGCTGAGTTTAAATTACAACATACTGAAGATGTAAGGCAAGCACAGAAAGGATGGCTAGAATGTTTGCTGAGAAAATTTATGCAAGAGGGAGAAATCACAGACACTATAATGAGATTTCCTGAAGCAGTGGAAATAAGAATAGCGGATACTAGTTGGTAGAACTTAAGTGTTTTTATTGGTATGCTGAGGAAGATAAATGAGCATGGTACTGCAGGTGGAAAATTAAATAGTGATTTGTTTTCTGAGAATGAATTTGTATATGGTGAGAAAAAGAAGAGTGTTGCAAAGGGACATGAAGGAGAGGCAGCAACACCCATGGTGACAGTAAACGCAACATTGGGGATGACATTTGTAGGATTAAAACCATTGATAGCAACAACACCCATGGTGGTAGCTGAAGAAGCATGGGGAATGATGCCTGCAGGAGTAGTAAACATGGTAATGACATGTGAGGCAGCAGGAGCAGCAACATTGACATTAGTAGAAATTGATAGCAGCAGTAGTAGACAGAAGAATTTCTAGCTGGGGGATAGGCTGGAAAAACAAATTGAAGACATCATGGAGCTGATGATGAGAGTGACTCAGGAGCAGCAGACAGCAGCAGGAAAGCAGGAGAGTTTCAGCAAAAGAAAGACAAAGGAAAATTGTGAAAGCATAGCTGGGGGCAGATTTCAGAACAAGATTTGGAGACCTGGTGAAATTCAATTGAAGGATGATGCAGCTGATGAACAGCAGCAAAACAAGGTTTGGGATCCAGGAGGCAAAGATTAAAGACACATGATCAGGAGATCTCGAACAATTTGAAGCTTGGGAGTTTGATGCAGGGGCATTGGGTAAAATCAAATACTTTGTAACTAAGTAGACATAGGAGGTCTTATGCTTTTAATTTCTCATGTAATTATTAGTGATTTTGAATAAAACGTAAGGAATTGTAAATGTTTTCTGTAGTTTGAGAACATAAGAGGAGAAGTTGATAAGTTAGCAAGGTAAAGAGTCAGTTTAGTTGATTTAGGGGATTTTGTCTAAAATTAGAAAATTTGGAGTCTTAAGAGTTTCCTTGACCTGTTGAGGAACCGAACCGATTCATTTTATGTATATAACTGTAAGCCTACGGGCATATAGGGGATTTGTTCAGAGGTTCGGAGGCATAGCAGCAAGGGTAGAAGGGCATCGAATTGAAAATCTGGCCAGTCAAGAATTTGTAAGTGGATGCCTTTGAATTTGTTGATATTTATATATATTAATGAAGAATTTTCCCAAATTCCTGTGTGAGATTATGTGTGTTGTTAATTACATCCTGCTTGAAGAATATTAAATTTAGAAGTAGGGAACTGCTCAGAGGTAGAATAGTTAGAAAAGAGGCCACTGGATTTGAAACCCTGGCCAGAGCCGAGGGAGCTTCTGGGCCTGATTTCATCTTTATAAATTGAAGAAGAAATTATTCTTAATTCTATGTGGAGATTTATGGATATGAGGCATGTGTATCTAAATCCGTGATAGACAGATGAGACCCATCGTGTGTATGAGAGAACTCTGTGATAAGGGTCGCATATACATTTTTTAAGAGTGGATGAAGTTACACTAGCAATTTCAGTCATCGGGTACCAAATGGTCGATGACACAATGATGCCAAATGGATATATGGTGAAAGCGGGATTTAGGACCTGGAATCATTTTGAGTCAATCATGATAGATGCGTATTTGAGCCACAATTAGGGTTTAAATAAACCTCAGCAACTTGGGTGAATTGGAAAACGTACTGGTCGAATCGTGATTTCGAATCACAGCTAGAATCGAGGCATATAGGAGGAATTACATTGACAATCTCCTGGCTGAACCTTGAATTGAATAGGGGAATGACAGAGAGTGAAATTTGGTGTGATTCGGAGCAAGAAATCTAACTGAAGAGAGGGAAATCTAAAGGTATAAGAGTAGTTGAACTCTTGGTCAGTCGATCCTTGAATTAAAGGCTAATTCACAAGAACGATAACAGAACTATAACCATAAGCATTGTGAACACCGGAAATGTTGGAAAGGTACTATGCAGGCGAAACTTTGAGCTGAATGTAAATGGAACTAGAAGTAGAGTGGAACCTAGAGATGGAGGAGGAAGAACTATGATGTGGATCAAAACCACAAATCGGATTTCATGTATGTTTTAAGAGGTAAGTGGTTTGCTGAAAATTTGCGCGATGCACTCCTCAGAATGACACGTGGGCTGGGGGTGATATGGTAAAACCACAAATCTCATGCATTAAGGTTTAGAAGCCAAAAGAACGCGATACGCGCGAACGTCATCTAATCAATTATGGATGCAGATCCACGGTGGTCACATTCAATACTGCAAGCGAGATAACGCAGGGCAATTTGTGTTGTTTGTTAACAATTAATGTGTGGATTGAATATCTGTGAGTCAACATGTTAAGGGTTGTGACCATCATGCTTTGAGGTCAATTAGAATTGAACGTTGGCCATACTTATGCGAGAGAAGTTTATACTATGGTTGAACCAATGAAATGATCGCATGGCAAATTGTATAGTCGATGTAGGCCGAGGATAATGTTGTCGTAGTATATTGGTTAACTGAAGGCTGCCTTGGTTTTAAATTCGGATTCAAATATTGATTCGAATGTTTTTTAAAATAAGTCGATATATAAGCTATGACTAAAGGTCCGAAGAAGGAGGGGCGTGACTGTAGATGTGACTCGGCTTGAAATTTAATTGAACCTTAATGAAAAAAAGTATTGATGTGGGTCCAATGGCTTTAGAACAAAAAAAGGAAAGGAAGCTTCCACAATAAATTTGATTTTCTAAGATCGAGGATAGAGCGGGTGTGTGAATTTAGTCATAGTGGTTAGAGTGCCTGGATTAACTGAGAGTGTACAGTTGAGAGAGCCTGAGCATCAGTTGTCATCATCTTCACTGCCAACTTCTTGTAACAATCTCATGACCAGAACTGTAAGAGAAGTAGGAAAGACAACATCAGTTCCATAAACCAATTCGAAAGGTGACATACCTATTGATTTTTTACTGCTAACTCTGTCTGCCCACAGTGCATTGATGAGCTTTCGGTGCCAATTTCTTTTGTTTGCTTCCAGTATTTTCATAATTATATTCACCAGCTATTTGTTTGATGATTCTACCAGGTCGTTACCTTATGGATAATACGTTATTTGATGGCCTAGTGTAATATTATATTTGTCACGGAAATCGACCATCTTCTTTGATCTGAACGCTGCTGCATTATCTGTCACAGTTTTGCATGGGCAACCAAAACGGGATAAAATTTTCGATTCAAGGAATTGAATAATTGTCGTGTCTGTTGCTTTCCTAGTAGGGACGGCCTCGATCCATTTCATGAAGTAATCTATTCCCGTCAGTATCCATCGGTGCTGTGCTGAGGACGCGGGATGTATTTCTCCTATAAAATCGAGCCCCCACTACTGAAACGGTGCATTCACTAAAACTAGTTTCAAGGGAAGCAGAAGCAACTTCTTCTTCCCTTGAAATATTTTACATTCATGAAATTTCATCACTGTTTTATATAAATCAGAAAATAATGTGGGCCAATAATACCCGGCTCTCAAAAACTTGTTGGCTGCAGTCTTCTAAAACAAATGACTGCCACAGTCACCTTTATGAAAATCATGCATTACTTTCTTAGCTTCTTCTTCAACCAGACAATTTAGAAAAACACCTCCTTGGTATTTCCAATACAGAGAACTGTTCAAAATACAATACTTTACATATTTGAGTTTCAAAGACCTACCTCTACTCTTATACATGCCTGTAGGAGGTGACAGATGCTACAGGACATAGACAATATCAAAATACCAAGGAGACTGTAGAAAAATATCTGAAACAAGAACTATCAAACCTTCATCTTCATATTTTGATATTGCTATAATGAGTTTTATATCTAGAGCACGCAGATTTGATTGGGCCATCAATTTTTCCAAACCTTGGCCTTTGATCAACTTCATGGGCTTGATCTCTAAGTCATACTCCAACATAGCTGCTATCCATTTCCCTTTTCAACTTTCTGGATCAGTTTGCATCAGCACATCCTTGATTGGTGCGTTAGGGACATATGCTATAGTATGCGAATGCATAACATAGACCCTAAAATCCTTCAATGCCTTGACAAGCGCTAATGCCTATTTTTCAATAATATTGTACCTCAAAACAGCATCTCTAATAGTCCTACTAAAAAAGGCAATTGGCTTTTCTACTTCATCTCTCTTTTGCATTAAAACAGTAGTCATAGTATGCTCAAATGCAAACGAAAAGATAATAAATCTTGAGTATATTCGGGACTGATCAAAACTGGGGCATTAGACAAAGCAAACTTTACCAAATTGAATGATTTGATAGCTTCTTCACTCCATTTAACAGTGTTGTCCTTATTCAACATATTGGTCATTTCTCTCAAATGTTCAGCCAAGTTAGGTATGAATCTGCGCAAAAAATTCATCTTACCATTGAAGGCCTGAATCTCCTTCTTGTTCCGTGGAAGATCTATGAGCTGAATTGCCTCCACTCTAGCTGGATCGATTTGAATACCATCTCTGGAGATGATATGCCCGAGAAACTTTCCTTCATCCATGGCAAAAAGACTCTTCTTGGGAATGAGAGAAATTCTAAAATTTTTGCAACGCTGAAAAACCACTTTCAAATGGTGCAAATGCTCATCATCTGAACCTGAAAACGCTGTCAAATCATCCAAATAAACAACCAGAAAAACATCTTTTTCATTTGCAAAAGCAATTTCCATTGCATGCTTGAAAGTAGCTCCAGCGTTCTTCAGTCCGAATGGCATCTTAGCATACTGGAAGGTTCCCCAAGGTGTTGTGAATGTTGTTTTATCTTGGTCCTTCTCATGCACCAAGATCTGGTTGTACCCTGAGTAACCATCAAGTAGTGACATCCTAGATGCTCCAAATACTCTTTGTAGAATATGTTCCATTTTCGGAAGTGGGTAATTATCCTTTAAGGAAGCCTTATTCATGTTCCGAAAATCAATACACAATCTTATCTCACCTGTTTTCTTACGCATTGGGACCAAATTTGAAATCCAGTCAGAAAATATAATAGGAACTATGATACCTAATTTGTACAACTTGTTTACCTCCTTTTAAATCGATGGCAGCAGCTTCGGATTGATTCTTCTGAGCTTTTTTCTGAATGGCTTTTGATCT
This sequence comes from Pinus albicaulis, assembly GCA_034641835.2. Taxonomy (NCBI): domain Eukaryota; kingdom Viridiplantae; phylum Streptophyta; class Pinopsida; order Pinales; family Pinaceae; genus Pinus; species Pinus albicaulis. Next base: position 1,592,210,073 of record CM076575.1, on the reverse strand, counting down.
GGCTTGATAGGAATGGTATGCTGGATTATGTTCTCATCATACACTTTCAAATATGAATAATCCCATGCAAACACATCAGAAAATTCAGAAAGAAACTTGACATACTTCTCCTTTACCTCAGGGGATAATGCCTTTGACAACTTAACAAACTTGGGCTGGTCAGTGGTTCCAAGATTCACATCTTCAACTCCTTTCTCTGTGGGCACCAAGCTTGGCTTCTTTGCAACATCGTCCTGATAAAACAACTCCTCTAGAGGTATGAGACCTCTAGGAATTACATTATCCTTTAGCTGCAATATATCCATCTGATTTGTTTCCATTTCCTGATCATCAACTTCATACTTACCTTCTATTGGAGTGTCTTTGAATTTTCCATCACCCTGCAAAAATGCATTAATCTCATTATCATCCCAAAATACTTTCCAATACCTTAAATTGTCTAAAACAGTAGGCCTATGTTTGACATAAATCTCAAACTTATTACTGGAGTTCATCGAAATCTTAAAGTTGTTGGCAGTAGTGGCGAGGGAATCCGCAATAATGTTCTGCATCCTGGGTACTGTTGTCAAAGTGTATTCTGGGAATGTCTTCAAGATATCTAGGACTGCATTTCGATATGCCCTCAATCTGGGATGTTTTGCTTGGTATTCTCCTTTCCCCTGTTTTATTATCAATTCGGAGTCGCCATACATAGAGATCCTTTTCGCATTCAACTTCTTCAAAATTTTGAGACCTACAATCAAAGCCTCATATTCTGCTTCATTGTTAGAGCAATCAAAAGCTAACTTATAAGCACAAACTCTAACATTGCTGGGAACCTTCTCAGGCTGGAAAACAGGGCTCGTAATCCATATTCCAATGCCAACTCCATCCTTACCAATAGCTCCATCAAAATCCATACTCCATAGACCTTCTTATTCTTCTTGAAGATGCTGGAATTTTGTTTCTTTATTTTCTTTACCTTTGCTGATTTCTGGCTGTTCACTGTCTTTTTGTTGCTGGCAGGCAGGAGGCTTAGAAGTGTTTGTTGCTTTATCCTTTTCCTATTTGAGGACTTCTCTGAAATTCTCTGAAATCTCAGGTATTTCATCTACTTGTAACAACTGAACATTCTCATCATTTAAACCACCATCCAAATATAAGACAAAAGACTCTAAATCTGTGTGGACAACATTAATGGGATGATTTACTAGCTTGTCTTTACTAGTAATCATATATTTCATTTTATTTTCCCTGTATAACTTCCTCAACTAACCAAATACAGGGATAGTGGCATAAGATAATTCAAGTTGCATAGTTCCCTTGAGTTTTTCACCCCAAGACCTAGATAGAAGCATTCCAAACCTTGGTGGGACATCAGCAACAACTACATCCATCAAGAAATTTTTGGCTGGGATTTGATCTAGAGACACTACCAAGTCTTTGATTAGACCAATACAGTGGACCCTACTTAAGTCAAAGGAATAAAAATCATGATATTTTCGAGTAATATCAAGGCCTAGCTTTTCCATGATAGCTTTGGGGATCAAACTATGTGAGGCCCCAGAGTCTAACATAGCGTTATGAAGGATAAAATCATGTACTCTAAGGCTCAAGTAAAAAGGAGGGACTTCAATTTCTTCAGCTTCTTCTGTGGCTAGACCGAAAATAAGTTCAGGGTATTCATCTTCTACATTAAACATATCAGAGACAGAGTCTATTTGCAAGACTTTGGACACCTGAGTTTTATATACGCTATTCTTCACCAACTCTGTGAGGATCATAGACACTTTTAACTTAGAAATTTCATTTTCTAAATTAAAGGAGGGAGCTTTTTCTACCTCTTTAATGGGCGGGTCTTTCTTCTTTGTTTGCTCCTTTACTATTCTCTACTGTTTCTTTTCATTTGTTGTATTAGTAGCTGCAGGCGCTTTGCTGGAGGAAGGATCGGCTGTCTCTTTTCCTTTCTTCTATGCATCGTTCTTCATTTGGAGTTCCTTTCTCTTTTGAATGGGACTGATTGTAACATCTTTGTTCCTTAGAGAATATTTCCTTTTCTGAGATGACAGAGCATTCATATACCCTCTCTAGTAGTCATCGGACTCTTCTTCCAATGTTGTGTCATTGGCCAAAATGAAATTTTTGTCTTTTTGAGCATCTGGAGTCGCCACTGTGTATTCTTCGTCTTCTGTGAGGAAAATGGGCACACCATCAGCTGTGAAAAAGTGATTAGCCTCAATCAGAGGATCATCATCATCTGAATCTATCCCTTACACGTAGTTCTGCTACAATGGTGTTTTAATCTGTTGCTATGGTGGTGCAGCTTGGTCCTGCGTTCTTTTCTCTCTCTGTTTAGTTCTGAATTGCGGCTGTTGTCCTCTGAAATTCGGATTTCTTATTTGAGGCTCAGGTATGTCTAAAATGGTTAATAGATCGAACATATTTTCCACTGTTCTAATCAGAGTGTCGATTTTTCTATCTGAAGGAGAGGCCTCCTCTTTTACCGTGACTCTTTTCGCAGCTCTGGCTCGTGCTCTTTTGGCCAACAGATTAGCTTCAACAATTACTTCTATATTCTGCATGTCTTCAAGTGAAGGCAGATCTCTTTCACGCAGCTGATATGCCATGTCGGCATCAAAACCATCTGCAAACTTCAACAATGATAGTCCCATAGGAGGCTTCAGGTTAGCTGGGATAGCATTATATGTAGCATTGAATCTTAAACAATAGTCTTGGACAGTTTCACCCACATTTCTTTTGATATTCTCATACTCAGACAGAATCTAGAGTGGGTTCTTTTTTACCTCCCACCGGTCTAAAAACTGTGTGTGCAACTCCTGTAAAGTGCGAATTGAACCTGGCAGTAGGGCTCTAAACCACTTTCTGACTTCACCTCCAAAGTTTTGAACAAAAAACCTGGTTGTTACATTCTCTACTTCTACCTCATGTAAATAAAAAAATTCATTCATTTTATCAATGTGTTGCTGGGCTGTAATGCTCTGAGTGGAATCAAAAATAGGAATTTTTCTTTGATAGTCAGTAGGCATGTCATTAAGGACCTGGGGTAAAACCAAGGGTGCATACCTGGCAGCCATAACTCTGGGTGGATTTACAATAGGATTTTGGGATTTAAGGGAGGTGTCGATAGAGGGGATGATAACTGGGAATTGAATGTAGGGGATGTAGATGAATTAGGAGGAGGCAATGCAGATCCTGATGACTCTGAAGGCTCATGAATATTAGTTACAATGATGGACTGAGGGGAATTCAAAATGTAATCATCAATGGAGGAATTTTCTCTTTGGACTTCAATATCTACAAGGAAGTCAGGATCTAAAACTGTATCATCAATGTCAGTCTCAGACCTATTTCTAAACAAAGAAAGCTCAAAATTTTCGTCAAAGGAAAGATCTTCTACAAAAACCCACTCACTGCGCCAAGTGTAGGATCTGAAGACAGGCCTGGGACTTAATGATCCTTCTTGTCTTCTGACAATTCTTGGGATAAGATTTGGATTTTCAAACACAGGGGGAGGATTTGGATCTGGATTAGCCCTGGTGTATCTTCTTGAAGCCAGTGTGTGTAAATATTCTACTGTACAAAAAATTATTTTCAACTTAACAAACTCTGAAAATCATTTACAAGAAATCGTTTTACTGGGGTGATTTGATCTTTATGCTCTTTTACCAGAAATATATGACTGGAATAAGTGGTTGTAGTTATGTTCTCTTCCAACAGCGCCCTTAATAATGTTTGGCCGTGAAATAATGTTTCTCCCCAGTGGAGTCGCCAGAGATGTTAGCACCTGATCTGGACCCTAGGCTGAAAAGTGCAAAACAGGGTAACAACCAACCACTCTCAGCCTTGTAGCTAGCCCTACAAGGACAGGAGAGGGATCTCTCCATAAAAATAGATATTCGATAAAAAAAAAATAGTGGACTGATATTAGGCTAGGTAAAATGATGGGAAAAAGGTTTTAATAAAACGAATTAAATTTCAGGGATGTGTGGGACAAAATGGGACAGTTGAAACTGGGGATTAGATCAGGACACAGGGTATTTCATGGGGCAAGATAAGAAGGAAACTTTAGCAATTAAAATTAAATAAGGATGGGATGGAAAGACTGGTGAGGAGCTTAAAAGGGCACAATAAATGGATCCTTTTCAAATAGAAGAAAAACACAAGAGCATGAATGGTTTCCCAAGGCAGGGTATAAAAAAAATGGATCCTACATTTCTATCTTGAAAGCATTCAAAAGAAATGTTTATGGATGAATGGAACACATAACAATTCACATATGAAAGAAAGAAGAAAAATAAATGCTAAATCTCATACCACATGGATCCCACAAATTAGAGTTGAATCTCTTATTAATCCCTGTCAAACTGTACAATGGAGCTCAAAATGTTCTTCCACACTATTCCCCTATTGTTGAATTGCATCTCCAGACCAATGATTTACAATTACAATAAATAGGCCAGATTTGTGAGAACACATATCCACAAAAGAGGGGTTGTTTTAACAGTTGAGGAACTGAAATCTGAAGATAGAAAAAGAACTAACAATCTTCCCTAAAGAAGGAAAAACATTACATTTGATCATCATGGGCAGATTTCGTTGTTACATAAAAAATAGACAATTTGAAGAGTCAATCCTATTTTTTCTGCTGCTGTAGAAAATCTTTGTTTCATTTAGCTCTCGTCCAACTGAATTTTTTCCTTTCTTTCCATTAATTTGTTTGAATAAAACTGACCTTTTAAATAAAATGTTGTTCAAAATATAACTGAAATGAAATTATATTCTTTGTGAAGGGAAAAATTAATCTTTAAAATGGATAGGAGCGGAGGAAAGGAAGCGGGACCCGCATCACAATCGGAATCAAAAGGGGTGGGAGGGGGAATAAAATCATACAATAAAAAATTTGAAAATATACATTGCATTGGTACCAATTGCAAGTGCCAATCGCAATCGAGATCGGGAGGATCGGGGAGGTGTGTCACATGAAGAATCGCCGATTGCGACGAGCGATCAATCACATTGGGGAAAAGTAATCGGCGATGGGTAAATGGGATGTGTGATTAATCACTACGATTGGATCAGGGGTGCAATCGTCAGGACTTAACGCGATCGCATCAGATTTTTTTAATGATGGGTCAATTCGGGCGCTTGTGTTGATATTGCGATGCGATTGGAAAGTCAGTGAGATTTATAGTATAAACTTTATTATAAAGTATAGTGGGGAAGTGATTGTAATCACATATGTGTTTTAAATGATCAAATAATGCGATTATGTAATTGGAAGGGTGGAAAAAAGGGATTTTATAAGAAAACATTAAAATTTAAACATAAATTCTAAGGGAAAATGGGAAGCAGGGATTACATGAGGATATAAGGGACCTTTACTTCACTTAAGCATATATTTAAATCCAGAAGTCAGTTTTAAGAGTGCAGCATACTGTTGGAAAGCTCTTTCTGGGCTCTTTCTGATGGATTTTCTTGGAAGATGATTTGGTGTGAAAAATTCTATGGAAAACTCTTCTGAAGGCAGGGTGGTGACTTTGTGAAGATGACAGCTTTCTGAATTGTTACTTATTACATATGATGATATAAAATTACATAATGAATAATCATAAAGGCAAAATATCATGTTTTCATCTCATAACATAGTTTTGAGGTGAAAATTACATCAAACTAAACAACATATATCTTTGATCTTCTAGGTGCTGTGACTTTGAGTTTATTTGACTTTCTCATGACCTTGCTGATTTTTATTGACATTTGACTCATTAATTTGACTATGGTGAGACCCTAGAAACCAATGAGACCCATCCTATGACCTACTGACATTATTTTGAGAATAAAGGTGACAAATGACTAAAGACCATAGAGAGGAGAATCAGCGAGTACCTCATGAGGAAAAAATGATAAAAAAAAATTACTACCATCAATGAATCCATGACCTAGCGAAATGGTGAAATTTATTCGATATGAGACTCCTAATATGCAAATGCAAAAGAGAAATTTTGATCACTGATGGCAGTATGACTAAACTAACACTAACAGGGAGAATGTTGGACAGGGGTCCCCTAACCGCAATATTCGTGTAATTTTGTAATATATTGTAATATTTTAGTCTAGCACAATGGCTTTGGGGCAGGTCAAAGCCCCCAATGAATTGTAATGGGTCAAATGGTAGACCAAGGGTCCGCAAACCACGGTTTGCATACCATAGAGTAGCGCAGGCTAATATAGTATAAATAGATGTATAAATCAAGTCTAGAAGTAATTTTAGGTTTGAATTAAGTCTGGATACGAATTGTGGATCTACTGTGTGGATTGTCTGGGTAAGGGCTCTTGCTGGCTGTGTGCACGAAGACCCTAAGTCCTACTTTGTGAAGACCCCAATAGCTGTGTGCGTGGGCTAGTGAAAGCGTCTGTAATTAGAATCTAGATATTAATGAATGAGAAGACCATTTTGCTGATATCTGAGTATTCATGTGTTATGATTATTGGTTGCGGTATATGTTATTTCTGAGATCATGTCTGTTTACTGAATGATGTTAGTATTTGATGCACACGTGGATGCAATGCTTTAAAAGGGTAACAAATGCTTAGATATGGTTGTATTTAGTCTTAATTTGTCTGCTCACTGGTTATATTATGGTTTATGAGCTTCGCACAAGTTATTCAAAAAATTAATGTTAAGTGTTTTTGTTGTGAAAACATCTCGAAAAATAGAAGAAAAGAGATATCAACGCCTTAGAAATAAGCCACTTCGAGGGGGAAACCTCCAATACATTACATGAATGAATAATTATTCGATGCTTCTAATTAAAAAACCTCCTTTCTATATATAGGAGTCCATGGGGCCACAATGTAATCCTAGCCAACCTAACAATAATAATTTAAGGGCACGATAATAACAATATGGGGGTTGCAAGAGTACAATAATAACAATAATGGGGTTACACTAACAACACTAAGGGACTATACTAGTAATATAGGGACCTAACATGCCCCTCTCCTTCAAAAAAGTGTTTTCCTCAATGCTTGAGTAGCTCTGGGTGCTTTTGTATAAAATTCTCATCCTCCCATGTAGAACCTTCAGTGGGTAATTTCTTCCACTTGATGAGATACTCTGAAATTGATCGATTCCATAGCTATCGAGTTCTTGTTTCTTGTCACCACTTCAAGTTCCAATATGATTTTTCCTTCCTGATCAAGTTTTGGAAATATTGTTTGAAGTGGAATATTTTCACCTATAACCTTCTTTAAGCATGAAACATGGAAAACTGGATGCACTCGTGAAGAAGCAGGAAGCTCCAATTTCTATGCCATAGTAACAATCTTTTGCAACACCTTGAAAATACCATAGTACTTTGGCGATAATTTATTATCCTTCTTAGCTTACTTGAGGGACATTTGTTTGTATGGTTTTAGCCATAAAAATACCCAGTCTCCTACATCAAAACTTCGCTCGCTGCGATGTTGATATACCTGTTGTTTCATTCGATTTTGTGCCAAATTCAGGTTATCCTTTAAGAGTTGGAGAACTTCTTTTTTATGCTCAATGTGATATTCCACTGCTTGAACCTTTGAATTTTCTCTTAAAGATGATTTGATGGATGGTGGATGATATCCATAAAGTGCCATAAATGGAGTCATTTTTGCTATAGTATGGAAGGAAGTGTTATACCACCATTCTACGAGAGGTAACCACTTGACCCATTGTGTTTGTTTATCAGATACAAAACAACGAAGATAACCTTCCAAACATTTATTTACTATCTTAGTTTGACCATTGGATTGAGGATGATAAGATGAGCTATGAGCTAATTGAGTACCCAAAAAATAAAATAACTTCGTCCAATAATTTCCAGTAAAAATGGGATCTCTGTCGCTCACAATAACCCTTGGGTTTTCATGTAGCTTTTGAATTGTGTCCATAAATGTAGTAGAAACTATACTTGCTTTAAATGGATGAGATAATGCACAAAAGTGTGCATACCTGGTAAGTCTATCAACTACCACCATGATGACACTCTTTCCTTTGGACTTAGGTAAACCTGTGATAAAATCCATTGAAATGTCCTCCCAACGTTGACTTGGAATGGATAAAGGTTGTAGAAGACCTTAGGTCTTAATTGTCTCAACTTTATTCTGTTGGAAAACCAAACATTTCGCCACAAACTTTTGAATATCATATTTAAGCCCATCCCAGAAAAATTCTTTCTTCGCCCTGTGGTAAGTTTTTAAAAATCCTGAGTGTCCTCCTAAAGGAGAAGTGTGAAATTCCAAAAGAATATTTTGTTTTAGTTGGGAATTCTTACAAAGATATAAGCGATATTTGTACCATAAAGAATCATTTTTCCAACTAAATGTATCAGATGTACTAGGATCTTGCTGCAACTTTTGAATGAGTGTCCATACATCTTTGTCCTTCTTCCATTCATCTCTTTCTTCGGTTATCCAATCTGGTTGGATAATAGAAATGGCACAAAGCAATGCTTCCACCTCTTCATTCTTTCTTGAGAGTGCATCTGCAACAACATTTAGCTTCCCTTTTTTGTATATTATTTCAAAGTCATAACCCAACATCTTTGTGACCCATTTTTGATGCTCTTCTCAAGATAGTCTTTGTTCCAAAAAGTGTTTAAGACTATCATGATCAGTTTTTACCTTGAAGTGTCTTCCCATTAGGTAAGTTCGCCATTACTTTAGTGCATGCAGTATTGCTAACATTTCCTTCTCATAAATAGGTTTCTGTAAATACTTTCCTTTGATTGGACGACTTTCAAAAGAAATGGGTCTTCCTTCCTGCATTAAAACTGCACCAATTCCATTTCCTGAGGCATCACATTCCACAATAAAGGTTTTGTGAAGTCTGGTGTAGCTAAGACCGGTGCTAGGCACATTGCCTCTTTAAGACGTTCAAAGGCCTTAGTTGCTTCAGGAGTCCATGAAAATGCATCTTTCTTCAATAATGTTGTTAGAGGTGCTGCTATTCCCCCATAATTCTTAACAAACTTGCGATAATACCCTGTTAACCCGAGAAATCCTCGCAACTGCTTTATGGTTGTGGGGACTTTCCATTCCTTAATGGCTTTAATTTTGTTAGGGTCTACTTTAACACCCTCGTGAGATACAATATGAACCAAATATTCCACCTCTTGTACTCCAAAGAAACATTTGGATTTTTTTGCATATAATTGTTTCTCCTGCAATAGTTTGAGCACCCTGTCAACATGTTCAACATGATCCTTCCAAGACCCGTTGTAGATTAGTATATCATCAAAAAATACTAGCACAAATTTTCTAAGGAAGGGTTTGAAAATGGAATTCATCAACCCTTGAAATGTAGAAGGTGCATTGGTAAGGCCAAAAGGCATGACCAAATATTCATAATGACCCTCATGAGTTCGAAATGTTGTTTTCGGAATATCTTTAGTCTTCATTCTAATTTGATGATATCTTGAATGAAGATCCAACTTGGTAAAATAAATTGTTCCATGTAATTCATCCAATAATTCATCAATCATAGGAATGGGAAACTTATCTTTAATGGTGAGCTTATTGAGCTCCCTATAATTCAAACACATGTGCCATGATCCATTCTTCTTATGTACCAATACTGCAGGAGCAGAGAAAGAACTTTGACTAGGTTGAATTATACCCGCGTCCAACATTTCTGCAATCATACGTTCAATTTTTCTCTTTTGGACATAAGGATATCTATAAGGCCTGATGTTTGGAGGAACACTTCCTGGAATCAAATGAATAGCATAATCATGATCACGAATAGGTGGGATTCCTTTGGGAGTTTCAAGCACCTTGGAATGATTGTCCAAGAATTTTTGGAGATCTGCAGAAATAGATGATTTTGATGTTGGAAATTTTAATGAGCATAATTGTGCAATTACACCTTGTTGTTATTTCTTTAGAAGCTTTGTCATAACATTAGAGCTTATTATCTTTCTCAGCTTCCCTGCAATACCCCGTAATTCGACTTCCTTTCCTTCTAAAAAAAATTCAAGAAAAGTTCTTGAAAATTAAAAGCTAATGTCCCCAAATATTGTAACCATTGTACTCCTAGTACAACATCAGCACCTCCCATGGGAATGGAAAGCATTGGACTATTCAATACATATTTCCCCATGGTTAGCTTGATATTATGGCATTTTCCAGAGAAATTTATAGTTCCTCCATTTGCAACCATCACTTGACATTTTGGTGATGGGTATAGGAAACAATTCAATTCCTTGGCTACCTTACAATGAATAAAATTATGGGTACTACCTGAATTAATCAACACTATTAAATTTTTCTTCTTGATATGCCCTTCTATCTTGAGAGTTTGAGGAGTGGTAATTCCTGCCAATGCATTACATGATATGGTCGAACTCATTTCTTCCTCTTCTAGGGTTGGTTCATGGTGTATATCCTCTTCTTGTTCATTTTCTTCCTCTTCACAATCTATGTAGAATAATTTCTTCTCAGCACACTTATGACCTTTAGCATATTTTCTATCACAACTGTAGCAAAGCCCTTTTGCTCCTTTTTCTTCCAATTTTTGTGGTGTCAACCTTGTAGGTTGTGGAAATCTAGGCGTAGCAACACTTCCTTCTTTATAGAAGTTAGTGGTAGGCTTCATTGTCACCATAATTTTACATTCAATTTTTCTTGCCAACCTGAATGCCTTCTCCAATGAATCAGGTTCCAAAATGTCAACTTCATGTTGGATGTTATCTTTTAAAGTACCTATGAAGAGATCAATCCTATGTTCCTCTGGAATATCAGTTACCCTTATATTCAATTTTTGGAAGTCCTAAATGTGCTCCCCCACTAAACCCTTTTGTTTGAGATTTATCAATTGGCTAAAGAAGGTGTTGCTCTTTGTATCCTCATAATGTGCTATAATTTCCTCCCTAAAAATTGACCAAGTGACAATTGTTTTACGGGAGAAAAGCCATCGATACCATACAAATGTATTTTTTTCTAAATGTAAAGTTTCAATATCTACCTTTTGTATGTTTTTCACATTATCTATAGTATCCATGTTACAGGATCCTTTGCATCAAACTTCCTCATATCCATTTTTGGAATATGGTGGTTCTTCCCGCCAACATTAGAGTTTATGAAATCACGATTAACACTTATTTTTTTCTCATCATCAGTTTCCTCTACTATATTTTCACCATTAGGAAACATTTCTTGTATCAACTTTGTCAAACCTTCCATGTCTGCTTTTAGATCATTCTTCATGTTTTCCATTTTTTCATCGATCTTAGCTTCCATGTCATCCATCTTAGATTCCATGCGAGCTTCCATGCAATCTATCTTAGATTCCATACCTTTCTTCAAACCATCCATCTTAGTTTCCACACCTTTCTTCAAAACTTCCATGTCATTTTTTGTTGCTCTTTGCTAGAGCAAAATTTGTTGCACTTGCTCTTGTAATTTTGATATGTCATGTTGCCATTCTTCGTCTTCATCAGTCATAGTAGAGCCTTATAAAGGCTTAATGGGTGTTGAATTTTTTTAGGGGCTATTTTAGAAACCAATACTGATATCTATTCTACAATATTCCCTTGGAATCAGTTCAACTTGATTCTTCAAACAAGACTTATGCAATTCGGAAAAAAATATACACACCTTTTACTTGCTTTTGCAAAGCTCTATATTTAAATTGCATTATCTCTATAATTGAAAATCCTAAATATCTGAAATGTGGCCCTGTAGTAGTCCTCTAAAGATTCTTTCAAATGCCATAGGTTTGACTTGTTTTGGATTCTTCAAGACAAAGTTATGCCAATGTCCCACAATGACCTAGTTATGGACTAGTTCAGTAAAGCAAACTTGTACGACTTGCCACGTGTCACTGTTTTCTCCTTTGGCTCTGAAATTTATAGACAGGAAACTAAAGTCCATCTACTTCTAGCCACTTTTTACAATATTCCAATCTGATACTCAGAGAGAGAGAGTTATGAATATTTTCCCACGATCACCTTTTTGAGATGAAATTAGGGAGCCTGAAAAAGACCTAACTTCCATAGATCATATCTCTGCAAATATTGCTAACCAAGCTCTGAAATTTTGCGAAGATGTTCCTCAGGATCCCAGCTTCACGCTATAACAATTTTATCTTTTGAACCTTCATAGAAAACAAGTTATATAAAAAATTCCGCGATGACCTGTTTAAGTGAAATTCAAGAGCCTGCAATAATCCCTACCTTCCACAGATCATATCTCCGAAAATATTGTGAACGAAGCTCTGAAATTTTGTGAATATGTTCCTCAAGATTTCAGCTTCACACCCTAAAACTTTCAGCTTCTGAACCTTCGTAGAAAAAAAATTATAGCGAAAATTCCAAGATGACCTATTCGGAGCAGCAAAACCCTAGAATCTAAAGCTCTGATACCAAATGTTGTGAAACCTGTTGGAAATACTAAGGGGGGGGTGAATCAGTATTCCTTTCAATTAGAAAATTATTTAATCTTAAATTATTATCAGTGTTTGTACAATGATAATAGAAAACAAGAGGAACACAAATGCACACAGTTTTTAAGGTGGAAACCCACTCCGAGACAAAAACCACCTAATGCTTTTCTAATAGTTCTTTAATATTCAACTCCAATTGAAAATAAAGCTCCAACTTCCTAGAATCTAGAAAAGCATTCTTCTCCAGCTCCCACTGGATGGACGCTCCAATGCCTGAGATTCTTCATTAGTCAACTGAATGGATGCCCCAACACCTAATGAGCTACAACTCACCCTAGCACCACCCTACCACCCTATAGAAAAATAAAAGAATAATGGACTCCCGTACCAGGGAAAATGGTCCACTTTACAATGATATAGAATGATGCAGAAGAAGAAGATATACTAGAACATAACCCCAACTTTGACACAACCACCTAATGATGATCCTAGACCTCCCAACACTACCTCTTCAACCCTTGGCAGATAAACACTAGTACAATTTTTACAATTATGTATTTACAATGACTTAGTATCAAGATACCTTTACAATGATTGCATGCAGTGCTGCCCACTTGAAGACTTCATATGATGAACTTCTTGCTATTGTTATGCACCTTGGTTGCTGCTCTTGTCATGCTACCCTCTACTGCACCTTTCATTGTTTTTTGGCTGTAGAAAGTCTGGTCCTTTGCAACCCTTGACAACACATGATCTAAATTTTTCTTTCCTTCTAGGAGCTCGATATTGAATCTGATGTATCTCTGTTATTTCATATCCTCAATATATTATTTTCGGTCCTGTAGTATTCCTCTAAGTCATCTTTCCAATGCCATAGGTCTGACCCAATCTGGATTCTTCAAGAGAGAGTTATACCCAATCTCTCACAATGCCCTAATTATGGACTGTTTCAGCAGAGCACACTTGTATGGAGTTCCACGTGTAACCTTTTATTCATTTGGCTCTGAAATTGATAGTGAAAAAACTACAAAATGTGCACTATCTGCCAATTTCTATGAAATTCCAATATAATACTTAGAGAGAAAGTTATGACGATTTTACCAAGGTCACTTCTTTGAGATGAATTTCAGGAGCCTGTAAAAACCCTGAATTCCACAGATCATATCTCCAAAAATATTGCACACCTTGATATGAAATTTTTACACCATCTTCCTCAAGATTTCGAATTCACCTCACAAAAATTTCAGCTTTTGAACCTTTGTAGAAAATAATTTAGACTGAAAATTCCACAATGACCTATTTCAGATGGCCAAATCCCTTGCCTAAGGAGGAAATGAAGATCACATTTTATATAAATGCTTAATTTGAGAGGGGCTTCAACAAGTGAACACGGGAGGGATTTTAGGAGCTTAAAAAAAATATTAATTATGACTTTTCAATGACCCATGCCCCAACCCCATGGGGTTTTAGCTCACTAATTGGGGGTACAATCTTCAAACATGAATATCTCTCAAACCATGAAGAATTACATGGCGTGCCATATATCAACGAAAACATCTTGACAAGTAGAAACCATCAAAAGCATTATTGACCCAGAATATATTTATTTTGTAGGTTAAAATTCCCATAAAAAATTAGGTTATCCCATGGTGCTGCTTGGGTTGACATCAATGACAACCGCTGATCAACAATCTCCCCCTTTGGCATTGATGGCGACACAAGTACTCCCCTACGATCATGACACCTCTTCCTACAACATTATCTCCCCCTTTGACATCAATGGCAAAGGTTAACTCCCCCTGAAACACAACCATCCTATGGACCTATACACACTTCCAATCCCCCTAACACACAACCGTCCTACAGACTTGTAATCTACTTCCACTCCCCCTTTATATTCTGAAAAAGGAAAATCTAATGAGAACTTGGGAGAATCCCAAGTTTCTGGCAAAGATATTCCAATGCTGGTAAATATTTAATATGTGAGTCTTTTGGTGCTGCTTGGAATCTTGCTACTTGTCCAACTTCTTGCATAACATCTAGTCAGGAGGCTGTTACATATAGAAGACTACTAATCATAGATCTGTACAACCTTTGATCCACATCCTTAGATGAGTCGTCTATGCTCAATTTGCAACTTGTTACCATTGGAGTAAGGACGGGTTTGCAATCTTCCATTTTAAATTTCTTGAGCATTTCCTTGATGTACTTGGCTTGACATATAAATATTCCTTTCTCTTGCTGAGATATTTGAAGCCCTAAGAGGTATGTCAGCTCACCAAGTAAAGACATCTCAAAATCACTTTGCACCTTTGTAGCAAACTTCTTACTTAGTAAATCATCACTGCTACCAATTATTGTATCATCCTCTTTAGCTATTATACATGATTTAGTTGCTTCATCCATAACATATATGTCATTTGGATATGGACTTGTTGTAGCCACAATTTCACCATACATGCCTTTCCTAATTTCGCATTTCGTGGAGTTGAATAGTATTTTGTGTCCTTGATCACACATTTGTCCAACACTAAGCAGATTGTGATTCATGTTTTCAACCAATAGAACATTCTTGGCTAGAGCATCTTTTCTTCCGAGAGTGACAGTACCTGATCCTATAACATTTGAAGATCCATCATTTCCAAAGGACATGGTTCCATCCTTCTTGTCTTTCAGAGATACAAATTTATTTCTATCTCCAGTCATATGCATTGAGCAATCGCTATCAACATACCACACATCTTTGTTCTTTTGAGCCTTGAAAGTGAGAGAATAATTATCATTCTTCTTCTTCTTCCATGTTCGTTCGTTCTGTGGCTTCGAAGATTCTTCTGGAGGATTTCCAAATCTACAGTCTTTGGCTATGTGTCCAAAGTTTCGACATTTGTAACATTCAATATTATTTCTTAAATGTTCAAATCTATTGATGTTTCGCTGAGCCCTGGGAGGTTCATATTTGACAGATCTCCTGGAATTGTATTCGTTCGTAGGGTACGTATGACATTCTACAGCTTTATGACCAAATTTTCCACATGAATAACAGTAGCCATAAAAAATATTTTGGTACCTGGATGGAAATTTTCATCGAGGAATTGTCTTCCAAGGCTATTCTTGCGAATCTTGTCCAGTGAATTCCACATGCATGTCAGATCTCATAGGTTCATTTTATTTTGTTGTAGAAGGTCCTGCTTCTTCTTCTTTGTAACCGATGTCTGTTTTGTCGTTGTAAGATCATTGATTGTTGATGAGTTCTTCCAATGCCCTTGAGCTGTTGGTATAGTTTTGGATAATTTTTCCTTTCTTCACTTCCTCACGCAGGGAGACTACTTCGGCTTCTAATTCTTCCCCTTCTTGGTTTCTTTCTGCCAACTTATTTTGAAGTGACTCTTCAATGCATTTGTGTTCTTCAAATTCAATTTTGAGACCTTGAACTTGTTCTTCAAGAGTATTGGAATGGATCTTCTCCACCTTGAGATCTTTTATAAGCTTGATTTCTTCCTCATAAAATTCTTCTATGGTCCATCCTTCTTCTTCGTTGTTTGATACCTCTTGTTTATTGTGCTTTGGTTTATTGTGCTTGGCCATAAACAATACTCTCTCATTGGCTTCTTCTTCACTGTCATTGTCTTCATCAGATGATGAGCTTTCTTCTTTAGAGAGAAAGTTCCTTTTGGATCCTTGCTTGTTGAATTTATTAAAGCCTTTCTTTCCTTTTCAGTTGCCATTACTTCTATTTGTACATTTTGCTGCAAAATTCCCAACCTCATTACAGCTGAAACATATCAATGGAATTTTACCTTTGAATTGTCCCATACCAATTTTTAGTTTTCTCGTGAAGTAAGCATATTCTTCATCTGGAAGACCTTCTTCATCATCTCCCTTTTCTTCACACTTGCAGGTGCATGTCTTTTCAACTGAAGGTTGTTTTTCCTTATTAGTTTTCTTAGATGTAACGAACACAGTTTCTAGATGTGAAGTACCCTCTTCTTCATCAAGTCTCATTTCATATGCTATGAGAACTCCATGTAATTCCTCGTTGCTGAGTTTGTCCAGATTTTCACTGTATTCTAAGACCGATACCTTTGGGTTGAATCTCCCTGGTAATGTTCTAAGAATCTTATGTATAATAGTCTTCTCATCAAACAGCTCTCCCAATCCTTCCAGAGTATTGGTTATTTCATCAATGTATTAGAAGTATGTAGCAATGTTGCAATCTTCTTTCATTTTGAGTTGCTCAAATTTTGTACTATAGATTTGAAGCTTTGCTTCTTTGACATTTGAGTCACCTGCATATGTATTCTCAAGCTTGTCCCATACATTTTTGGCAGTTTTACAACCCAAAAACTTATGATAAGCAGATTCAATAATTCCACTGATAACAATATTATTTACTTTTGCATCATTTACCAAACTCTTCTTACCTTGTTCGTCTGTAGTTGATGTAAATCCATTTTGAATAGTGTCCCATACTTCGTAACCTTGCGCCAAGAGATAGACCTCCATTATTCCTTTCTAGAGTGCATAATTATTTTCATTGAATAGAGGTACACCATTCTTGGTATTCTCCATGACCTCCTTCCAACTATTAAACTGCTATTGAAGGAACGAAGCTCTGATATCAATTGTTGGAAATACTGAGAGGGGGGGTGAATCAGTATTCCTTTCAATTAGAGCATTATTTAATCTTCAATTATTATCAGTGTTTGTATAATGATAACAACAAACAAGAGGAACACAAATGTGCACAGTTTTTAAGGTGGAAACCCACTCGAGGACAAAAACCACCTAATTCTTTTCTAATAATTCTTTCATATTAAACACCAATTGAAAATAAAGCTCCAACTTCCTAGAATCTAGAAAAGCATTCTTCTCCAGCTCCCACTGGATGGATGCTCCAGCGCCCTATATTCTTCAGTAGTCAACTAAATGTATTCCCCAACACCCAATGAGCTACAACTCACCCTAGCACCACCCTAGCACCCTATAGAAGAATAAAATAAGAATGGACTCCCGTACTGGGGAAAATGGTCCACTTTACAATGATATAGAATGATGCAGAAGAAGAAGATATACTAGACCATAACCCCAACTTTGACACAACCATCTAATGATGATACTAGACCTCCCAACACTGCCTCTTCAACCCTTGGCAGATAGACACTAGTACAATTTTTACAATAATGTATTTACAATGACTTAGTACAAAGATACCTTTACAATGATTGTATGCAGTGATACCCACTTGAAGACTTCATATGATGAACTTCTTGCTGCTGTTATGCACCTTGGTTGCTTCTCTTGTCATGCTACCCTTTGGTGCACCTTGATTTTCTTTTTTTCCGTAGAAATTATGGTCCTTTGCAACCCTTGACAACACATGATCTAGCTTTTTCTTGCCTTCTAGGAGCTCGATATTGAATCTAGTGTATCTCTGTTATTTCAAATCCTCAATACCTGATTTTTGGTCTTGTAATAGTCCTCTGAGTCATATTTCCGATGCCATAGGTCTGACCCAATTTGGATTCTTCAAGAGACAGTTATACCCAATCTATCACAATGCCCTAATTATGGATTGTTTAAGCAAAGCACACTTGTACGGTGTTCCATGTGTCATTGTTTCTTCATTTGGCTTTGAAATTGACAGAATATGCACTATTTTTCACTTTTTTCAAAATTCCAATCTGATACTCAGAGAGAGAGAGTTATGATGATTTTACCAAGGTCACTTCTTTGAGATGAATTTTAGGAGTGTGCAAAAACCCTGACTTCCACAGATCATATCTCCAAAAATATTGTGCACCTTGATCTAAAATTTTTACAGCAGCTTCCTCAGGCTTTCGAATTCGCCTCTTAAAAATTTTAGCTTCTGAACCTTCGTAGAAAAAAATGTTAGAGAAAAAATGCCACAATGACCTGTTTCATATGGCCAAATCCCTTGCCTAAGGAGGAAATGAATATCACAATTTATATAACTGCTTAAGTTGAGAGGGGCTTCAACAAGTGAACATGGGAGGGATTTTAGGAGCTTAAAAAAATATTAATTATTAATTTTCAATGACCCATTCCCCAACTCCATGGGGTTTTAACTCACTAACTTGGGGTACAAACTTCAAACATGAATATCTCTCAAACCGTGAAGAATTACATGGCATGCTATATATCAACGGAAACATCTCCAAGTAGAAACCATCAAAAGCATTATTGAACCAAGATATATTAATTTGGTAGGTCAAAATTCCCATGAAATATTGGGTTAGCCCCTAGTGCTGCTTGGGTTGACGTCAATGACAACCGCTGATCAACAAAACCAGCTCCAAAAATAGAAGAAAATAGATATCAATGTCGTAGAAATAAGCCACTTCGAGGGGGAAACCTCCAATACATTACATGAATGAACAATTCTTCGGTGATTCAAATTACAAAATCTCCTTTCTATATATAGGAGTCCATGGGGCCATAATGTAATCCTAGTGGGGCCACAATGTAATCCTAGCCGACCTAACAATAATAATTTAAGGGCACAATAATAACAATATGGGAGTTACAGGGGTACAATAATAACAATAAGGGGGTTACAATAACAACAATAAGGGACTATACTAGTAGTATAGGGACCTAACAGTTTCTGGGTTAGGGCTTCTATAGCGCATGGCTATTAGATCTAAATGGATCCACTTTAATTAAATGTCCCTCTCTTAGGGTGCAGAAATCTGGTTCCAACACCCTCCCATACTACTTCAGGTGAGATCTTGACCTGCGCAAGTAGGCCATTTTTGAAGGGGCCAGTAGTACAGGGGTTTGTTGGTAAACCTTAAATGCTCATCTTATTTAGTAAACCTTAAACCTTATTTGGTTTTAGTGAGAAATAAACCAAATTCTCATCTTATTTCATAACCAATCTCTTACATTAACAATGAAAGTAAAAAATTTCTAATACAAATCCAAGAGTTCACTAGTTGCATATAAAATTAGTATCCTAATGAGCTCTTTCTCTTGTTTATTTCTACAAGAGGGTAGCTACCAACAACTCCATAAAAAGTAGGTATTTTTTCCCTTGAAACTGGAGAGAAGTGGAGCTTGGCTCCCTCTTATCATCCACTTGCTTGGATTTCTTTGACTTCGAGCTATTGGAGGAGGATATGAGGAGATTTTGGTTGCTTATAAGAGTTAAGAAGGCAGTAAACCTCCCTATAATTTCTCCTCGCTATCTACTCTAAGCCCTGACATGCAATCTCACACAAAAATAGCATTATTTCCTTCATTTCATGCGTTTAAAACATATTAGGCTTCAAGCCATGACAATCCTTTTACACCATTCTCTTTAAGAAAAATATGACAAAATGTAATTAAATGTGAGAGAAAGACAGTAAATAAGCTAAAATTTTGACATTATAACTCCTTGAAATATACCTAATGATGGCCCTCATCAAGCATAATTGTGCAATTATGCCTCGTTGTTCTTTATTTAGAATATTATTCATGCCTTTAGAGGTGATTATATTTCTTGGTTTCCCTTCGATACCCCTTAATTCAACTTCCTTTCCTTCCCAACAGAATTTCAAGAGAATTTCTTGAAATTAAAATCTATTGTACCTGAAAATTGTAACCATTTAACTCCTAGTACAACATTAGCACCACTGTTATGGGAGATGTTACCCTAAGGTCATGGGTTGATAAACCTCACAGGGCAGGGGCATGTCATCACAAGAAGGATTCAAATTAGCAACATCTATGCTTTAAACTAGAAAGTGAGGATTGCATATCTTACCTATTTTTCCTTCGTTGGTAGTAGATCCCATAGGGTTCAAACCCCCTACAATGCCTCATGATCCAGAACCTGCAAATCAGAAAAGAACAAGCACAAAAACCTAGTTGTGCAGCATATATGTCCTAGATGTTAGCAACATAGCATACATAATCTCATGAAGATAACAAGAAATAAACTATTCAAGATTATTAAGCATGTATAAGAGATATATGACACATGAACATCAGGAACAAGATGGCACTTATTTTATTGATAACATTTATAGAAAACAATAGTGGAGAAATCACCTGAGATCTTCCATGGCCTTGAGTAAAGGCGTCCTCTGGATTCGTCCAGCCCTAGCCTCACAAAGCTTCTTCCATGAATGATGCACAACTTATGTCACATAGGATGAAGGTGATGATCACAATGAAACAAGGGTTTCCTAAAAATCTGGGAACTACAAGAGGCATAGGGGAAATATCAGACTTGATCAGGGCTATAAGAGGATATAATATCTATAATTCCCTCTCTTCCTCCCTTAGGTCATTCCCTTGAGGCGTATTTATACTTACTCAAATTAGTTTTTTCATTTCGGGAATAGTTAGGCAACAGGTTGGGGTAGTTAAGTTACAGGAAAAACTATAAACCCCACATTAATAATAGGGAAATTTTATATATTTTAATATTTTAAATAGCATATACGGGTTCACTATAGATGGACCCATGTGTACATTCTGAAAAAGCAGGGTAGAGTCATGTATGGTTTTTAAAATACTTTTTTTTAGAAGTGTGACCAAATCTGAATGGAAGGGCTACCCAAGGCCAATGCATAAGTCATCAAGTATATAGTGGTGATAAATGATGCTATAACAACCACCCATTGGAATGGAAAGAATTGGGCTATTCAATACATATTCCCCCTTGATTAGCTTGATATTATGGCACTTTATAGAGAAATCTATAGTTCCTCCATTTGCAACCATCACTTGACACTCTAGTGTTGGATATAGGAAGCAATTCAATTCCTTGCTATCTTACAATGAATAAAATTATGGGTACTACTTGAATCAATCATCACTATTACCTTTTACTTATTGATATGTCCTTCTATCTTGAGAGTTTGAGGAGTGGTAACTCCTTCCAATGCATTACAATATATGGTCAGATTCATTTCTTATTTATCTAAGGTCAGTTCCTAGTGCATATCCTCTTCTTTTGAAGTTTCTTGTTCCTTTTCTTCCTCCTCTTCACAATCTATGCAAACTAATTTCTTCTCAGTGCACTTATGGCCTTTAGTGTATTCGCTATCAAAACTATAACAAAGCCCTTTTTCTCTTTTTTCTTCCAATTTTTTTGGTATCAACCTTGTAGGTTTTGGAAGGTTAGGAGTAGAAACACTTCCATCTTTATAGTTGTGAGTGGTAGGCTTCCTTGTCTCCATAATTTTTCTTTCAATTTTCCTTGCCAACCTAAATTCCTTCTCTAATGACTCAGGTTCCCAAAGGAGACCCTCATGCTGGATGTTATCCTTTAAAGTCCCTACAAATACATCAATCATATGCTTCTATGGAATATGATTGACCCTGCTATTCAATTTTTGGAATTACTCAATGTGCTCCATCATTGAACCATTTTTTTTTAGATTTATTAATTTTTTAAAGAAGGTGTTGCTCATTGTATCCTCATAATGTGCTATCATTTCCTCCGTAAAAATTGACCAAGTGACAATTGGTTTACAAGAACAATGCCATTGATACCATACAAACTGATTTTTTTCTAAATATAAAGTTTCAATGTGTAACTTTTGTGTGTGTTGCACATTATGGAGATCAAATTATTGCTCCATTTGTTGTATACATGTTATCAGATCCTTTCTATCAAACTTACTCATATCAATATTAGGAATATGGTGGGTCTTACATCCAATGCTAGAGCCTATGGAATCATGATTAACATTTTTTTCGTTCTCATCATGAGTTTCATTTAATACCTTTTTGATATTAGGAATGATTTATTGTAGAAACTAATAAATTTCTATATTGCTCCATTCTGGAGCATGAGCACCTTCTTCTACAATATACATTAAGGCTCTAGTTGGAATTATCCATCTGGTTCGACTTGCAATACATACAAGTCAATCAAATGATCAAAATCTTTAACATACTTATTAAGTAGTTACATATGAAAAAAAGCATAGACTTTCAATGTGGAAGTAAGTGCAAGTTGATAGGCTACTGGTCTGATCCTCTCAATGATCCTGAATGGCCCACAAAACCATGGTGCCATCTTGGCACATGATCCAATATGCAAGGAGCTCTTATTGGGATTGATGTGCAAGTACACCTAATCCCCACCCTGAAACAAGTTGAATAAACTATTCATGTCTTCCTAAATCTTCTGCATATCCGGTGTGGATTTCAAGTTCTTCTTGATCACCTGAATTTCATGTTCCATTGCTGCCAACATCTCTGGTCCAATTAGTACCATGTTAATCGGATCACTCCAGCTGATATAAGTATTGAAAATCCACCAATACATAGCCTCGAACAGACTCATCTTCAATGAATTTTGGTACCTGTTGTTGTAAGAAAAATATACTAGTGGAAGATACTCGACCCACTTCCAATGTTGATGCATCACATACATCCTCAACATATCCTCTAGTTTCATGTTAATCCTATATGTTTTTCCATATGTATGTGGATGATAACTTGTGCTGAAGGCCAACTCATTGCCCAAACCTGCAAATAACTCCTTCCAAAACTTGGAAGTTAACTTTGCATCCCTGTCAGACACAATATTCTTTGGAACACCATACAATATGACTATGTCTCTGATAAACATGTGTGCTACATCACTAGCTGAATAAGTGGTTTTCAATTGAATATAATGTGCAACCTTTTTCAACCTATCCACCATAACCACAATGGAATCATGTTGTCTAGTTTTATTAGGAAAACACGTGATGATGTCCATCGAAATTACCTCCCGTTTCCACTCTGGCATCATAATCATTTGTAGGAATCCATCTTAATGTTTACACTCTACTTTAACCATCTAAGAATCCAAACATTTGGCTACACACTCTACCACATCCCTCTTTAGATTCGGCCAATAGTAGAATCTCTTCACTACGGTCAATGTCTTCTAGTAGTGTGGGTGACATGAATATGGTTTTGCATGAAACTACCTCAAGATCACATTCTTGATCTCGTTGTTTTCTGGTACATATATGCTTTCTCTAAATCTAACCAACCAATCTGTTGTGAGACGATAATCCAAATCTAGTACATGTGTACCTATACCTGTAGCTATACCCATGCCACCACATGTACCTATACTTATGCAACCACCACTACTTGTACCTCTACCAAAACTTGTACATATACCTGTACTCTGCTGCAACCCATGCATAATATCCATCTACCTGTGATCCTACTGACATGTCTGCAAGGTCATATCCTGTAATTCTGTCGCTTAGGAATTCATAGTTGTTAAGTGATTTACATATACTAGCCTGCTAAGAGCATATGCGACCATATTCTCCTTTCCCTTTATGTACCTGATCTCAAAGTCAAACTCATTGATTGTGCCAAACCATCCAGCCTGCTTGGAATTCAAATTTGGCTGGTCAAATAAGTACCTCAACACAATGTGGTAACTCATCAATACAAACAGTATGTCAAGAAGATAGTGCCTCCACATATTTAGTGCATGTATGATCACTGCTAGCTCAATATTAGGTGTTAGGTAGTTCTTCTTGTGCTCGTTTAGCTTTCGTGACTCATAGCATACCACATGTCCATCCTGCACAAGGATCCCACCAAGTCCTCTCTTGCAATAATATGTACACACCACAAACGCTTGGTCTGGATATGCATATTTAACGCTGGAGCATGTGTCAAAAAATGCTTATGTTTCTCAAAAATGGCCACACACTCTTTTGTCCATTCAAAATTTTTACCTTTCCTCTGCAATGATGTAATAGGATAAGAAATATGTGAGAATTTCTAGATGAACCTCATGTATTAACCTGCCAATCCCATGAATGATCTCACCTCACCTACATTCTTAGGAGCTACCCACTCCATGATGGTCGTTATCTTCTCTTGATCTACTTCAATGCCCTCCTTGGAGACAACATAACCCAAGTAGTGTGCCTTAGTCTAGAAGAAACTACATTTGTTGAGCTTTACATGCAACTGATGTTTTCTCAACAACATCAACATCATTTCCAAATGCTCGACATGCTCTTCCTAATTTTTAGAATACACCAATATGCCATCAATAAACAAAATCAGAAACTTGTCCAAATAAGGTTGCAAAACATTGTTCATCAAACACATAAATGTAGCTGAGGCATTAGTCAAACCGAATGGAACTACTAGTGCCCATACCTAGTCCTAAATTCAGTATTGTAGATGTCCTCTTCTTTGATGCATACCTAATGATACCATGATCTCAAGTCGATCCTAGAGAACATTGTTTATTTTTTCAGCTGATCAAATAAATCATCGATCCTGGGTAATGGGTACCTATTCTTTATAGTCACTTTGTTCAGTTGCCTATAGTTAATGCATAATTTGAGAGTTCCAACCTTCTTATTTATGAACAAAATTAGTGCATATCATTGCGATACACTTGGCCTAATTTACCCTTTTTCAAGAATCTCCTTGAGATACAAATTTAATTCTACCAAATTAGGTGTACTCATCCTATAAGGTGCTTTTGATGTTGGAGATTCCCCTAGCACCAACTTAATAGAAAAGTCTACCTCCATGTAAGGTGGAAACTCTAAAATATTACCTGGAAACACATCCTAAAATTTCTATAAAACTAGATACTTATTCAACACATATGCATACTCAACTTCTTTACCTTTTTCACTATAGATTTGAATTGCAAATAACACACACCCTTTCTTGCAACTTCGCTTGGCTTGCATAGTTGTCACCATCATAACTAACGTGGATTTATTCTTTAATTGTAGGAATCTGGGTTCCCCATTTTCATCGAAGCACTCAATAGCTTTTTCATAGAAATCTACCTTGTTCCCCTGAAGATATAACCAATCCATACCCAATATCATATTGTAGGAACCCAGTGGCAATACATTCAAGTGTGTTTTTGTAGGCATGAGATTTAACTCAAATTCACACACTCTTACATAATGGTGAGCTCTTTTCTTCGTACCTGTGGCCAACTGCACTAACCAAGATTCTACATGCATTTCTTTACTCAAACCACACTTATCCACCAATTCAGGACTAACATAGCTATAAATATATCTACGGTAAATCAAAATAGAAATAACTTGATCATAAATCTTACCATCCATATCAATTATAGAATCCTGGTGATATATCTTCTTTTTTTCCATGGTTGCATAAATTCGAGGAATGCTCTACCCAATATCCCCAACCATCTGTACCTCATGTACATTGTATATCTTAGGCCTACCACCCTGATTATGTGGATAATCTCACTTTATATTCTCTTCACTGCACATCCAACACTCCAACCTTCTCATACCATTACCTCCATGTTTTTTTTATGATCTATGTTATTGTTGTGGCCTATGTCCATGTACAGCTGTATTGAACTTCTTTTGTAGTGCCACATTTTATTTCTCATCTCCATTTTGAGGCCTTGATCTCTTAGGATGCCATTTTCCTTTACCTTTTTCTTTCCCTTAAAATCCTTGCTGAGACTCATTCTTTCACTCTAACTGTTCATAGCAATGCTTCAACTTCCCGATTACTTCCTTAGGTGATTGACGCTCATCATACTTAATCTGGTCTCTGAATGCTAATGGAAAACTAGTGAAAAATCATTGAACTTTAGCCTTCTCATCCTCAAGATATGGTACATACCTCAATATGTCCAATAATTTTTTCGTGTACCCTTCATCTATCATTGATCCCATCCTTAGCTCATATAATTCTTTTGATGTTGTCGTAGTACCTCTCTGAAAAATCATTCTTCTTGAAAATCCTTGTGAACTCATGCCAACTCAAGTCCTCTGTTTCTGATGTCTCTCACTTGTTTCACATCTTCCCGCCATATGTTTTCTTTACCTTTCAAACTAAATATAACAATCCTAGCCTTCATGTTTTTTGTGTACTCATGCAACTTGAAGAATTTTTTCATTTGAATTATCTAAGCCTCTGCATCTTTTGGTTCCTTAAATTCTCCATCAAAAGTAGGTGGTTTTTATTTCTCAAATTCATCTAGAAATTATCCCCTGTCACTCCTCTTGTAAGGATGATACCGATAACAGTGATGATATCTATTTGAACTAGAACTAAAATGGTACCTGTACTCATCACCCATCCTATCCGGAGTGTCTAACAAAATACCATCTTTCATTGTATCATCTCTATATAACCTATGTCTACCAGGAGACCTACTACCATATGCCCCATTAGTTCTATCTTCCTATCCATAGTTGATCCTAAGTGGCCCTTGTTTCTACAAATATAAAAAGTTGTGAAGAAGTATTGCATTCACCTATGCATGTTTCTATTATGCACGTATGATCCTGTCATTATCCTCCTTACAACTCCTCATTTCTTCCTTTAGGCTTCCCAATGTGTCTGCAAAATCAAAAGAGTGCCCGACATGCTACTCCTATGACTCGTAGGGAGAGTCCTTGTAGTATATCATCTTTCTATCCATGTTCATATTTCTCCTACAAGGTATAATAGGTCATATAAACCAAATAACAATAAGCAAACTTACCTTAGTGTAATTTGGGGAGGACACTTCCTGCAAGTTCAACTAGTCAGCGTAATACATGCATATACAAAATCATAACACCTGGTATACTAGTGCATAAACGTCATTATAGTTGGAGTCCATTCATCAATGCATGTCCATACCAAACACATAATTTTACTTTATGCATAACCATACCAATGCAACTTAACCAAACAACATCACAAGCACAGTCCATACACAAGCATAAGCAAGATTACATGGACAACACACAAGCATGACCAATATTCAACCTAGCATAAGCAAACAATGCATATACAACATGTAACAATATGTAATCAAGTGTTCACGTACCATAAATAAGCCTAAAAAACACAAAATCAGTCATATACGCATGACAACATGTTGACAACAACATCATCAGTCCTTCCATGGTGACGCTACTGCCACCATGGCCAGCACAACATGGATGCAACAAACACATACACCATAGGTATGATAAGCACATAAGAAACCAATAGAAAATCATGACCAACACACTGCCCATCTATTACAAGGGTTGAACCATGCTTTGATACCACTATATAACACCCTTCTCCCACATCTATCCCAGTAACCGGCCAAACAGGGTAAACATGTGATGAGAGGCTACTAATACAAGATTAAAACTCCTATATGACCTTAAGGAAGTGTAACTGACAAAAACCTAACGACAAAACTTACACATCATCAACAACATCCCTAGGAGGTATCCCAACCCTTTAGGTCCCTTACCCCTAGGTTAGATTGACATTCTAACAACATTGAGCCTTAGCCATGGGCATAACACAACAAGGTAGAATTTGGCAGGCTATAGTGGTAGGCACAACACAACAAGAATGTGGTTGGGACCCCAATTATTCGGTTTTGTGCCTGCAACTCTGGGCTTTGAGTGACCTTTTAGGCCTAGAGCCAAAGTCACTGCCCAAAACTTCATGAAAAATTAGGGGATGATAAATAACTTTGGAGCAATGATACAGAATCAATCACATCAACAAGAACTCATCTAGACCCCTCCTAGCCATGACAAGAGTTTTTTCAAACATGTCAAAAACATTGAATCTACTGGTATAAATAACCTATTTAAACATAGGGGTCTCATACTTATCTGAGAATCGCTAAGAAGCATTTCTCCTTTACATTATTAGCTGCAATACAATCTATTTTACCATAGATACAACATGCATTCTTTTACAAGTAAAAATATGGAGAGAGCCATACATCATCATTGATACAATACATGCTTATAACCAACACAATAACCATGGAAATACAATGGATACAACAACAATAATATCCATACATAAACTAATACATTTTCATACCAAATAGAAAAGTAATGAGCTTTTCATTACTAAATGTAAAAACCAACTGAAGATGGGACTTCCACGTTCCACCCAACCATAGATTGGATGAACCAAATCTCTCTTCATCCAGTCACCCCCATGCCATATTCCAAGCATGAATGTGGGGCTCAAACCAAAATTACCAACCAGGCCATCTCGAGGCTAAACCACCTCACCCTCATAAGTAGAAATTATGCTTTACCATGATCCATCCTGGATCACTATGCCAACACAATAAACATGTCATAACCATCTTTATTGTGATCTACACCTAATCATTAGGCCAACACAAGCATGGATATCACTGGATTATCTCCGCCTAAACCGTGAGGAATTTTCCTGTCTCCTAGTATCTTAGGCTTTACTACAACCCACTGTCTAAATCATGGGTCACTAGGCCCTAAACTGAGACATAATCTCTAGAATTTATCGTATATCACAAACCTAGGATTCCGAGGCCCAATGGAGAGAAAACCATATGTAGACTTTATCGTATATCCTGTCATTCATCGGTCGAGGATTCCTAGGCCTACTGAGGCAACACACTATCTGGCTTTATAGCAACCCACAGTCTAGTTCATGGGTGACTATTCCATGTGTTATATCAATCCAGAGATCCACCCTACTCAACTCTAAATCCATATGGTAATGCATCTAAACCAAAACATGAGAAATCCACAATAAAATGCCTATCTGGAAATGGCAAGGCTAGGATGAAAACACTATCACACCTAGAAAAACCCATGCCAAGATAGAAAAAAACCACATGCAATACCATGCATGTCAAATCTAGCAAGGAAAACACACATGCAAATCGATACCTACCAAGAATCACGTTCTAGTTGCTTGATTCCTACTCCTCCTTGCTTGTTTCCTCCTTATTCCTTCTTTCTTACCTTTCTTGGTCCAATGCCAAAATGATCTAAGAAACTTTGTGTCCAAGTGTGAGAGAAAGAGAGAGAGAGAGAGAGAGAGAATAATGAGAGAGCTCCAAAACTGAACTGACAAAAGGTACCAACTTGTAATATCCCAAAATGGAAGAGATAGGAATATAGAACATAAACTAGAAAATGAAGTGATGCATTAACATATAAAAATGGGAGCAGATCATATAGACATATTATTAAATAATATAGAAGAAAATTTGTATAAGATCCTGAGGAAAAATACACTCAAGTTAGGAAAAAAAATCCTCTAGAGACCCAGTACATAAAACATGAAGAACAACTGCTATACAAGAATGCCAGAGCCTAAGACATCGCAGTTTTAGTGGGCATTTACTGTTGCTGTAAATGGAAACACATGGATCTACTCATAGGGTGCTTAGAAAATGCTGAGATCAGAGATCTAGGCTTTCTATCACTATTCCAAGATAACCCAGGAAGGGTTTTCGGAAATACCCAAAATACAAAAATGTTGAAATGCTGCCCTAGGGCTGAATATGCTCTGCAACTAGACAAATGATAGGAGGTGGCTGATCTAATGTATAAATTGCTGCTACTCCTCCAATAGATCTCCCAAATGAAGAGTTGCTCCCCTCACTGGAAATCTAACTCACAAACTGGGGCATTAAGCCCTCCACTACAGCTACTCAATAAAATGATGCAATTCCTGAAGGGAAATGCACTATAGGTGATGGCAGCATCTTAGCCTGATGCTAAATGATAAAATTATGTTCAATGATCCTCCTTGATAGTCTCCTGAATGAAGGGCTTCTCCCTCCACTGGAAAACAAGCTCAGAACTAGATCTATTTCTCCTCCACTACTTCTGCCCTGAAAAACAACACAATCCTGAAGTAGAATACATTGGGAGTAATGGTTGAAGCTTGGCCTGATGCTGGATGGTGGAAATTATTCTCAATAAAACTCTCCTGAGTAGGCACTTGAAGTCCCCCGAGGATGAGGGTGGGACTTCTGCTCGGAAACACCCTTGTGCTAAACAACACAACTAACTTAGCTAAATAGCTGAAGCATGAAAAGAGTCATAAAAGACCAATAAAATATCAATATTCCAAATCAGGCCTTCTACGGCTACCATCCTCTTCCTTTTATGCTTGGTGAGCTTCCTCAACCTGGGTCCCACTCATTAAAGGACTTAATCTCATGCATACACTCCTCCTCTATGACTGTGTTGTCCTCCATTAATCCTCCACTATCTCCATAACAACGTTGTTATTTGGTCAACTTTGACCCTGTCCACATGCTTTAGCCCCTGTTCACGCCTCAAGGTGCTTTATATAGCTAATAAAATGATCCACATTCACATGAGATGTAGTTTTATTCCTACTAAAGATATTTATGGGTCTCTCTACCCACTTATTCACCTATCTTTTGATCAAAAGAAAAAATTAATATTCCAACTAGCTAGAAGCTAATAAGGAATATTACAGTCCTCCCCTCCAAAATGTTGCTTGTCCTTAAGAAACTGCAAGGATAGATAATGTAAAGCCTCCTCTCCTCCTGTAGCATCCTCATCTAATAATCTCCTTCACTGAACAAGATGCTCTCTCATCAATCTGTCCCCTTGTTTCTCCTCCCAAGTGTACAATTTAGCCTTTGGTGATAAATCCAAATGGCTCTCACCATGAAGAAGTGGTATATCCATGGAGGCAACTATATGTTGTCTAGAGGCCTTCTTGAGGCATGGGGTTTAAAAAATGTTGGGAACCTCAATCCCCATGAGAGGATCCAATCCCGAAGCTATCATCCAAACAAAATGGATCACCCTCCAAAGTGGTAACTCATAGAAAGTCTCCTCCATCTCTTGCTCCTGCAATGTAGATGGGTTTTATGACTGAACATGATAGAAAAAATTTTCCATCCCACACTATCTCTCTCTCCATTTATGATATGTATAGAGTTGTTGCTGATTTTTGGATACAATAATGTTTCCCTCAAGAGGCAAAAAGTAGTTGGATTCTCAGAGATCCACTCTCTGGTTCTATGAACCTTTCTTGTCCAAGATATTCCACACATAGTGAATATGAAATCATCAAAATATGGGATCCGAATGAGAAAGATACAGAGTGTCATATGAAATTCCAGATGGTGCCAATAGTTTCCCAAGTGGACACAACGCAGTTTTGCTACTTGCTGCCTCTTATCATAGTGTGGCAAGTTATCTCACAACCATTTTCTAGTTGTGCATGTTTTCTCATCCACTATAAAGTAGTAAATGGCATTGTGTATCAACTGAGCATACCAAAAATATAATAATACTTTCCCAAAGCCATACAAGAAATGGCTATCTCTATCACTGATGTTGGTCTTAGAAAGACCATGAAGTCCAAATAGAAGTTTCTCCTCTTGTGGAGAAATGTCCTGTAAATGTATGGCAATGGAATGAAAATACTTGGTTAGTTGATCAATAAGCATAAACACACAATCCTTACCATATATTATTTGCAAGCTAGTGAAGAGGTCCATAGATGAGCCCCCACATGCAAATCTCTCCATAATGGTCTGATATGTCTCCATGAGACCTTGGTAAAGGAATGAGTCATGTGTTGTATGAACAACATTCTTCTTGAGCTTTGAGATACAAGTCAAGGAGATTATTTCCTGGTAATAGATGACTCCATCCACCAATCTATACCTCTCATATTCTACTTGCCCATCAAGTACCACATATGTGAACTGATCCCTGGAACACTCCATCAATAGATCCAAACTCCCAAGTGACAGTGTTGTTGGCCTTTGTGATAAGGTTCTTGTCATCTCATAACTCCCCTCTTTGACATGCCACATGCCAAAGTCACATGCCGGAATGCTGCTATATATGGAATATTCCTTCCTATGTGGAAGTATCTTCTGATCCTTAATGGCTATGGAGTATCCCCTTTACACCATTATTGTGCCACCATCTACTCTTGAAACATCATACAAGGTATGGGAGAAATTCAACCCATACTCTCCTAAGAGTAAACAAAGAAAAAATGGCTCTTGTTTCCTCCTCATATCATCATCATACAATCTATGGGGTAAAAACATGATGATTGACATGAAAAATGTCACATCATCCCAATATAACCAAACTCCTTACTTCCCCATGATGTAAGTATCATGCCATGTCCCAATCAATAATACACCACTTGACATAGGATATGCCATGTGATGGCCAAACTCTCTCAAAAGTAGCCAGCTCAACCATGCCTCTTGCTACCTTATGTCATAGATCTCCAAGTGGCTCACCAACCCCTTTCTTATCAACCTCACCCATCCATCCAACTGTGGGTGTGTCCTATCATGCTTCAAAGAGGTATCCATCCAATGGAGAATACCATCCTCCCAAACCTTATGATTATCTTTGCACTCCCTGATATGCTGAAATGCAACCTCTTGGAGATCTCTACATAAAGACCACTCATCAATGACCGAGTTGAACCCATAAGGTTCCAAATATGTTGTAGGAAAAAGCTTCTCAATGAGTTGTGACGTGCTCATCATGAAGGATCTATCATAATAATGAGATATTTTATCCATCATAAGGTGTCTCTCATCAACCCCTTGCATATCCAATGCTACACAAGTGGAATGGTAATTGGAATGTTCCAATAGCATTTGGGCCCCAAACTCATCATTGTTGCTTAGTGGCAGTGCTGCTAATCTCCATGATGGTAAATTTACTGTTTCAGGATCATACACAATGTTGAACACACAGTTCTACATTGGATTGATTAGGATTATGCTCATCCTATCCTCCAAAAATCTACACTCCAACCCAAAGTGTTGTGTGCAGCTCAACAATGAGAAACCTAGATGTATATGCATCTCCTTCCTGAGCCAGTCAAGGGTCCTCTGCGTAGTGAAATTCTGCTGCTCCAAATTAGTAATGTGCTTTAACCCTTGGTCATGCAATTTCCCTGATGGCATGTCCCCACAACTCTCCATATGATGTGTTGAAATAATATGGGGTGGAAATGTTTACATACCTTGGTTAAGATAATCCTTTGGAACATCTTATATAGCTACAAGAGTTCCTCCTACTGTTCTAATGAATTCTCCAACTACTGTTGATAGGATGGCTGCTCCTTTATTGCTACACCAATGCTGGTATATATTTCCCCTTCCTCATGCACCTCCTGGATCATGCATGGAACTCCTAATTTCAAGAGATCTAGACCATCTTAAAAAGGTGCAAGTGTTCCTTCTCCTGATGAAAGTACTCTTGTAGCTGATGGTGGTGGAGCTTTCTCCTCTTACGGAGTGATAATGCTGACATCTCCCCTTGGATCCTCATGTGGTTTCTCACCAATGTCGGAAAGTGTCTCAATATGAATTACTTGTGGTTCTATTCTATCAAAATTCTTGATCATCCTTTGAGTAAAATCTACATAAGAAAACACTCTTGAATGTTTCAAATGGTTGAACCACCAATCCCTTGCTTGACCCTCAAGGTGCAGCACTAAAATATCAACATATTCTCTTTCTGCTACTGGATGCAGCAGGAAGAATGCATATAACTTCTTCCTCCAAGACTTTTTTGTGCTTGTGGATGACCCATTAAAAGTAGAAAATATAAATCTATTATGTCTTTTTCTTCTACTGCTGCAGCAAGGTCTTCGTTCTTCTTTGATCTGAATGAACTACTGGAGATTTAGATTCTCCTTGAAATCCCTTGATTGATATTTGTACTCTGTAAGGTAATCACTTATATTCTCATGATCTAAGTTTCCTCCATCTCCATGCTTTTCACCTTACTCTTCAAATAAAGTGGACATAGTAGATTTCTTTGGAGCTCTATGCAATACCAGTTTCTTCTGCTACTGATAGGAAGTGCTTGGACCTTCCTAATCTGAAAACCTTCTTGAGGTCTCCTTGCATTTCTCCCTTCTCAATTGTTTGAACTCCTTGGAGAGGTCCTGCATAGATATGAAAAGAAATGAGGAAAACCTCATTCCCTCCATCATTATGGATCTCCTCTTCTTGTATCATAAGATGTATTGCCAACAAGCTGAGCCAGAGATCATCCTTTGATACCACTATAATATCCCAAAATGGAAAAGACATGAATATAGAACATAAAGTAGAAAATGTAGTGATACACTAACACATAAAAATGGGAACAGATTGTTAGGACTCTGTAATTTGCAAGATTGGAAAATACAAACCACAAAGGCTACATATGAACCACTTTGGGATTCTAGGATCTAGCCCTCCTGAATCCAAAGAGGGATCTCTCTTATAAGCTCAAAGATTGATTTATCTTTAAAGGTATTTTAGTGTGACATTAGGCTAGTTATTAAGAACAAAGGTTTTGTTTGGGCAAGGATATGATGAAGGTGAAGGAAGTATAAATGAAGGGTGAAGGTGTATGAAAGTGAAGGAATGATTTAGCTGAAAATATAGGCAAAAAGCAGCTTCAATCCATTGGGCTATGGACTCATAAGAGGGTTTAATTGAAACAACAAGGTCCAAGAGTGGTCCATGGGGCAAGTCATCTATGTCAAAGGATCTCTTTAAGTTGATTTTATGGAATGGAACAACAAGAAAAGAAGTGAGGGAAATCAAACAGATGAAGAACAAAGAGTAGCCTAATATCAAGTAAGTAATTTGAAACTATCCTGCTTTTGATATACTTTCAATAGAAAACATTTAAAAAACTTAGAATAGCTTAAGATCAAGTAAGGACTTTGAACCTATCCTGCTTTTAGCATATTCAAAAGGAAAACATCAAGATAAACATAAAAGTAGTCTAAGATTAGGTAAGGACTTTGAACCTATCCTACTTTCAACATACTCTCAGGGAAACTTTTAAACAACCTTTGGAGAAAAACTAGAAGACAGGGCAAACCATAAACTTTCCTAGTCCAACTCTACTTAGCAAGTAATGAAAATATCATTCAAGAACAATGTTTAAAGTTTAGACAGTAAGACATCAGAACACCAACATTCCTTAATTGCTTGGACTGTATTAAATCATTCTTAAATACACAAAGGAGGAAAACATAAAGATAAATCTTATCAATGAGAGTTGGGTAATTTAAAGATTAAATCCTAGCTCTATATTTTCTGTTCTTTATCAGAGAAAGTGGACAAAATGGAAACAAAAAGAAAATAACAATTTACAAAAAGAAACACATCACCATTGACATAGACCAGGATCCCGTAAATCAACTTGTATTTGATGTTCAAACCAGTTACAATCATCAAGTCCAATGGGTCTCTAAAGCTTCAAACTTCTCATCTCATCTTATGTATCTTTAATTACAAACAGAGCTACATCAACTTCAGAAAACTATTTACATGCAACAGATATCCAGATACCAACCTTTAATTTATCTTCTACGAAAGCATTTATAGAAGAAATGAGGAGGTGGGATTAGAGAAAAGATATCTAGGCTCAATTAATACAAGTGAATGCTTCTCGACCTTTGAGGGGATCAATAGAGAAGTTATCTGATATTTCCATGTATTAATTGGTTTTCATTAAGTATTAGGCTGCTTGGCAGTTTTTGTTGACTTTAAAACTCCTTGTAATGTTCCTTTTCAGGAATTTCTGCAATCTTGAGCTCAAGGACGCTGCATAAGGAAGACAGTGTGAAAATAAGTAGAAATGGGGCTTGGATCCCATTTTTAAAACTCCAAAAAATTCTCCTCCAGAAGTAGAACTCAAAGAAATAAGTCTAGAGGGCTTATACAGATCTCCCCAAACTAGATCTCTCGGCAATTTCTCAATGAGAGAGCTTACAGCAATACATGAACATAATCATGAAACTCTACAAATCTAAATACAACATAAGATGAAATATAATACAGCCATCATGTTCATTAATATATCAGCTACAATATACAGAACTATAATGAGGAATAAATCCCTCTTTCAATGAGAATCCTCCTCCGATGAGTAAGCAATGAAATACATGAGTAGTTGCAACTGCACAGAATGACGGAGTAGCTGTGACAGCACTGTCTATACTATGGTAGCTGCTGAAATAGGCATATATACATGAAAATGACTGATATATATAAATAAATTCCCTAAAATAGAAGAATGGGCTCCAATACAAGATTTCTAGCCAATCTAGGAGAGATTGCTATAAATGCCGGAAAATGTACAAATGTGACAATCTGACTTGTCACTACAACTTAATCAAAATATAAAAAGAGGCTATGGAAGATCTAAAATAGTGATGCCCTCCTCTGATAATGCTCTTCAGCAGAAGGCTGATCCCTCTACTCAAGAACAATCCTCCTGATGAGCCCCAATGGCTCTCCCAGCAACTGCCTCTGAAAATAACACAGTTTCTGCCCAAGACTGCACTATGAGAGATGGTGAGTGTTTGGCCTGGTGCCAAAGATATAAAAATAAGCCCAGCAGTCACCTCAGCTACTCCTCCAAAGAATATGCAAGATCTCCTCTGAAGAATAAGCCAAAGGATGGCTCTATAAGTTCCTTTGTTGTTGTACCTAGCAACACAATGTTAATCTACTACAGAAATAACGTTGTAGCTGCAGAGAGAAGCTTGGAAAAATGCTGGAATGAGGAAATGAGTTCCAAAACCTCTCTTTCCTTTAGGAATAGGTTGGGATTCCCGACCTCGAACACCCTTGGGTGAAGAACACCACAAACCCTACTAAACAGCCAGGGGATGTAAGTCTTGCAGACCCTACGAAAATGATAAGCTAATGCATAATGAAAATGGGTTGCCATCTCCTCCTTATAAAGAAAAGTAACTTTTCTCACCATTGGTCCCATTCACACTTGCTTCTAGCTCAAGCAAGTGAAACCTCCACTAAAATTGCATTGTCCAAGTAGGTGCAATGTATCTAGACAGTTTTAGTTGACTTGGTCAAAATGACTAGATCATTCTTTGATCCAATCCTGTTCACACTATGTGGTGCTTAATCCAACTGCTTTATTAGCCCTCCTTTCACACAAGGATCGTTATTTCTCCATCTAAAGGGGTTAAGGTGTCTCCTTACCAATTTTATTTGAAAAAATAAAAATATGCTAACTATATTGTTCCATTTTAGCTTGAGGCTAAAATTGGGAACATTACAGTCCTCCCCTCGCACATGTTGCTTGTCCTCAAGCAACTACATAGAGAGAACAAAAATTTTCCCCCTCTTCTTGTGGCCTCCTCATCAATAGACCCCACCATAGCTCATCAAGGTATGCAATAAATCTGTCCTCCATGTATCCCTCCAAGTATGTAGAACCAAAGAATACATCATGACATAATAGAAGGTGCAAGTGGAAATCTCCTTGTGGTTCAATGGCCTCCTCAAGGTAGGAATGATGAAAAACATGGGAATTCTTATTCCCAATGAGTGAATCCTTCACCCATGCAATCATCCATATGAAATGAGCCATCCTAGGTAGCTCAACAAAGTAGTCCTCAACCCCGGATCTATGCAATATGTTGGGGCTAAATGGAGAGTTTAGATTTTTCCATCCAAGTAGTTTCTCCCTCCATTTATGATAAGTGTAAAGGGGTTGTTGATATTGGGCTGAAAATTTATGGCCTCCACAATTGGCCTAAGCCTCCCCACAAAATGAATCAACCATGAAGTGCCTCCTCCAATAATGTTTTCTCTCCCAATAGCTCCTCCTATGTGAAGAGAAAAGTAGTGACATGGAAATCATGGTGTGCCCATGGCTTATCTTGAAACATACAACATGAGAAAAAGGGAGAATCATAATCCAAATGGGCATCTCCAACTCCAAGCCCACTCTCCAATCAAAGCCTCCCATGAGTACACAAACATCAACAACATATGGAAGCAATATACAATGAAAAAAAGCTTCCACTTGGCAATCGGAGAGTGAATCATAGTTCCTTATGAGGAACCAGCGTAGTGCACCTTTGGCCTGCATCAAATCATAAATCAACAAGTGCCTTTCCAGCCACTTTTTTTCTACCACAAACATCTCATAAGGTGGAAACATGTAAGTACAGTTCGGTGCCAATGGTGCACACTAAGAAGTATGTGGCTTCCCCCACAAACCATCATAAAAATAGCCACTCCCATTGCTGCAGTGGGCCACAAGTACATCATAATAAAGAGCATAAGGAGATTTGATCATACTTAGCTCATCAAGCTACTCATATAATGTAAAGGAAGGTAAACCAAAACGAGAACATATACCTTCTTTACCATGCACTCCGGTCCTTGAGCTGAAATGGCTCATCTGGATGCTCTCCCTCACCTCAAATGAGTAGGGAAATGGTTGTGCCAACATTTCAAAAATAATTCGAGCTATGAATATATCCATATGCTAATATAAACCATGCTGAATGCCCTCCCGAATGAACTTTTCTAGCAAAGCAAAGTATGCATCATAGTGCATAGCTAGAAAGTCCACATGTGCTGCATGCAATGATTTCTCCTTGGGAATAGAAAATCTAGCCAAGAAGACCCTACATAACAATAGATGACCAC
Source organism: Pinus albicaulis (assembly GCA_034641835.2). Classification (NCBI taxonomy): domain Eukaryota; kingdom Viridiplantae; phylum Streptophyta; class Pinopsida; order Pinales; family Pinaceae; genus Pinus; species Pinus albicaulis. Next base: position 1,592,171,416 of record CM076575.1, on the reverse strand, counting down.
ATCATCCATAATGTATCTGTCATCTCCCTCCTGGTCATCAAGAAACACGCATACACCAAGATCCTGGGAATACTCAACCCAAAGTTGAGTCCTCCAACTTGTATCCATCCCCCTCATATACATCGATGGTAATCTACAATGTGGTGCTCCCCTCATGTTGCTACTTGCTAATATGACATCCCCCATGCCAAATTCATCCTCCAAAATTTTTCCATGCCCATCATGTAGCTGCTCATGCTCAAATAATAATGGTGATCCGGGGAAGCTAGTCTCCCATAAGAAACTGACATCCAAAAGGAATCTCCCAATCCTAGGCAATGTAAGCATGAGTAACCTCCATATACTCCCATGTATGAAAGAGTCCTTGCCCAAAGGAATCATCCTTCTCCTCATCAAATATGTGGAGCAGTCATCCTGCATCATGAAGATGCAATCCTCCATCCATGCAACAAACTCTATCAGCACAGTATGACTGATGAGAGTGGGTGTTGCTGAAAATGAGAGAGTGTCTCTCTCCTCCTTGGGTCTATCCAAAACTCTCTGCACTATGCTGGACTCCTCCAAAGTCTTCACCTCTCCGGAATCCAAGAGTAGTGAACTGTATGACAAGATGCCACTCATAAATGCTAGATCAGGTGGCCTTCCAGGTGGAATGCCTCTATATACTGAGACATCAAGATCAAAAGTGGACTGTATGTATAAGAGGACTGACTTGACCCTCTCTTCACTTCGTCGTATAGTATCATTCTTTTGTGCAAAGACTCATAGGAATGGATAAGGGTGTATCAACCCTTGATGCTGATCCTTCTCTTCCTCCTCCACCTCACAATCCCCACAAGTTGCTGCAAATGACTCCGGAATTGTGCCATTGTCCCCACATGTTAAAATACTTGGAATCCCTTGCATAGAAACAAGGAATCCTCCAATAGAAGCAATATCTCCCCTCTCATCTCCATGTGGTGATGGATCTTCCTCCAATATGAAAGCGTTGTGGATTCTTTCATGCACATTCTCTTCATCAATATGTGAGTATGTCTCCCCTTCAGTGAGAGACCATGGATTTTGGTCTTCTTCTGAAAGAGGGATATCCATGTTATCACCAATAGAATAGTTCCCTTCATATAATAGGGACCTTGCCCTTAGCAAGTCATCATACACATTTTCATCCCCTTCAGAAATATGGAATGGAGTTTGTTTCATGGTTTTCTCCAATGCATGCAAAGTGTTTGATGTTATGTTACAAAGAGATTCACAATGATTTTCATCAAATTATCTCACAAACCCTTTAGTAAATCCATCATGTGATTCTACATTTGCATGATAGAATGAAATATAATTTCCAAACCATAAACCATGAGCCATACCTTTGAGTTGCAGTGCTGCTCCTCCAATGGCCTCATCTCCTTTCTCCATCCTTCCGACAATGCAAGTGGAAAATGAACTGTGCTCTGGATCTGCATGTGTGGCTGAATGCTCACACCCATCATAATAATATCTAGGGCTTGTTCCATCCACAAACCCTTTCAAAAAATCTTTCCAATTTTCCCTTTCTTTCTCTTCAAGGTATTCAATGATACCTTCCAAGGTCTGGAAAAGAAAAAGGGAAACCTCCTCTTCCATCATTCCTCTTTCTTTGTTTTCTCTATACATCTCCTCTTCCAAATAAGGAGCTTCTCCTTCTAATGGAATTTTATCTTGGGCTACACAGTTGTAAAGTTCCCTTCTTAGGAATATCAAAAATCTATTCCAGAGATTGACTACAGGTTCGTTTACTGGATATGTCACCTTTGAACAAAGGATGAGATCCAAAGGCTACCTGGCCATCTACAGACTCTGTCTATATAGTTTTAAATATTCCTCCTTTAGGGATTCAACACTTTGAATTGAAGCCACAGGCTGAGCCAAAGATCATGCTCTGATACCACTGTAACGTTCCTTTTCAGGAATTTCTGCAATCTTGAGCTCAAGGAAGCTATATAAGGAAGACAGTGTGAAAATAAGTAGAAAGGGGGCTTGGATACCCTTGTTAAAACTCCAAACACTTCCCCTCTAGAAGTAGAACTCAAATAAATAAGCCTATAGGACTTATACAGATCTCCCCAAACTAGATCTCTCGGCAATTGCTCAATGAGAGAGCTTACAGCAATACATGAACATAATCATGAAACTCTACAAATATGAATACAAAATAAGATGAAATATAATATAGCAATAATTTTCATTAAGATATCAGCTAAAATATACAGAAATATAATGAGGAATAAATCCCTCTTTCAATGAGAATCCTCCTCCGATGAGTAAGCAATGAAATACATGAGTAGCTGCAGCTGCACAGAATGTCGGAGTAGCTGTGACAACACTGTCTATAATATGGTAGCTACTAAAATAGGCATATATACATGAAAATGGCTGATATATATAAAAAAATTCCCCAAAATAGAAGAATGGGCTCCAATACAAGATTTCTAGCCAATCTAGGAGAGATTGCTAGAAATGCCGGAAAATGTACAAATGTGACAATCTGACTTGTCACTGCAACTGAATCAAAATATACAAAGATGATATGGAAGATCTGAAATAGTGATGCCCTCCTCTAATAATTCTCTTCAGTAGAAGGTTGATCCCTCTAATCAAGAAAAATCCTCCTGATGAGCCCCAATGGCTCTCCTAGCAACTGCCTCCGAAAATAACGCAGTTTCTACCCAAGACTGTGCTGTGAGAGATGGTGAGTGTTTGGCCTGGTGCCAAAGATCTGAAAATAAGCCCAAGAGTCACCTTAGCTGCTCCTCCAAAGAATATTCAAGATATCCTCTGAAGAATAAGCCAAAGGATGGCTCTATAAGTTCCTTTATTGCTGCACCCAGCAACACAACGTTAATCTGCTGCAGAAATAACATTGTAGCTGCAGAGAGAAGCTTGGCCAAATGCTGGAATGAGGAAATGAAGTCCAAAACCTCTCCTTCCTTAAGGAAGAGGTTGGGATTCTTGACGAGGAACACCCTTGGGTGGAGAATGCCACAAACCCTGCTAAACAACCAGGGGATGAAAGTCTTACAGACCCTATGAAAATGATAAGGTAATGCATAATGAAAATGGGCTACCATCTCCTCCTTATAAAGAAAAGGAACCTTTCTCACCATGGGTCCCATTCACACTTGCTTCTAGATCAAGAAAGTGAAGCCTCCACTAAAACTGCGTTGTCCAAGTAGGTGCAATGTATCTAGACAGTTTTAGTTGACTTGGTCAAAATGACTAGATCATTCTTTGATCCAATCATTTTCACACCATGTGGTGCTTAATCCAGCTGCTTTATTATCCCTCCTTTCATACAAGGAGTGTTATTTCTCCATCTAAATGGGTTAAGGTGTCTCCTTACCCATTTTATTTGACAAAATAAAAATATGCTAACTATAATGTTCCATTTTAGCTTGAAGCTAAAATTGGGAACATTACACTCCTTTAGGTAGGCTGGCAGTAACTTAGGTTGTCTTTAGGAAAAAATATCACTGACCAGGAAATAAATCTGCCTCCATTTGATTTATTAAGGTTGTAGGTGGCTCCTTGTAGATGGAGAGGATTCAATTGGCCTCTAATGTGGCAGTGGAGGACTTTCAGACTGATAGATCTCCTTGTTTTTCCTTAAAACACTTTCAATTTGCTTTGGTGTGTGTTTTAGGCCTAATCAGGCCTTGATCTTCATCTTCAAGTCTTTATCCTTTGCTAACTGTGGATTAAGCTTTTGATTTTTGAACGGGTGTCTTAATCCCTTTAAACTCTGATTAAAATCTTTAATTCTTCACTTCTGCTTTGATATTATGATGTGACAATGATACTCTTTGTCTGTTTGATGTATACTGTGTTTGCTGTGTTGCAGGCGTGTAGAGGTTTTGTGATTTCACAAATGCTCATGAGACACAAGTGGAATCATAATTTGAATCCTATGGATTCAATTTCTTCATGAATAATGGCCTGGGGGATCGTCATCCCTAGCCTTTGTTTCGTTTTAAAACTATGGACAAAACCTTAATAACCTACAAAAAATGAACAAAAAATAAGAAAATCTGTGAAAAATAGGTTAAAGGCTTCTTTGGAGATCTCAGGTGCGAGATTAAATTTTGGTTGTTGGATGAAAACTACCAATGGTCAAGATCACTTGATGGGGTCAATTGGGAGGCGGTCGGGTGAATGGTGGAAAGATTAAGTCCAGACCGTTCGATCAGGATGATGAACGGCAGATATTGATCGGTGGGGTCATTTGGGAAAACAAAGGGTGGGCGAATGAATTGGTGGGGAATTTTAACTGGGACTGTCTGATCTCAAAGATCGATGGTGGGAAACAATCGATGAAATGCTCAGGAGAATAGGTGAAATGGAAATGGCTTGGGGTCACAGAGTGACCTAGCCCGTCGGATTTATACGATGGATGGTTAATATTTGGTGATGAAACCCTTTGGAGAACAGAATGGAGGGAAAGTGAATTATGGTCAAGATATGATCTGAGCCATTAGATTAAAGTGATCGACGGCTGAGATCATCCGATAGCATTGCTTGGGGAATGAACAAAGTGCGAAATGCTTGGGGTTAAGTTAAGACGGGATTGTCCGATCAAACCAATCAACGGTCAGGATTAAAAATTGAAATAACACTGTGGAGGGTTAGGTGGTAAGGCGGAAAACCAGGGTGCTTTTCGCATTTTATTTGGGGGGGTAGGCAGTATTGCCAAAAGAAATGTGATACCATACACTGGTTGACACCTGTCCCCCCGAAAACCACCCTTTTCACAAAAATTTTTGGCGTTAAAGCTCTGTCGCAAAAGTTTTGTGAAACGCTGTTCTGGCTGTCAGATGAGGTGCAGCAAATACGACGGTGTGGATCGCACGCATCGAGAAAGTTTCTAGGCCAGGTCGATAGTGAAAAACACATGGCGGCTCATGATTGGACAGATGTTTTACAAGGCGGAGGTAGGTCCCAAAGGAGTTGGGCCTATTGGATTGAACCTCGACCGTTGGATTTAAATGATGGACAATCCAGATTCGATCTCGTGGCAGAGTTAAATCAACAGAGGGAATGTCAGATAAATGGGCAGAGATCAGGCACGATGATGGCTGTTGATCTACAAAGATCAATGGTGGATATTCACCGAAAATTTAAAATGTCGGGAAATAGAAATAACAAAGGAAAGTTGGGATTTTTGCGTCGGTTTGAAGGCCTTTAGTGCCCAGTTCTGGGGCTTAGGGTCTTATTATGTGGAGGGCTTCAGGATTTAAGCCCTTAGGGGCTTAAGAAAACATTATATGGAAAAGGACTGTTTAGGCTTAAAAAACAGTGTTTTTAAGGGAAAATGAGGGTTTGGATAGGTAAATGAAGGCATTTTAAAACAAAATAAGGGAGAGTATAAGGTTTTAAAAGGGTTTTAGGGTGGTTATAGAGGTTAGATGAAGGCTTATAGAGGGATTTTTATGGAGGAAAAAGGGATAAAAATGGAGTTCATTTATGAGTGAAAGAAGGGGTAAAAATGATGAGAAAATGAGATTTTAAGCAGTCTTCCTTTGGCAAACAGCAAATTTTATATGATTATGAGGGAAATAGCAGTGAATATTATCTCAGAGGGTAAATGTCATCATAAGACTTCAAGAACTCACAATTTTTGACATGAATTGTTTCTTGAAGGCTAAAAAATATTTTAGCCACCATTTGATATGACAAATTTTATAGGTGGCTAACAGCGGCTCCAAATTGGGATGGCAGCTCCTTGGAGGTTTCAAGAACCACAAAAATTTATCTCTAGAATGTAGATCAATATATTTCATTTTTTCACAACCTTTTCCTATTCTCTGTTCAACTGCTTGAAAGATGAGAAGAACATTAGACATATCAGCAAAATTCTTCTCCAAACAACTACCTACACAAGCTACTTCCTAGCATTTTTTCTTCTGAAGGTGCATTTGGACTTGCATACCTTAAACATCAACATTTTATTCTTTTATTGAAAACATAAAACTAATCTAAGTCTACCCTTATTTCTCCATGAACCCAAATTAAGCAGTTGAGTTCATAAGCTTCTCTACCTAACTACAATCTTTCAGGATTAGACTATCTGACGGACTTTGTTCTCTAAATTCTAAAACAGAAATTTAAAAAAAAACCAAGCTAGGATTAAGTAGTCTAACTTGCTATTGGTCTATGGCATAAAAAAAAAGCTACACATAGACTGAAATTTGCACAAAATGAAAACAAAATTGTGAAGGCTTAAGATCTAAAAATTAGAAAACATCCTTCATTGTTTCTTCAGCTTTGTTTTGAATTTGTTTGAGCTATCTTTCATTTTTTCTTCATTCAAGTTTTGGGCATATTATAAGTAGTTTGTTTTCTACCTTTGGCTCAAGATTTTATTTTTTTAGAGCCATTCTTCTTTTGAATTTACAGTTTCATATTTTGAGCTTGTTTGAACCTTTGTTTTTCTATCCTAATATACCTTACTGATAAGCCAAGATTAAACTGTTTGGCTAATCTGATTCACTAACCTATCAGTAGTAGTCATGATTAGGCTATTTGACTAACTAGAAGTGTGTTTCTTAGGAGTGGAATTTGAGCTTGCACACTTTCAAACTTTGTTTCTCTTTTTTGGTATGGAGCTATACCTTTCTTGTTTTTACTCTGCCCTCTTTTCTACTTTTTAATTGTTTTTGTATTTTTCTTTTTTCTAAATTTGAATGCAGAAATCAAAAACTAACTAAATGCTCAACGCTAAGCTTTATTGACATTCCTATCTAGCCTACTCTAACTTGGAATATTTACATTTTTAACTTACAAAATCTCTTTTCCAATACGTCTAGTCAATGAGATGGTTTCGTGACTGTTCTTTGCTCATATGTTTGAGAAAGTAGGATAGACAAGGCCACTCCCATTTGTTTTGTTTCTCAGCGGCAGTTCTAAAAGATTTTGTTGTACTTGGTGATATGCTTATGTTTGTAACCTTTATCCCTTCTTCAGAAATCTTCAGGAAATTAGCATAGGGATCTTGAACAATACCTGGTTAGGGGTACTTGGAAGATATGGTTCCACCAGGATTATCTCCTCCTTTTCCACTGGCTCAAGGAAAATATTCTTTTGAAGAAGACAATCTTCCTCATCTTCATTGTTTTCTGAACTGGAGGACTCATCATATATTGCAGTGTTGTCCTCTTGTAGCTCTAAGATATTTTGATTTGGTGGGTTGAGCTCTATGAAAATATCAACGTACTCTTGAGCAGGGGTTTGTTCCATTGCTTCCTCTTTTTCAAGAGAAGGCTTCTTGGTCTCAACCTTCTCAAAAATTTCTTCATTGCTTTCCTCCTCAACCTTTGAGCTAAAATTCTGTTGATTCCCAATCACATGGAAACTATTACTGATGATCTGAGATGAAGGAGAGAAAAAATCCAATGAATCTTCACTTACTTCTAGGCTTTCATAACTTTCTTCATCAGTATCATAAATAGTCTGCACTAGCTCATTACTTCTTTGAAGGGACTGATCTTCATCCCATAAATATGCTAATGATGACCCTGCAAGATTAACTTCTGTTTGGGGAGCATCATCACTAGATAGATCAAAGTTAGGAAAATCATAAATATAAGTAATACTACCAATCAAACATACTGGGTTATCAGCAGGTCCTTCTTTGTTCTGATCTACAAAAGAACTTTCCAAATTTGTACAACAAAGTTCTCTATGCGAATGGGCAAGAGTATTTGTTTTGCAAAAAGTTTCAGAGACTGGTTGTTTATTAATAGTCTAATCTATTTCTTTTTCTGTCAAAGGGGAAGATGTTTCTATGTTCCTTTGAATAGGAGTACAACAGTTCTATGTCTCTTGTGAAGACTAATTTTGAGGCTGGACGTCTTCTTGAGCCTCAGCTATAAGGGATGATGAATCATTGTTTGGGTTTTCAAGGATATCTTGAGGAATTTTCTTTATTTCTTGGATTTTTTCTTCCTCAACTGATTCATCTATGTTCTTGTAATTTTTCAATAAGATATTAAACTCATGAATGGCTATTAAAAGATCTTCAAGATGGATTTCTTCCAAATCCTTATCATTGTCTATAATGTATTGGGTGATGTTTTGTGATGGATCATAATGTATTCCATCCCATGACAATGATGTAGTGTTTCCTTTATAGTTCTCATAAAAAACATATTGAAGGTCCTTTAAAGAAAACAAACTACCAGATTTCAACCATTCATACCAATCCCTAACTTTTCCTTCTAATGTTAACATGAACATTTTCATTAGGCAATCTTCATGCCATTCAACTTTCAACCTCCATACATGTATATTAAATTTGATGAGATGTAATAAAGGGTCATCAAACTTTTCACCTTGAAAAACAGGTAGGTTGTCATCCCAATTCACCTAGGGCATCTTATGTGGAAACCCAGGGATATGATCTCTACTCGTTGGGGAATATCTTCGTTGTATCCTTGGAATCATGTTTGTAAATCAAGAAAGAGGTCACCATGTCTGTTCAATCATTTCAAGGTCTTCTACCAGTGGAGTCATTTGGTCTTTTGGGAGTTATAGAGTGTGGAGTCGCCAAGTGGAAATTTTTTAGCTTTTATGGAGGTAAAATGTTTTGTGGTTCCACCACCATGTTTATTATGAAGCCAATATAAGGATATTATGGGTCTTCTGAGGTATTAAGGGTATATAAGATTAAATTGACTCAGAATTCCCCAGCGAAGTCACCAGAATGTTAGGTCTCTATAATTTGCAAGATTGGCAAATACAATCTGCAAAGCCTACATATGAACCACTTTTGGATTCTAGGATCTAGCCCTCCTGAATCCAGAGAGGGATCTCTCTTATAATTGCAAAGATTGATTTATATTTAAAGGTCTTTTAGTGTGATATTAGGCTAGTTATTAAGAACAAGGGTTTTGTTTGGTTTTGGTTGGGCAAGGATATGATGAAGGTGAAGGAAGTCTAAATGAAGGGTGAAGGTGTATGAAAGTGAAGGAATGATTCAGCTGAAAAGATAGGCAAAAAGCAGCTTCAATCCATTGGGCTATGGAGTCATAAGAGGGTTTGATTGAAACAACAAGGTTCGAGAGTGGTCCATGGGGCAAGTCATCTATGTCAAAGGATATTTTTAAGTCGATTTTATGGAATGGAACAATAATAAAAGAAGTGAGGGAAATCAAACAGATGAAGAAAAAAGAGTAGCCTAAGATCAAGTAAGTACTTTGAAACTATCCTGCATTTGGAATGCACTTAAAAAAGACATAAAAGTAATCTAAGATCAGGTAAGTACTTTGAAACTATCCTGATTTTGATATAATTTCAATAGAAAACATTTAAAAAACTTAGAATAGCTTAAGATCAAGCAAGGACTTTGAACCTATCTTGCTTTCAGCATATTCAAAAGGAAAACATTCAAGATAAACATAAAAGTATTCTAAGATCAAGTAAGGACTTTGAACCTATTGTGCTTTCAACATACTCTCAGGGAAACTTTCAAACAACCTTTGGAGAAAAACTAGAAGACAGGGAAAACCATAAACTTTCCTAGTCAGACTCTACTTAGAAAGTAATGAAAATATCATTCAAGAACAATGTTTAAAGTTTAGACATTAAGACGTGGGAACACCGACATTCATTAACTGCTTGGACTGTATTAAATCATTCTTAAATACACCAAGGAGGAAAACATAAATATAAATATTATCAGTGAGAGTCGGGTACTTTAAAGAGTAAATCCTAGCTCTATATTTGTTGTTCTTTATCATAGAAAGTGGACAGAATGGAAACTAAAAGAAAATAACAATTTATAAAAAGAAACGCATCACCATTGACATAGACCAGGATCCCGTAAATCAGCTTGTATTTGATGTTCAAACTAGTTACAATCATCAAGTCCAATGGGTCTCTACAGCTTCAAACTTGTCATCTCAGCTTATGTATCTTCAATTACAAACAGAGCTACAAAAGCTTCAGAAAACTATTTACATGCAACAAATATCTAGAGACCAACATCTAATTTATCTTCTACAGAAGTATTTATAAAAGAAATGAGGAGGTGGGATGAAAGAAAATATCTCTAGGCTCAATTAATACAAGTGAATGCTTCTCAGCCTTTGAGGGGCTTAATAGAGAAGTTATCTGATATTTCCATGTATTAATTGGTTTTCATTAAGTATTGGGCTGCTTGGTAGTTTTTGTTGACTTTAAAACTCCTTTAGGTAGGCTAGTAGTAACTCAGGCTGTCTTTAGTCAAAAATATCACTGACCAGGCAATAACTCTACCTCCATTTGATTTATTTAGGCTATAGGTGGCTCTTGGTAGATGGAGAGGATTCAATTAGCCTCTGATGTGGTAGTGGGGGCCTTTCAGACTGATAGATCTCCTTGTTTTTCCTTAAAACACTTTTAATTTGCTTTGGTGTGTGTTTTAAGCCTAATTAGGCCTTGATCTTCATCTTCAGGTCTTTATCCCTTGCTAACTATAGATTAGGATTTTGATTTTTGAACTGGTGCCTTAATCCCTTTAAACTCTGATTAAAATATTTAATTCTTCACTTCTGCTCTGATATTATGTTGTGACACTGATACTATTTGTCTGTTTGATGTATACTATGTTTGCTGTGTTCAAGGCATGTAGAGGTTTTGTGACTTCACAAATTCTCATGAGGCACAGGTGGAATCATAATTTCAATCCTGTGGATTCACTTTCTTCATGAATAATGGCCTAGGGGGTCATCATTCCTGGCCTTTGTTTCGTTTTAAAATTGTGGAAAAAACCTTAATAACCTGCAAAAAAGGAACAAAAATTAAGAAAATCCATGAAAAATAGGTTAAAGCCTGCTTCAGAGATCTCGGGTGCGAGATTAAATCGTGGCCATTGGATGAAAACAAACAATAGTCGAGATCACTTGATGGGGTAAATTGGGAGGCGGTCGGGTGAATGGTGGAAAGATTAAGTCCGGACCGTTCAATTAGGATGATGAACGACAGATATTGATCGGTGGGGTCATTTGGAAAAATAGAGGGTGGGAAAATGAATTGGTGGGGAAGTTTAATCAAAACCATCCGATATCAGAGATCGACGGTGCGAAAAAATCGGTGGAATGATCAGGAGAATAGGTGAAATGGAAATAGCTTGGGGTCACAGAGTGATCTGGGCCATCGGATTTTTATGATGGATGGTTAAAATTTGGTGATGAAACCCTTTGGAGAACAGAACTGAGGGAAAGTGAATTGTGGTCGCGATATGATCTAAGCCGTTAGATTAAATCGATCGACGGCTGAGATCATTCCATAGTATTTCTTGGGGAATGAACAAAGTGCGAAAGGCTTGGGGTTAAGTTAAGACAGGACCGTCCAATCAAACCAATCAATGGTCAGGATTAAAAATTGAAATAAAACTGCGGAGGGTTAGGTGGTAAGGCGGAAAACCAGGGTGGTTTTCACGTTTTATTTGGGAGGGTAGGCGGTATTGCCAAAAGAAATGCGATACCATACACTGGATGACACTTGTCCCCCTGAAAACTGCCCTTTTCGCAAAGCTTTTTGACGTTAAAGATCTGTCGCAAAATTTTTGCAAAACATTGTTTTGGCCGTCAGATGAGGTGCAGCAGATCTGACGGTGTGGATCACACACATCGGGGAATTTTCGAGGTTGGGTTGATAGTGGAAAACACGTGGCGGCTCGTGAGTGGACAAATGTTTTACAAGGTGGAGGTAGGTCCCAAAGGAGTTGGGCCTATCGAATTGAACCTCGACCGTTGGATTTAAATGATGAATGGTTCAAATTTGATCTCGGGGTGGAGTTAAATGAACGGAGGGAAAGTCAGATAGATGGGCGGAGATCGGGCGAGATGATGGTCATTGATATGCAAATATCGATGAAGGATATTCGCCGAAAAGTTAAAAAGTCGGGAAATCGAAATAACAAAGGAAAGTTGGGTTTTTTGAGTCATTTTTAAGGCCTTTAGCACCCGGTTGCATGGCTTAGGGTATTATGAGGCGGAGGGCTTCAATATTTAAGCCCTCATGGGCTTAAGAAAACATTATATGGAAAAATATTGTTTTATGCTTAAAAAACAGTGTTTTTAAGGGAAAATGAGAGTTCCGATAGGTAAATGAAGGCATTTTAAAATCAAATAAGGGAGAGTATAAGGTTTTAAAAGGGTTTTGGGGTGGTTATAGAGGTTATATGAAGGCTTATGGAGGGATTATTATGGAGGAAAAAGGGAAAAAATGGAGTTCATTTACGAGTGAAAGGAGGGGTAAAAATGATGAGAAAATGAGATTTTAAGTAGTCTTCCTTTAGAAAACGGCAGATTTTATAGTTTTATGAGGGAAATAGTAGTGAAGATTATCTCAGAGGGTAAATATCATCATAAGACTTCAAGAACTCACAATTTTTGACATGAATTGTTTCTTGAAGGCTAAAAAATATTTTAACCACCATTTGATATGACAAATTTTATAGGTGGCTAACAGCGATCACATAGCCTTCTTATTAAATAATATAGCAGAAAATGTGTATAATATCTGGAGGAAAAAGACACTCAAGTTAGGAAAATCAGGCCTTTAGAGACCCAGTACATAAAACATGAAGAAAAACTGTTATACAAGAACGCCAGAGGCTAAGACAACACAATTTTAGCTGGGATTTACTGCTACTATAAATATAAACACATGGATCTACTAATAGGGTGCTTAGAAAATGTCGAGATCAGATATCTAGGCTTTCTAGCACTATTCAAATATAACCGAGGAATTTTTTCCAGAAATACCCAAAATACAAAAAATGATGAAACGCATCCCTAGGACTAAATATTATCTGCAACTAGAAAACTAATAGGAGGTGGCTGATATGATGTAGAAATGTTTTCTACTCCTCCAATATATCTCCCAAATGAAAGGTTTCTCCCCTCACTAGAAATATAACTCACAAATTGGGGCACTAAGCCCTCCACTGCAATTGATCAATAAAATAACACAATTACTGAAGGCAACTACATTGTAGTTGATAGAAGCATATTAGCCTAATCCTAAAGGATAAAATGATGCTCAAGGATCCTCCTTGCTAGCCTCACAGATGTAGGGCTTCTCCTTCCACTAGAAAACAAGCTCATAACTGGATCTATTTCTCCTCCACTACTTTTGCCCTGCAAAACAACTTAATCCTGAAGGAGTCTGCACTGGGAATAATGGATGAAGCTTGGACTAGTTCCAAAGGGTGGAAATGATGCTCAATAAACCTCTCCTGAGTAGGCACTCAAAGTCCCCCAAGGATGAGGGTGGTATGTTTGCTTGGAAACACCCTTGTGCTAAACAACACATTGGACTTAGCTAAACAACTGAAGCATGCAAAGAGTCATAAAAGACCAATACAATATCAATATTCAAAATCATGCCTTCTATTCTTTCCATCCTCTTCCTTTTATGCTCGGTGAGATTCCTCACCCTGGATCCCACTCATTAAAGGAGTTACTCTCATGCATACACTCCTCCTCCATTAATCCTCCACTATCTCCATAACAACATTGTTGATTTGGTCAACTTTGACCCTGACCATATGATTTATCCTTTCTTCACATGTCAAGGTGATTTATACAGCTAATACAATTATCCACATTCACATGAGAAGTGGTTTTATTCATACTAAAGAGTCTCTCTACCCATTTATTCACCTATCTTTTAATCAAAAGAAAAAATTAATATTCCAACTAGCTGGAAGATAATTAGGAATATTACACAACTAATCCTCAGAAGACTTTTTATTTAAGAGGCCTCTAATTTCTTCATTTTCCATTATTTTTTTTCATTACCTCCTCACATGCAACCTATGACCTCTCATCTCCCTTTTTTCCTAATTTCCATTATTTTCATAAATAAATGTGCCAAAAATGCAATTTTTCCTTTCTCCCTCCTGTTGTAGACATTTTTGTCACCCCTAGAGACAATCTAGAGTTGCCATAGACCAGTGCCTAGGACATCTTATCATAGCAAGGAGCTCATAATATAGCTTGGGTTGTCAATCTAAAAGCTCTCTTACTATCTCTTGTTAAACAAGGAAATTAGTTTAAACGGGACCAATCTCTCTCAGAAGCTGATACAAAGATAAGAATAATGTAAGAACATCATGCAAAAATCCAATACAAAGACATCAGACATTTAAGAGACAGCTTACTGTAAAGAGGGCCAGTTCAAATAATATGCCACATAAATCAAATATCAGAAAGTAGATGCAGTGAAGAAACATGAAGAAGATACTAGTTAGCATGAGGCTGATACCCAGATACACAACAGAACCACATATGAGCTTATCCAACTAAGAATCCATACATGACAATGGCATTTTAAAGGCACCCTCCTCAAGTAACTAATATAGCAGAAAATATGGATGAAATGAACATGAAACAATATATCATGACTAGGCCTATTTAAAGCGCTTGACTAATCCAAATAAGGGCACCAACTAGGATGAATCCTTATTTCAAGACCAGTGAGCCACTCGCATTCTAGAACATGATACAAGAAGATAAATAGCATGAAATGAGATTTTGTATTAACACATAAGAGAAAATTACATACTGTGAGATACCAAAGACTAGAATCCTCATTACAGTTATAACTCCTCCTCACTGAGACCCTACGGGCTCTGAGCCTTCATACAGAAGTGTTACAAAATGTATACATAAGCCTTTTCACTGCACAGTTTGCTGATAGAGATCTGGAACCTCCTTAATGTCTTATTTCTGGGTTTTTATAGAAAAGATAGAGAATTCTAGAGAAGGAGGTAGATGGAGCACATTTAATGACTTGATTTGAACAAAATGGCGGAAAACATTCGCGCCCACACTGAGAATGACTAAATATAAATGACTGTACTTTACAATTTACCTCCAGAAATAAATGCTGGGGATGAAAATCTCCTCATGAACAAGACACAAATAAGAAAATATACAATATTCTGCCCTTTACTGGAAGAGGAAAATCTGCTGCAATAAAACCTTGAGGTTACTTGTGTTTGTGCATGGTACTTTTGATCCTCTAACTTTGAATTATAATGCCATATCTTTAATGTAGGGCGTTGTATTTCTCGATCTTTCCCTGATTCTTCATGCGGCCCCATTAACATTTATTGTTGCATAATCCTTCTCTCTGCGGATGTATTTAGGGTTCAACGGACTTTATTTATGCTTCCATTAATGAGGTCATATCATACAACCACCTCAATATTCCCTCTTAAATTTTGCCAGCAAAATATCATCTTTTGACATGCTCTTGACCTCTACAATGGAGGCAGAAAATTATAGTGCCTCCTTATCATCTTGAAACCTGCAAAACCCATAGATACATTGGAAAAACAGACTCAGGAGCAAGGGGTGTGGAGGTGGAGATGGTGATGACGTCGCAGACATGACCATATGGCAAGAACACGCAGGGTGGCGGAGGAAATACAATGGAGGCTTTGATAAACAGACGGAATGTAGATTTTCCAGGTAAAACAGTTTGAACGTGATGACTAAATAAAACGATGAATATGAACGAAAAACACACATATATATACGGCAGGTGAAGAATACTATGGATACGCGAGATGATGACACATGGGTGTACGAAGGACAGGTGGAAGAATGACGTCGCTGTGGAGTCAACAAGCGGAGGAGAACGCGTCTTGGACCATCGGATTTTGAAACCAGATCAATGGCTCGAAGGCGCCTGGGGCGACGTAATGGTGGGCCACGGGACACAACAGACACAGGTTAATGCGCTAACATCTTCAGAGGATATCCACCATTGGATGGAGGTCGACAGATCCAACGACACTGGTGGGTTCCGCTGCCCGGCTATGGTCGAACATTTAACTCGCGAAATGGGCGGTTTGACCGCCGTACTCCGGGACATGCGTCACGCGATTTGTGGAATCGCTGGCATTTGATTGAAAACCGCCGACCTGGTGGAGGTGGTGCGGAATGGAACCAGTGGTTTTCTGCGACGGGCTATGGACGCGGGGACCACCACATAAAACAACCTCCGCTTCGTCGATTGGACTTGATCGAACGGTTACAGTTGTGCCCGAAAAGGTAAAGCGACGAGCTCCTTTTGACTTACCATATGGTTTCGAGCCCGAGTCACATGGGAACCAAAATAGGGAGGGCTAAGATCTTAGGGGCTAGGCCCGATAAGTTTTAAATTATGGGTTTTAACCTTTGCAGGGTGGATTTTTTTGGGCGGAAAAGTGTAATGACAAACAAAATTTGAGGCTCTTCAGTCATGATAACAGGTTTGAAAGGTTACGAGGGAGCATTAAGCCAAAAATTCGGATGGAAGGGTTGACATGTACAACATTGGCTCCATCTGGGGACGGTACGTTCCTCCGCGGACGTGACGAGAACCTGCAGACTGTTGATGATTTCTGTATGTAGATTCCGCTCTTCATCTCTTTGCTTTTTCTTCAGAACCCATTAGCACACCTTCCTTATTAGAATAAAAACTGGAACAAAGTATATATACAATATAATACAACATGCATACTCTTCCCGAATCAAAATTGAAAGTAGAGCTGGAGAAATTGGCCATTCACAGGTGCATCCAGCAGATCACCCTGTAATTTTTCTAACATGAAAGTATTATTTCCTCCTTGATTCACAATTTTGAATGGGCCAAACCACAGTGGATCTAATTTAGCATGCTTGCCCCTCTCTTCTCTTCGAACGTCCCATCTGAGAACCAGGTCTCCAATTTGAAATTTTCTATCTTTCGCATGCCAATCAAAGATATCTTTCATTTTCTCTTGATATTCTGTCAATCTCTGATTCACCTGGTTCCGTGTTTCCTCTAATTCGACCAATTTATTAATCCTTCTGACCATGTCATCTGATTCTTCCTGACTTTCCTGCATGAAACGTGCTACTGGCAATGCCAATTGCACAGGAAACACAGCTACTCGCCCATACACCAACTCATAGGGATATTTCCCTGTTGCTCTCTTGCTGGTTATCCTATTCACCCATAGAGAAAATTTTAATCAGGAGTCCCAATTCTTCTGATTCTCATTTATTGTTTTCTTCAAGGCCCTCACCAGGGTTTTATTAGAATATTCTGCCAAGCCATTTCCCTGTGGATAGTAAGCTGTGGAGTGACTCAATATGATGTTATACTGTTCGCAGAAATTTACAAACCTGGCAGAATTGAAGGCCTGTGCATTGTCAGTTACAATTCTAGCAGGACAGCCAAACCTGGATATAATATTTTCCTCCATGAACTTGATTATCACGGCATCTGTAGCATTTCTTGTAGGTATGGCTTCCACCCATTTTGTAAAATAATCTGTGGTTGTTAGTATCCATTTATATTGGCCACTTGATGGGGGATGTATTTCCCCTATGAAGTCTAATCCCCATTTCTAAAATGGTTCATTTACATGAATAGGAATCAAGGGAAAATTTGCTAATTTCTGTCTTTCTGCAAATATTTGGCACTTGTCACATGCCCTGACCCAAGCAAAAGAATCTGTAAATAATTTTGGCCAGTAGAAGCCAGCCTTCAGGATTTTATGAGCTGTAGCCCTCCAGCTGTAATGCCCTCCACAAATTCCCTCATGAAATTCTGTCATTATATTCTCCACTCATTTTCTGTGAGGCATAATAGTAATATACCTGAAGGGTCTCTCCAATATAGTTGTCCATTAGCAATTATGTATTTCTGGGATTTCATTCTTACAGCTCTGTATTTTATCTTATCACAACTTGGAGGAAAACTTAGTGTTAAAAGATATTCAACTATTTCTTTATACCAAGGACTAGTGAGATATTTCATGTGTACCTTTTGAGTGGCCATCTCTAGTCCTTGCTGTTCTTCTCCTTTCTCAGATTCTTCATTTGCTATCATGGATAAATTAATGCCCAAGGCTTGATGATTTGATTCAGATAAAATTTTAGCAAGTCCCTGTCCTTTAATCAGCCTAGTAGGCCTTATGTCCAGATCATACTCCTGTATTTTTGCTATCCATCTTCCTCTTTTACCTTCACTATCCCCTGAACAAGAATGTCTTTGACAACTGCTGTGGGAACATATGCAGTAATGTGAGATTGCAAAACATATGTTCTAAAATCTTTAAGGGACTTTACCAGGGCATATGCCTGCTTCTCCAATGTATTATATTTTAACTCAGCATCATGAAGCACTTGACTGAAGAAAGCTATAGGCTGCTCATATCCATCTTCATTTTTCTGCAATAATACTCCAGTTATTGTATGAGGTGAAGCAAAAGAAAAGATCATAAATGGCTTGTTGTAATCTGGTCCATCTAGTACATGAGCTTCAGCAAATGCTTGTTTTATCTTGGTGAATGCATCTCTAGACTCCTGGGACCATTTAACCTCATTGTTCTTTTTAAGCATATCAGTTATATGCCTAACTATCTCAGCATAGTTAGGAATAAACCTTCTCAGAAAGTTGATTCGGCCTAGAAACACTTGTACTTCCTTCTTATTCCTGGGTAAAGGAATACTATTTATTACTTCAACTCTCTTAGGGTCTATTTTCACACCATCTTTAGTTACAATGTGCCCTAAGAGTTTTCCCTCATCTAATGCAAATAAATATTTTTTAGGATTGAGGGAAAGGCCATACCTTCTGCATTTTTCAAAAGTTCTCCTTAAATGCTCAATATGCTCATCATCATTCTTTGAAAACACTGTGATATCATCAAGATAAACCACCAAAAACTTGTCTTGCTCTCCAACAAAGGCTATTTCCATTGCCCTCTGAAAAGTAGCTCCTACATTAATTAATCCAAATGGCATCCTGGCATACATAAATGTTCCCCATGGTGTAGTGAATGTAGTTTTCTTCTAATCTTTTGGGAAAATAGCTACCTGATTATAACCCGAAAAGCCATCCATCATTGACATTCTGGATGCTCCCACCACTTTTTGCAGGATGTGGTCCATCTTAGGCAGTGGATAATTATCTTTTAGAGATGCTCTATTTAAATTCCTGAAATCCACACACAGCCTTATTTCTCCATTTTTCTTTCGAACAGGAACAAGGTTTGCTACCCATTCTGAGTATCTCAACGGCACAATTATTTTGGCCTTCAGTAGCTTCTTGATTTCTTTTTCAATAGAGGGAATCAGCAGAGGATTTATCTGTCTGAGCTTCTGCTTATAAGGCTTTGCATCTTCCCTCAGAGGAATTTTATGTTGAATTATATTAACATCAAAATTTTTTAGGTCCTGATAGGACCATGAAAATACATCTTTATAAGATTGAAAAAACTTCAAATATTTTTCTTTATATTCTTCTGGGACCCTTTTAGATAGTTTTACAATTTTGGGATCAGCATACGTACCCAGATTTAAATCTTCCACTTGATCTTCTTCTATCACTTTTTTTGGCTGCAATGGAATGTCATATTTGTTAAATAATATTTCTAGAGGCACCAAACCTCTACGTATAACATTTCCTCTCAATTGGAGCACTTTATTACCTGTTATCTTCTCCTCCCATCTGTTTTCTGCAACATTTTCAGTTTCTTCTTCTTCATTATCATCAATCTCCATATTAGAGAATTCTCCCACTGTCTCCATGAATCTCTTCATCTGTTCGTCATCTTCGAATACCTGCCAGTGCTTAATATTATCTGGGATAGATGGCCTGTAACGTACCTCCACTTCATATCTTAAAAGGGGATTCTGAGGAGGACGGAATGTACTAGCAACTACAGCAAGAGAATCTACTATTCTGTTCTGTTCCCGGGGCATGAACTGTATGTTAAATGCCAAGAAGAAATTTTCTACCATGTCCCATACTTCATTTCTATATGCTCTCAGCCGAGGATGTTTGGTTTGGCATTGATTTCGGACCTGTATTACCACCAACTCAGAGTCTCCCATGACTTTTATACTTTGAATGCCCATGTTTTTAGCTGTCTGCAATCCCAATAAAAGTGCCTCATATTCAGCTACATTATTGGTAGCCTCATATTCCAATTTTAAGGACAGTGGGACCCATCTGCCCGTAGGAGAGATTAATAACACCCCAGCTCCATTGCATTCTCTAGAATTTTCCCCATCAAAATGTAAAGTCCAAATTTCTAATTCCTGATCTTCTTTAGGCTGATCAGCTTGGATTTGACTAAAGAGGGGCTCATGGGCATAATTTTGATTTTATTCTAACATCAAACATGAGAAATCTCCATCTTTTTTATAAACTGGGGAATTCTATGAGCAGTCAGCCTTAGTTACCATTTTAACAAATCTAGTCTCCCTGTATAACCTCCTCTCCTGGCCTCCAAAGACTGGGATAGTAGCATATGTTAAATCCAATTTGATTGGCCCACCAATTTGTGTACCCCAGGACCTTGACATCGGCATGCCAAAGCGGGCTGGGATATCAGCAACCACAATGTCCATGACCACACTCTTTGCTGGAATTTGGGCCAAATTGACCACTAAATCTTTAATCATCCCCAAGCATTTAACTCTTTTGGAATCAAATGAGTATAGGTCTTTATATGGTCTTGTAATTTGCAATCCCAGTTGTTCCATGACAGATAGAGGCATTAGATTATGGGAGGCCCTAGAATCTAACATACAATTGTGTAACAGCAGGTCATGAATAACTAGACACATAAAAAGGAGGGGTAGAAGGATCTACCTCCTCAACATGTGGGCCAAATACTACCATGGGTCCTTCTTCTTGAAGGTTTAAACTATCAGGCACAATTGGTATTTCAGAAGGAAGCATGAAGGAATTAACTTGACACTGATATACAGGCAGTTTTAATAGTTCGGTCAGGGGGACTGGAATCTTAATTTTCTCAAGTTCTTTTTTCAAATTAAAAGCAGGAGGGAGCTTTTCTATCACAACTTCTTTAAATTCTTTATTTTCAGCTGAAGATTTAATTTCTTTTGACACTGACTCGGCATTAGGAGGACTGAATATTTTTGAAGAAGAAGGAATCTGATCATTAGATGGCAAGGGAGCATTTAGAGGACTCTTACCTTTTTCTATGTTTCTCTTTGTTGCTGATTCCTTCTGAGCAAGTGCTTCATTCTGAGGGGGCTCCTCTTCTCGATCTTGAGTTCAGGTCCTCTTCCTTGAAGATCTAAGATCATATCTTACATTGAATTGTGCTTGCATGAAATCAGCAAATTGCTTACAATAATGATCAATCTCTGCTTCTTCTTCTTCTTCTTGCAATGGGCATTCTATATCATCATTGTTTGAAAAAGCAAGATTTGAATCTTCTAATCCATAAGTAGCATCTTCAGTGGAGTCATCTGCTAGACCTTCCAGGTATAAGGGATGTGGTACCTGATCTTGCTGCTCCTTTGTATCTCTGGGCAATATTTGCAATGGGGGTCTCTTATATTGGGGATTGTATCCTCTGTTTGGAGCATTATAAAAATTCTTGGGAGCTGTATTCTTAGCCTCCAACTCAAGTTTGACCATCTTCTTTATCATTTTACTTATGTCATCCATTTTATCTGAATCCTTATCTTGATTAGAGGTGGAAACCTCTTCTTTTCCTCTCCTCCTAGTATCTTGTTCAACTTCTCCCTTTAATTTCCCGGTGGAGGCAAAGTTTGCTTCCAACTCCAGAGCATCTGACTGAGAATCATCTAAAGTGGTAGGTTTTCTTTCCCTTAGAGAGAATCCAAAATCTGAGTCAAATGCTGCTATGAAAACAACTTTGGCAGCATTCTGATGTGGCTTCATATCAGCAGGGAGATTTAGATATAACTTATTAAATCTCTTGATAAACTCTGATACTCCTTCATTATGTTTCTTCTTAAGAGTATTAAATTTAGTAAGACACTATCCATGATCTTTCTTTTCTCCCCACTTCCTGAGAAAATTATTCTCCATATCATCCCAGGTGGTTACTGAATGGTTCCCCAATGTCTTGAACCATTTTCTGGCTTCACCCTCCAAATATTGCACAAAAAATCTTAAGACCACATCCAAATGTTCAACATTTAGGTTTTCTGCGAAAGAGCAGAAAGTCTCAAGATGTTTCTGAGCATCAATTTCATTTTCGCCATTAAATCTTGGCAGAATCTTCAAATAATCCTGTGGCATATCATTTAGCACTTGGGGTAAGGCCAGTGGTGCATATTTGTTCAATAGAAAAGCTGGTACATTAGCCATTGGAGGAGGTGGGGGTTGTGCAACAGTCTGAGATACAAATGAAGGAAGAGGAGGAGGAGGAAGTGGAGTATGTATGACAATGGGAATAGATTGCACAGAAGCCTGAGGTGTAGATGGGAATAGTTCATGGTTAACAACAGTTACCTCTATGACTTCTTTAATTTCCTTAGCCTCAGGAGTAGGATGGAAATCCTCTTCAATCCAGGCACTTCCTCTATGTGGAGTTTCTGAGTAATACTCGGGATTTCCTTTGATAGAATCAGGATATTCTGTTCTGATCTCTTGAGAAGAAGAGGGTGGATAATCTTGAACGGAATATTCAGGGTTTTCAGCACGAACTAATTTCCTCTCCTTCCAAATTCTTTTATGAATGATCTTCTCTGGCTCAGACACATAAGGTGTCTTTGACTGAGATGTATCTGACCTCAAATGTGGCTTACGAGGAGCCAGTACTACCAATATATTTACCAAATAAGGAACAGTGGAGTCGCCAAGGTGAGAGATACGCAACTCTTCAACTCTCTGTGCTCACCTGATTAGAGAGTGAAAACAATTTGTCGAGGCCCAGGGAAACTGATATTCTTGAATTCGCTCCCTGGCAACAGCACCAGAAAGATGTTGTAAACAATTTTGTCACCCCTAGAGACAGTCTAGAGTTGCCATAGACCAGTGCCTAGGACATCTTATCATAGCAAGGAGCTCATGATATAGCTTGGGTTGTCAATCCAAAAGCTCTCTTACTATCTCTTGTTAAACAAGGAAATTAGTTTAAACGGGACCAATCTCTCTCAGAATCTGATACAAAGATAAGAATAATGTAAGAACATCATGCAAAACTCCAATACAAAGACATCAGACAGTTAAGAGACAGCTTACTGTAAAGAGGGTCAGTTCAAATAATATGCCACATAAATCAAATATCAGAAAGTAGATGCAGTGAAGAAACATGAAGAAGATACTAGTTAGCATGAGGCTGATATCCAGATACACAACAGAACCGCATATGGGCTTATCCAACTAAGAATCCATACATGACAATGGCGTTTTAAAAGCACCCTCCTCAAGTAACTAATATAGCAGAAAATATGGATGAAATGAACATGAAACAGTATATCATGACTAGGCCTATTTAAAGCGCTTGACTAATCCAAATAAGGGCACCAACTAGGATGAATCCTTATTTCAAGACCAGTGAACCACTCGCATTCTAGAACATGATACAAGAAGATAAATAGCATGAAATGAGATTTTGTATTAACACATAAGAGAAAATTACATACTATGAGATACCAAAGACCAGAATCCTCATTACAGTTATAACTCCTCCTCACTGAGACCCTACGGGCTTTGAGCCTTCATACAGAAGTGTTACAAAATGTATACATAAGCCTTTTCACTGCACAGTTTGCTGATAGAGATCTGGAACCTCCTTAATGTCTTATTTCTGGGTTTTTATAGAAAAGATAGAGAATTCTAGAGAAGGAGGTAGATGGAGCACATTTAATGACTTGATTTGAACAAAATGGCGGAAAACATTCGCGCCCACACTGAGAATGACTAAATATAAATGACTGTACTTTACAATTTACCTCCAGAAATAAATGCTGGGGATGAAAATATCCTCATGAAGAAGACACAAATAATAAAATATACAATATTCTGCCCTTTACTAGAAGAGGAAAATATGCTGCAATAAAACCTTGAGGTTGCTTGTGTTTGTGCATGGTACTTTCGATCCTCTAACTTTGAATTATAATTCCAGATCTTTAATGCAGGGCGTTGTATTTCTCGATCTTTCACTGATTCGTCATGCGGCCCCATTAACATTTCTTGCTGCGTAATCCTTCTCTCTGCGGATGTATGTAGGGTTCAACGGACTTTATTTATGCTTCCATTAATGAGGTCATATCATACAACCACCTCAATCTTCACTCTTAAATTTCGCCAGCAAAATATCATCCTTTGACATGCTCTTGACCTCTACAATGGAGGCGGCAAATTATAGTGCCTTCTTATCATCTTGAAACCTGCAAAACCCATAGATACATTGGAAAAACAGACTCAGGAGCAAGGGGTGTGGAGGTGGAGATGGTGATGACATCGCAGACATGACCATATGGCAAGAACACGCAAGGTGGCGAAGGAAATACGATGGAGGCTTTGATAAACAGACGGAATGTAGATTTTCCACGTAAAACAGTTTGAACGTGAAGACTGAATAAAACGATGAATTTGAATGAAAAACACACATATATATACGGTAGGGGAAGAATAATATGGACACACGAGATGATGACACATGTGTGTACGAAGGACAGGTGGAAGAATGACGTGGCTGTGGAGTCAACAGGTGGAGGAGAATGCGTCTTGGACCATCGGATTTTGAAACCAGATCAACGGCTCGAAGGTGCCTGGGGCGACGTAATGGTGGGCCACGGGACATGCCAGACACAGGTTAATGAGCGAGCATCTTCGGAGGATATCCGCCATTGGATGGAGGTCGACAGATCCAACGGCGCTGGTGGGTTCCGCTGCCCGGCTATGGTCGAACATTTAACTCGCGAAATGGGCGGCTTGACCGCCGTACTCCGGGACACGCGTCACGCGATTTGTGGAATCGCTGGCATTTGATTGAAAACCGCCGACCTGGTGGAGGTGGTGCGGAATGGAACCAGTGTTTTTCTGTGATAGGCTACAGATGTGGGGACCACCACATAAAAGAACCTCCGCTCCGTCGATTGGACTTGATCGAATGGTTACAGTTGTGCCCGAAAACGTAAAGCGATGAGCTCCTTTTGACTTAGCATATGGTTTCAAGCCCGAGTCACATGGGAACCAAAATAGGGAGGGCTAAGATCTTAGGGGCTAGGCCCGATAAGTTTTAAATTATGGGTTTTAACCTTTGCAGGGTGGATTTTTTCGGGCGGAAAAGTGTAACGACAAACAAAATTTGAGGTTCTTCGGTCATGATAACAGGTTTGAAAGGTTATGAGGGAGCATTAAGCCAAAAATGCAGATGAAGGGGTTGACATGTACAACACCTCCAATGGAAAACAAGCTCAGAACTGGATCTATTTCTCCTCCACTACTTTTTCCCTGCAAAACAACACAATCCTAAAGGAGACTACACCAGGAATAATGGATGATGCTTGGCTTGATTCCGGAGGGTCTAAATGATGCTCAATAAACCTCTCCTGAGTAAGCACTTGAAGTCCCCCAAGGATGAGGGTGGTATTTTGTTCAAAATCACCCCTGTGCTAAACAACACATCAGACTTAGTTAAATAACTGAAGCATGCAAGAGTCATAAAAGACCAATACAATATCAATATTCAGAATCATGCCTTCTATGCTTTCCATCCTCTTCCTTTTATTCTTGGTGAGCTTCCTCACCCTGGATCCCACTCATTAAAGGAGTTACTCTCATGAATACACTCCTCCTCCATTAATCCTCCACTATCTCCATAAAAACATTGTTGATTTGGTCAACTTTGACCCTGACCATACGATTTATCCCTTGTTCACATGTCAAGGTGATTTATACAGCTAATACAATGATCCACATTCACATAAGAAGTGGTTTTATTCATACTAAAGAGATTTATGGGTCTCTCTACTCATTTATTCACCTATATTTTAATCAAAATCAAAAATTAATATTCCAACTACGTGGAAGCTAATTAGGAATATTACACAACTAATCGTCAGAAGCATTTTTATATAAGAGGCCTCTATTTTCTTCATTTTCCATTATTTTCCTTCATTTACCTCCTCACATGCAACCTGTGACCTCTCATCTCCCTTTTCTCCTAATTTCCATTATTTTCATAAATAAATGTGCCAAAAATGAAAATTTTCCTTTCCAAATCCTTTTCCTTTTCCTTTTCCAATTTCCTTAGGCATAATAAATGAAATTAACACCCACTAAAATTTGTTTCCCAACATTCAACTTAGAATAAGTGTCCCATCAATCGTGGTTATTATTTTTAACTTTATTACATGGAATTTCAGCAGGGTTGTTACAACAACAGAGTTTCTCAAGTTATAGAATTGGGCTCCCCATTGGCAAAGTTTCCCAAGTTGTAGCATTGGGATCCATGCTAGCATAGTCTCTTGGGTTATAGCATTGGGCTTCCTGATGGCAGATTTTCCTGGGTTGTAGCATTGGTATCGCCGCTAGTAGATTTTCTCTGGTTGTAGCAATGTGCTCCCCACTGGAAGAATTTCTTGGGTTGTAGAATTGGGCTCCCTACTGGAAAATTTTCTGAGGTTGTATCAATGGGCTCCACAATGGAAGAATTTCTCGGGTTTTAGCATTGGCCCCCCATTGGCAGAGTTTCCTAGGTCATGCATTAGCTCCCTGCTTGCAAAGACTCCCAAGTAGCAACATTGACTTCTCGCTGGAAGTGATTATAGGTGGTAGAAGTGGCTCCTTGATGGATAGAGGGTGGTAGATTGAGCTCCCATCTAATGTCAAAGTCTTCTTCTGTTATATTTGAGAGTCTTCAACATATGAGCATAGAAAAACAAGAGATAAGAATATATTAACAGTGACAACATTTGATGATGACATACTTGAGATGGGACATGATATGATGACATGATTGGAATTTCTCCCTATATGAGAGAAAGTGTTAATTTTTGTTAGCTCAGTGACAAATTCCAATCATGGTACTATATTCCTCCTTTTAAAGGACCAGTGTTGACTACTGAGGCACTCAATTTGGACAAAGGAATGTGTTTTTTTTAACAAAATCCCACATGTGCACAAAAGGATAGGTTGGCCCTAATAGGAAAATGGACACCCATTGATGGCTATAAATAAAATTCAAGTTACCCTCATTTTTACATCATCATGATCATTCTTCTTTCTTCGGTTTGGCTTGCATAGGTCTGAGGTGGTTCACGGAAGTTTGCTTTCATAGATCTAAAATTGTAGGGTTTGAAGCTCTTACGTGTGTTTAGGGTTTTGGTTTCCAACCGCAGGCTTGACACAGTTAAATTCTGATCACAACCACGGACACCTAGACTCATGATTGTGGTTTTAAGATTTTATTCGCATGCACATTCTCTCTCTATGTATAGTTGGAAACAAGGGTTTGATTTTTACAGTTGACTGCACACATTGCTAGTTAGCCATTGGCTTCTAAATCAGGGTTTTGATTATTAATATTGTTGGGTTCATCTCATGGATTTTTTTTACTTGATTTTGATGGATAGGTTTGTGGTTAAATATATGGATCATTTTACTTTATATTTGTTGACACATTCAATGAAAATCTAATATATTAGAATTACAAAGGGTTTTCCTGATAGTGGGTTTTCCCTAGTCATTGACTGAAAATATGGTGTCTCTTGTTGATGTGTTGATTATCTCCCTTTGTTATTACATTTAATATTATATATTCAATTACTATTGGTTATTTTAAATATTAATTATTTATGAAATATTTCCAATTGAAGAGTTGAATTGGGCTAAAGTAATTGAAACAACATAGAGTAGTCTAAATTTTAATAGAGAGACATATGTGAAGCACTGTGAGCCTTTGTGGTATACAAAGACAAATAGAAAGCCAGAAATAGATCATGTGAGACTCAAAAGCTGATGTGATTCACTAAGGAATATAGGGTGGTCTTCAAGAATTTATTACAAACCTCTGAGAGACTAGAGTGGACCACAGAACTTGAGATAAAGTCACAGAACTTGAATGCGAACCTCAGAACATTTGGAGTGAGCCACAGAGATCGAATGTGTATGTTTGCCACAATAGAGGTAAATTATTTTCTTTTTATATTTTATTTTATCAGTGAAAATTCATGTTACTTGAGTGAGCCAACTTTAGTGAATTAGGAGGGAAATATAAATTCAAATTCTCTTTTAATATTTTTTCACACTAATAATAATAAAATGCAAAATATAATTTTCTCTCATGGGAAATATGGGATTTATTTGGGGTATTTTGGTTTCAATTTGGGGAAATTCATCCCTACGCTACCCAAATTTCAATAATCCCATACTGCAGGATGATCAAACTCAGTCAGCTTGAAGCATTAATTACTCCTTGTAGCTTTGAGGTCACTCACGAAGCATGATCCTGATTTCTGGGAATTTTGGAGGGAAATTGGTCCTTTCAAGGAGGTTTCCCCTCATCCATATTGAATAAATAGAGGGATTTAATAACTTTCTACAAAGTAATAAAATCTAGAGGAGAGTAAAAGCTAGTGGAGGCTTTAGCAGTAGAAGGACTTAGAAGTTACAATCCTGCAACTTTTCATTTACAAGATTTTTTTATGATTAATGAAAGACATATTTTTTCCTTAGACATTTTTCCTTCAAAATTATGAATCTCCTTGGGTTGGGACCCACTTGAGGTGCTCAAGACCCCTTTTGTATTGTTATATTTTATGAAAATTTTCATTTATTTATTTCTACAAACTCATTTATGAGTATTGTTGTATGCAAGGTTAATTAGTTAGCTTGTTTATAGTATTTTTTTGCATAGTGATTTGAGAACTAGATCATAGTCTTAGTAGTTATTCTTTTTTGAGTCGGAATCTCTTTCCATGCATTAAGTTCACTTTGGTTGTTGATATTTAATTGTTTTTTATGATTTATCTATGTTGTAATTATGTATTCCCCTATTTTGTAGAGCTATAGGGTCTCTATAGTCATCCATTTGCTAAATAATACCTTCTATCATTGATAAAAGGACATTGATATGAATTATTTATCATTCCTTAGCCTCCCCTTAACTCATTTTTCCATCAAACTACATCCTTAGTGCATTTTCCTACGCACTAGACTGTCTCTTGTAGAAAAATAGACTCATTTAGAAGTTTTCATTTTTCCATCTAGAACTCATCTAAACTTGCATAAAATGCATGGTTAATCTTATTTTACATGTTACAATGTACCAAATACCATGAATATGGAATTTATAATCCACAAGACCAAGTAGTTTCCTTAATGTAGTTGTTGTAGAAAATTATGTGTTTCCTACAAAATTAGGGTTTGGTATTTCCATGCATTATTTCAGTTGTGAGTTTGATTTTTTTTCATAGTAGAATATACATGACATTATTTCATCATGGTTAAAAAAAAATTTCCTTTTTCCTATAGTTATATATATTTTATTATTTCCTTTCATTTCATGTAATTCTGAATTTTACTTGTAGCATAGACAAAAGAATGGTCTTTGTGTTGAAATAAATTTCATCTCAATGTTTTCACCTCCATAAAATTAGCAAGAGAAGAATATAATACATGATTTACACATACTTCCAAACCCTCTTATGTTGAACTTTGGGCATCTTTGGGATGAATTTCCTTAAGGAAACCCAAATACCCCAAGAGAAGCCCATCTTGCCCCAATGGCACAAAGTTACTTTGACAAGTTATCATCTAAGTAATTTGGTAAAAAAATTTAAAAGGATTTTTATTAATAGAGTGTGAAAAAAATAAGTAAAATATAAATTCGAACTCATATATGGTTGAGTCAGCCTACCCCAAAGGATGCAACCTTTCGCAAATAGAAATAAATATATATTGGCAATAATCCTCCATCATTTTGAGCATTCAATTGGGTTTAAGATATTTGTGATTCACTGTGGCCCTTATGTGGTTCAGCTACATAATTGAGGCTCACATAAATGTATGGTTCATATTTATATATCGCTTGTATTGTTTTGCATATTATTGTGTAGTTTGCTCCTATTTCTCTATGACTCATATCTCATTATAGTGGCTCACAATTCTATGGCTCATTATACCCTATGGAGTACACTTATTTTTGTGGTTTGAACACCTACACTAAGGCTTGAAATATTACAATGAATCTCATATACTTTGAGGATCATATTTACTGTTTGATTTTTGTATTCAGTGGCTTGATTTTATCTATATAACTCGTTGGCATATCTTTGTGCCTCTACAATGACTCATATTTATTTCTCTATGACTCGTTGACATACCTTTGTCACTTGCATTCTAAAATGGTTCACACTACATTCCATAATACTCACAATGTATTTATGGATTGCATTAGGCATTTGGTTCTCATTAGCTCTTATTATATCTATGGAATGCCATTGGAGCTTAGTATCTCTCATGGTTGTGATAATGACAAAATGAACTTAATGTAAGGACAGTGATGTAGGTGAAAATTAGACAATGACCTATGTTATTGTTAGACAATGATGTATGACAGTGAGACTGTGAGAGATAGTGACATATATGATAGTGACATAAATAGTATATGTGCTAGTGATTTGGAGACTACAACAGTGAATTTGATGTATGACTACGATAGTAACCTTGTTTCATAACGCAGACCTTGATGAATGATAGTAATAATGATATTTTATATGGAACTTCCCTTAACATGACAGTAGCAATAGTAATATAGATGAAAATTATAGAAATATGTTAATAGTACTCTTAACAACAATGACCTTAATACATGATTGTGATTTACATGACAGTGTGTTCTTAACAGTGATGGCAACTATGGATGGCAGTATTATGAATGATGATGTATGACTTTCCTATATAAGAATGATATGATATTGATGAAAATAATGAAGTATTACAGTGATATTATTGTATACTATGCTCTTATGATAGTATGATATGGTATGTTGTTGGATTTTCCCTAGGTGGCCTAATCTAATTAATGATGATGTCTCACGATATTTTGTACATTGCATATCAGTTGAGCATTTGATGAATATATAAGAAGAATAATTTGGTTGGGTTATCTCCCTTGTGAGGATTTTACCTGGTCTCTAACCTAAATCCTAGTGTCTCTATTGTGTATGCTTTTCTTCGGATGTTATTTACTGTTCCACTACATTGTTGATGATATTTTTCTCTACATAATTTCTAAGGATGACATTATGTTATGGGGTGAATGTTATATGAAAGTGTTGAAGAGGTTTAAAATTAAAATTATCTATAGTGGTGTTGTGCTATACAACAACCCTCCATTTATATTTAGAAATAGGGACCCTTTAGAAATAAATAGGAAATTCTTTTAAAAATTTCCTAAAACAAAAAACTTAGAAAATAAAAATTTCCTATTTTTCCTTGTTCTTTTAAAGCGCATCGCACATCACATATCTTAATGAATTTCATAAAAGACTTATAAAATGTAAAATTTGTGAAATGCGATATGCGCTCAAACTTCTCCGAAGATATGATTTAAAAACTTTGCAAAAAGCTTCAATCATCGTTATATTTACTTTATCGCACCACACTTCACTTAATAAATCAAAAAGATTTAAAATCAAATTGATATAAGTTGCGACCCTGAGGACCCGATGAGAAAATAAAACAATAAATATAAAACCTTTGGCTATCGTGGTCACTTCAGTTTTATAGAAAAACGCAATTTGCATTTCACAGCCTTTAAGGGTAAGTATTACGAAATGCTATAAGTTATAATTTGCGATATGCATATTAACGCCATTTAATGAATCAAGCATGTAAAACAACTTGTGTCATATCAAAATGAAATTTAAGATCTTAACGGATTTAAAGCGATTGATAGATCTTATCTGTGGAGATATGTGAAATATTAAATCAAGAATTATGAATGATGATTGATGTTATATTTTAATAGATTGATATCTTCTCGCGTGTGTTTGAAATAAATGATATATTTATCTCTTTGATACTCCATACTTGTAAAAAATTCGCTTTGCTTTTAGGAAACTAGTTAATGGATTGAAGAAGAGAAAAATGAACAAAAAGGGTAAAGAAATTTCTCAGACATCGTCCACAGAAGACATAGATATGTCTCCATTATTATTAGATACCATCTACAACAAATATTGTGGTAGTTTGACATGGGAGGAAATCTATAAATTTTTTGAAAGTGAAGGACCAACGGTGATAAACAAAGTTTCTTCGACGGGCACTGCTTCTACCTCCGACGCAACTCTTTTTGACGTTGCATGCTCATACATTCACAGGATAGCTACAAGACCAAATATTCTTCCTTATACAAACATGGTTAAGTGGGAAATTAACCACTTAAACATTGAAGATAGAATGTTCAAGAATTCGAGGGTAGAAACCATGGGTTCTTTTAGGGAAGAAGATTTAATAGCAATGTACCATCTACCACCCCCGCAATAGAAATATGACAAAGAATACTTGCAGAAATTTAAAGGAGAACATCCAAACCTTATCAAAGTCATCCAAGAATGGAAGGATAATCAGGGGAAATTGAAGCGAGATAATTTTGGTACGTACCCAATTCCCCAAATTCCTAATCCTTATTGTTATGCTGCTGGTATGTTATGTATATTATTTTCCAAACTAGATAGCACTAGATTCTCAAGAGAGTAGGTTCCCCTAATTGACAGAATCATCAATTCATCAAATTTAAATTGGGCATATGTCTTATCAAATAACCTAGCCAAGAACATAACCAAATATAGAAATAAAAGAAGTATTTCATTCAGAGAAATACCTCCCTTTTATATGTTTTCCTATGTCATGGATGCTATCTGTTTTACTTCTAGTTTTCCTACCATGGGTTGGAAATGGACTACCAAGGACTCTACCCCAATTCAAATTTACCATAAAGAACTCTGGGATTCAGATTTCCACTTGCACTTCTATAAAGTCTGTTATGGAGTTATATTGCCTATACACCAGATGATTTTTAACAAAAGGGCTCCTAGGATTTCTGAAGAAGCCAATGCAGACATTCTTTCAGTAGCTAGATGGTTTGTAGAAGAAAATTCTACATATATTAGAGTATTCTGGAGTTATGCTTCTCCCCATGTTTTACCCTATTATGTTCCTGATAAGTTACTCACAAAAGAATGTAATGTTCCTTTTTCACAACTGCTCATAAATCATGCATGAAAAAAGAATTTCCAGCAACATATACAATAAAAAAATGAAATCATAACTTGGATCCCATGGATACATCTATGTATAATGTAAATACAATAATATATAAAAAATAAATGGAACTAGGTGGGCTAAACAGACCTCCCACACTAATGTAGCTAAAAATAGTGAAAAACCTCAAGACTGCAAAATGTCGGAGCAGCTACTCAAGGGACTGCGTAGTCTAAGAGAGGGTTTACACATAAAATGATAGGAAAATCATAGATATACTCATATATTGATAAATAATGCTGAAGTAAAAAGATCTAATCTCCTATAAAAAATACAAGATAACCCAGCAAGGATTTCTTGTCAAACACTCGATATATAAAATGTGATATTCAGGAAATGACTAAATAATCACTACAAAACCAAAGTACGTGAGTGAAAAAGGCTTAAATATGTCTTATCTGATGTAGAACCCTCAATGGCTTCCTCCCATGAAAGGGTGAACCTCTCAATCACAAGGAAACACTGCAATGGAGCCACCAAACCATGCAATGAACACTGCCTCTAGAATAATGCACTCCCTAACATAAAAAATGCTAGGAGCGTGTGAGAAATGTGTGGTATGATACCACAGATCTGAAATAATCTTTGGAGCTATCCAAACAGATCTCTCAAGTGAAGGAAACCTTCCTCCAATGAGAAACTAGCTCAGAAGCCGGGATTCCAATCCCTTCCACTACTGCACCCAACAACACTGCATAATCTCTAGAAAAGCTATGCTGATGTAGATGGCTGAAGCTTCACCTAAAAACCTGATATGGAATGATGAATAAAAACTCTCCCAATTATCTACCCAAAGGAAAGAGGTGGGATGCCTACCCGGGAACACCTAGTGCTAAACAACACTGCAACTTTGCTAAGAAGCAAAGTAGCAACAATTCTTGGCAGCCAAGAATAATAATCTACAACATAATCCATAATTCTTCCATCCTCTTCCTTATATAAGAAGTTATTTTTCTTTCCCTTGGCCCCACTCACTTAGGTTACTTCTAACCCAAGTTACATTTCCCTCTAAAATTGTGTTATCCATCCTTGGATTCCTCCTCCACTAAAATTGCGTTGTTGACTTGGTCAAAGCAGCCTCATTTTATCTTTGTTCACACATGGAGGTGTTTTATTAGGCTGGAAAGGGTGTCCCCTTTCACATTTGGAGTATTTTATTCCTCCTTAGGAGACTTATCGGCTTTTCTACCCATTTATTTACCGGCTACAGCTGCTGTTGACTCTAATGTTCCATTTAGCTTGGGGGCTAAATTTTTGGAACATTACAGTCCTCCCCTCAAAAATATTTTCTTGTCCTCAAGAAAATGTATAAGGAGAACAAAATTTCTCCCCTCTTCTCATGTGGCCTCCATCAACAGCCTCCATCACTGCATCAAGAGAATCTGCAAATATACTGTCATCCAATGCTTCCTCCCAAGTGTGCAAAACCAAAGTGTCTGCATCAATCAAAGGTGGAAAGTGTGAATGGAAACTTTCTTTCTATTTCATGGCCTACATAAAGTAGGAGTGATGATCATCATGGTGAATGAGTGCCTCCCTCACCCATGCTATCATCCAAATGAAGTGAGTCACCCTCCAACATGGTAACTCATGAAAAGTATCCTCCACCTTTAGCTCCTGAAATGTAGGTGGGCTGAACAAGTGAAAATGATAGGAAAGAGGGCCTATCCCACGCTATCCTCCTCTCCACTCATGATAAGTGTAGAGGGCATGTTGATCTTGGGCTGAAACATGATTTCCCTCCAATGGAAAGAAGAAGATTGAGCCTCCAAAGACTCTTCCTCCAAAATAATGGGTCATGCCAACCCAAACCATTCCATTCAAGATGAATGGCACATCATCACCACATGGCATCCAAATCAGAAAATGGCTGAAGGTTATGTGCAAGTTTGGATGATACATATGGTCTCTCTGGTGGATACAACGCAGTGCTACTGTAGAGCATCAAGTGGCAAGTTTTCATCCCAAGAATTTGCAGCTATGCATGTTGGCTCATCTACTATAAAGTAGTAAGCTAAAATATATACTAGTTGTGCACAATCAAAGTAGTTCAACACTTGCCCAAATTCATGTAAATATGGGTCATCAACATCACAAGATTTGGCCCTAAAGTGACCATGAAACCCATAAATAATCTTGCTCTCATGTGGAGCAATGCACTGTTTACATATGGTGAGAAAGTACAAATACTCAATAGAGTAATCAACAAGCACATCAATGTATTTCTTACCATGCATCATGTGGGAGCTGAAGGTGAGGTCCATGTATAAGTTCCCCCATGTGGATCCTCTCATAAGAATCTGTAAGAAGAAGGGATACATATACCGCTTGGAACACTCCATTAATAAGAATACACTCCCATGTGACAGCGTTGTCGGCCTTAAGAATAAAGCTCCATGACTCCTCCCTTTGACATTCCACATGCCAAAGCCATCAACCATCATCCTGCTATGTGAGAAGATCTTCTTCTGACATGGAATTCTCTCATGATCCTCCAATATTGAAGGGTAGCCTCCTTGCACCATGAATGTGCCTTTCTTCTCTTCAGAAATATCATGAAAAGTATGGGAATAATTTTTCCCATACTCTCCCAAGTGCAACCATAGTAACAACAACTTTTGTTGCTGCCTCATCTCTCCCTCATACAAGCTTCCTTAAAACAAAAACACATAAGAAATACATGGAAGCAAGATACAATAAAAACAAGTTGCCAATTGATAACCAAAGAGTGAATCATGGTCCCTCTCATGGAACCAGTGCAGTGCATCCTTGGCCTGCATCAAAATAAGAAATAACAAGTGCTTTGCCAGCCACTTGTTTGCTACCAAAGTCATCTCATAAAATGAAAACATGAAGTTACAATATGGTGTCATTGGTGCACACCAAGAGACATATGGCTTCCCCCACAGCTCATCAAAAAGATATCATATATTAATGCTACAAGTAGCTGCAAGTACAACATCATATAATATGCAAGAAGAAATATTTCATCTTGTTACATCATGCTACTCAAAGAAGGGAAAGAAGTATAATGCAAAACATGAAATGATACCTCCTCCATTATGTACTTGAGGTCTTGAGCTAAAATGGCTCAACTAGAAATTCTCCCTCACTCCCAATGAGTAGGAAGGTGGTTGTGACATCCTTTCTATCACCATCTAGGCTATGTATATCTCCATATGCTGATATATGTCATGCTAGATGCCCTCCCAAGTGAACTTCTCCATCAACTGTAAATATTCATCAAAGTGCATAGAAGAGAAGTCATCATGTGCTGCATGTAGCAGCTTCTCCTTGAGACTAGAAGATCTAGTCAAGAAGATCCTGCCATAGGAATAGATGACCACATCATCCACCATGTATCTGTCATCTCCATCTAGGTCATCAAGAATCATGCATGCACCAAGATCCTTGGATTACTCTACCAAAAGTTGAGACCTCCAATAAGGATCAATCCTCCTAAGAGACAGTGTTGGTGATCTGGCATGTGAAGCTCTCCTCATGCTGTTGCCTGCTACTTTGACATCCCCCATGCCAAATTATTCCTCCAGACTCTTCACCTCTCCAAAATCTAAGAGCGGTGAATCCAAAGACAATATTTCTTCTATCAACTCCAGATCAAGTGGCCTCCCAGGTGGAATGCCTCCATGTAGTGAGACATCAATGTCAAGAGTAGACTGCATATATGATTGGGAAAATTTTCCCTTGCCCTCACTACGCAAATTAGTCTTCCTCTTCCTTGCATTAGTCTTCTAAAATAGAGAAGGGTGTGTGCCTATCATCACATGATGCTGCTCTTCATCCCTTCCTTCTCCTTCCAGCTGCAACACTGCACAATAATGCTGCTCATTGGTTGTGCTTAGACCTCTCTGTAGGAGATCCTAGGGAACTTATTGCAAGGATACAAGAATCCCTCCTATGGGATCATGTGCTTCTCTCTACTCTGCATGAGGCACTGGATGTGCTCTAGATGTGATAGTGTTGTTGCCCTCTTCTTCATCAATGTGTGTAGGCAACATCTCAACAATTGGATCCCTTTGTGAAAAAGTGATCCCCATGCCCTCTTGCTCAAGAATATGAACTGGAGGTTTTGCTTCCGAAAATGTGTAATGCAAGACATTAGCTCCTCCCATGGTTTTCTAAAATGGATTTTCCTCCATCACATGAAAGGGTTTTGTTTTCTCAAGTTTTTCTTGCACATGTGTCTTAGGAAGTTTTTCACCAAACCTCTCCATCAATGTTTTTACGAATCTTGCATAAGAGAAAGTGTTGGTATTCTTTAAGGAATAAGATTCAAAAATCCACCATGCATGAGCCTTACCTCTAAAATGTAGCGCTACAACTATAATGGCTTCTTTTTCGGAAATATGGTGCAGCTGCAAATAGGAGTCTAGCTCCATCACCCAAGCTCCAACTAAACATGTAGGTGATCCAGAAAAAGTAGATAGAAGAAATCTATCTGCATCATGCTACTAGATCTTCTCCATCTGGATCTTGAAAAACTCTTGAAAATTAGTATTATCTCTAAACCTCTCAGTTTGAGATTCATACTTCCGCAACAAGTCACTAAGAGTCATTCTCTTAGGCATTATTCCACCTCCCATCCATCTCAAGATAGCTCTGGGAATTTGACTGTGCTATGCATCATGGAGTGTAGTTGTATGCTCACACTCACCATGTGAAAATCTAGTTTCGGCTCTAGATTCAACCTCCTTTGTATATTTCATCTCCAATCTCACTTTCTTCAGCTCTCCTTGAAAGCTCTGCAAAGATTTTGGAAGAAGCTTTGTGAGCTTATCTTCCTTCCTTCTATCAAATACTGAGGATTTCTGGCTTATTTCCATCTCTCCTTATTCTGATAGCTATATCTCATAAGATAAGCCAGAGATCATGCTCTGATACCACTATAATGTTCCTTTTTCAGAACTGCTCATAAATCATGCATGAAAAACGAATTTCTAGAAAAATATAAATAAAACAGTGAAATCATCACTTAGATCCCATGGATACATCTATGTAGCATGTAAATAAAATAATATATCAAAAATAAATGGAACTAGGGGGGTTAAACAGGCCTTCCACACTAGTGTAGCTGAAAATGGTGAAAAACCCCAAGACTGTAAAATGTCAAAGCATATACTCAAGGGAATGCATATTCTAAGAGAGGTTTTACACATAAAATGATAGGAGAATCATATATCTACTCATATATTGATAAATAATTTTGAAGTACAAATATTTAATCTCCTATACAAAATACAAGATAACTCGGCAAGGATTTCTTGTCAAACACTCGATATATAAAATGTGATATTTAGAAAATGATTGAATAATCACTGTAACACCAAAGTACATGAGTGAAAAAGGATGAAATATTTCTGATCTGATGTATAACCCTCAAGGGCTTCCTCCCATGAAAGGGTGAACCTCTCAATCACAAGGAAACACTGCAATGGAGCCACCAAACCATGCAATGAACACTGCCTCTAGAATAATGCACTCCCTAACAGAAACAGTGTTGGGAGGGTATGAAAAATGTGTGGTATGATACCACATATCTGAAATAAGCTCTGGAGTTCTCCAAACAGATATCTCAAGTGAAGGAAACCTTCCTCCAATGAGAAACTAGCTCAAAAGCCGGGATTCTAATCCCTTCCACTGTTGCACCCAACAACACTGCACAATCTCCGAAAAAGTTGTGTTGATGTAGATGGTTGATGCTTGGCCTGAAAACCTTATGTGTATTGATGAATAAAAACTCTCCCAATGAGCTACTCAAAAGAAAGAGGTGCGATTCTCGCCCGGGAACACCCAATGCTAAACAACACTGCAACTTTGCTAAGCAGCAAAGTAGCAACAATTCTTGGCAGCCAAGAATAATATTCTAAAACATAATCCATAATGCTGCCATCCTCTTCATTATATAAGAAGTGATTTTTCTTGCCCTTGGCCCCACTCACTTAGGTTACTTCTAACCCAAGTTACATTTCCCTCAAAAATTGCGTTATCCATCCTAGGATTCCTCCTCCAGTAAAACTGCATTGTTGACTTGGTCAAAGCAGCTTCATTTTATCTTTTTTCACACATGGAGGATTTTTATTAGGCTATAAAGGGTGTCCCCTTTCACATTTGGAGTACTTTATTCCTGCTTAGGAGACTTATGGGCTTTTATACCCATTTATTTACCGACTACAGCTGCTATTAACTCTAATGTTCCATTTAGCTTGGAGGCTAAAATTTTGGAACATTACAAAGAAATAGCCTATCAGCTTTTCAATGGTGTTAAAAAGTAGCTGAAGGATTCTAAAAAGGATATTTTGCCTAATTTACCTCTACAATGTGGCACCTTTGCTTTGTCTAATATCGGCCATACTTACAAGGAGGTTTCCAAAATTCATTTATTGAAATTAGTATTTATGTCGAGAAGATTATATGATTCAAATGATGTGATTAAAAATTACATCATAGAGCTTAAGATAAAGCCTTTCATAAAGGAGGAAGATGGATTTGATGATCTCTTCCAAGGCATGGAAAATTTCTCAAATATTATCAAGTATGTATCTAGTCAACTAAGTCAAAAGGATGTTGAAGCTTTTCAAGCATGCAGAAACAAGAGACTAGAAAAAGTCCCTCTAAATTTGTTAACTATTGAAGATGAAAATTAACATGCTCCAAGTCTTAGTCTAGATGATGAAATAAAATAAATTTCTGAAGATGAATCAAGTCAGTCACAGCAACAATCTAATAATTTGGATCACTCTGAAAATGAATCTGAATCTAAGAAGGAAAACTCAGAAAAGAAAATTGACCAAGTCATTCAGGAGATAGGAATGCTAGAGGAAACAACAAATAATGGGACAGAATCAAATTCTGAAACAATTCAGCACAATCACAACATGCTAGATCAGTCCAGTTTACTGCAAGAAAAAGATCTTATAAATGAATGGGAAGAATTTTATGAAGAAATAAAGACTTCCAAAGAAAATCCCAATATTGATCAAGAGACAAGTTTCCAAACACCAGAACACTCACATAAGATAGTGGAGACTATTAATCCACTACAAAGAGTTCCAGCAATGCATGATAAATAAATTATATCGGCCTACCCCACAGATCAGATAGTTTTACATATTGAAGATATCCCTTCATTAGATATTTTCTACATTCCTAGTTGCAAGGCTGTAGTTAAAAGAAATAAAAGAAAGATAATTGATGAAACAACTCCAAATCCTATAGATGAATCAGTTGACGTACTATGGAAAGATTCCTTAGATGATCCCACTGAACATCTAACCAAATTATCACAATATGTAGGGGCATATGCTACCGCTATTGTTGATAAAGCTACTGAGGTTAGAGTATTATTAAAACAAAAGGAAGCCAGAGTACAAGAAATATAAAAGTTGTTGAATGAAGAGAAATCCAATTCTAGTGAACAATTCCAATTAAACACAACCCAATTTCATAAAGATATTGAAAGTCTCAAATTGCAGCATCAGACAGAGATTAATGAAAAACAAGCACAACTGGAAATAGAAATGACTAAGTTACAGAGTCAACCGCAATTAGAAAAATTTATCAAATAAGCACTTGATTTAAAGACCAAGTTAAAGAAAGAACAAGAAGTGTTTTTTGATCAAGCCTCTATGATTGATTCTTATTGTGATTCAATTAAAATAATGATCCAGCAGATAGAAATTCAGAAACTGGAATGGGAAAGACTTGAGAAGAAAATTGAAGAGCATATTCAATGGCAAGTTTCAGATTTGGGAAAGCAAGCTAATCTACCTCAAGTAGATAAGCTTCACAAAGAAATTCTATTCACAGAATGGGAAGCGCAAATCAATCAGGCAGAGAAAGAAATGGCCAAGACATCCAAGATATCGAGTGAGATTATTGAATCTATGTGTGAGAAATTGTCTAAAACAGAACTTCTTAAGGAAAACATGTCTGATGTGTTTTCAGAAACAAGATAGGTAGAAACAAAGTGGAGAAAGAGAGCAGATACACAGGAGGAAATGATTAAAAAGGTAAATAATTTTGATCAGGAAAATTACTAGAATTTTCTGATCAAACCTTACCATCGACATAAAGCTCTTCAGTCTCTTATAGATTTAGAAAAAAGATCCTAGTCGGTAATCTCAAATGCTATTTTCAAGGGACAGATCCGATCAAGGATATCACAACCAGCTCAGCTCAAAGCAATGTTAGATATTTTCCAACTTCATGACCACATTCAGAAACAAGGGCAAGATTCACAAAATCAGGATTGTTAGTTTAATTTCCTAGATTGTTGTTTAAGTTAGATTTTTTATGGAAGGTTGTTTGAAACCTCCTCTATATTTTTGTAATAATTTATTTAAGTTTATAGTTAGTTTAGTATTTAAACCCTTCTCATGCATTTAGATAAGGGTCCAGAAAGTTTTCAAAAACATTTGCAAAGAATGCACTATTGTAATTTTGTGAGTGCTTTTATGAATTAATGGAATGCATTCTATTATATTTTAACAACTAAAGTTGTTTAACTGATATTGCACTACTATACTCTTTAAATTACTCGAAAGTGAGAATGAAAAGATTCATTGCTGTCAGTTTACATGAGTAGAACTCCATACATATGGTATTTCTATTCACCTGTATTAAGTCTTATTTCATAAATTTCCAGTTATCTTCTTATTGCATTACATATTTGAAATTTCATCATATATAAATATTACATGCACTTATTTTCTAATATTTAGCTATGGTTTCTTATTGAATATGTAGTCACACTGATAACGAGATGTTTATTTCACAATTCTTCTATGCAAAATACTTTGTTAGAAGAATCATTTTACATAATTTTCATCTCTTTCGACTGTTAAATTATCTATATTACTAATAGTTGAAAGATATCATTTTAGATCGCATAAAGGAAAAACACCCCGGGTATATATTATATTATTAATTTATATAGATGCATATAGATTAAAATAATTATCCATTTGCATGCTATAGTCACAACACCCTCAAAATCATCCTTATTGGGAAACTGGTCCCATTATCCCCAGTCAGAGCCACTATACCAAACGAAAAAGGAGTTGCTTTAAGGTCTGGACCAGGTGGTTTTCCCCCATGTTTCAATAATGGAATTTCGAGGCCTCAACAAGTAGAGAACAATATATCCCTAAAAATTAACATGGTATCATATTTGAGCTGAAGAAAATACATTGAAGATCACCCCCCATGAAGACATTAATGATGAAGTTCATGATCAAAGCTGAGTGAAAGGGATGAAGATGGAAGAGACATAAAAGAATGATAGGGTTTGAAAG
Source organism: Pinus albicaulis (assembly GCA_034641835.2). NCBI lineage: Eukaryota > Viridiplantae > Streptophyta > Pinopsida > Pinales > Pinaceae > Pinus > Pinus albicaulis. Next base: position 1,592,129,033 of record CM076575.1, on the reverse strand, counting down.
AAACCCTAGGGATACCTTTTTTTCTTGTAAATAGAAGATAGGGTTTGGAGAAACCCTAGGAGTGGCCTTGATATGAGAAAAGACATGGTATGATTTAGAATTTATTTATGATAAAAAATAATAAATGAGAATACATTGAATTATTCAAGAACCTATGATAGATTCAAATAAACCCTATATGGACTTGTGTCTTACCCACTAGGAAATGATATGATACAAATCCAATTTTCACCTTGTACATTGGTAATTTGGCTTGGCTGCTGATGAAAAATATCAAGGATATAGATGGTGTTCAAGAGGAAGCATCCTTCATATGTAGACAACATTGGCATATGGATGATAGCTTGTGGTGCAGGATCAAGAGGGATATGATAATCCTTATTAAAGTTAAGTACTTTCAAGACTTATGTTATTTATACTTATCATTTTAGACTATTGTTTATTTTTCCTACATGAATATTTGAATTCTTCTTTCACTAACCTCTATGAAAATTTACAAATCTATTGCAACAACTGGAAATTGTTCTTCTAACTATAAATTTAATTATGAAGTTTATTTTCTATGAAAGATAATGACTAAAATCTCAACTGCAATTTTTATCATTAAAAACTGCGGAAAAATAAAATTTTGGAAACTAATAAATATGATAGCACACACACATAAAAATGACACAATTGTTTTTGGACAATTTTACCTGGAAAAACCCAATTGCGGGAAAACTGGTGTAGCAGCTGAGGTTTTTATTATTATGTAACATTGGAATAATCTAATTAAAATTTTGATTTCAAAACACTGGAAGTACATAATAATAAATCTAACAAAAATATTAGAGAGATTTTTTCTCTTTCTCTCTCTAGTGAAAATCCTAGATACTGACTACCTCTGAAAGCTAGTCATCCAACCTCTGCGCAGACCATTATGTGTTTCTTCTGCGCAGGTCCCACACAGATGTGGCTAGAAACACCCTCACAACAAGTTATCTTTCTTGTATCTGCTCCTGGAAGTGACTCTCTATAATTCTGAAAAATATTCCCAACCTCTAGATGCCCAATTGATATTCCCCACAACTAAATCAAACTAACCATGAAGTTTCCTACACATACCTTTGCGCAATGTCTCTGTGGAATATTTTGTCATTGTTGATGATCACCAAAACTGGAAAACTTCCTTCATATTCATTGTCTCTTCCCCTCATTGTCTCTGTGTCCCCGCTCTCGCTTGAAATTTTCTTTGTTGAATCACTACAACTAGGAAACTTGACCTCTACCAATGAATTCTGTAGTGTTCCAAATTAGGAATAGCTACACTATTGGGAATATATCAAGATATTACCAATGTGGAGATCATCAATGAGCTGGAAAATAGCAGTGAATTCATTAAAACCAAAATGCCAGAAGATCCACATAACCATCACATTAGATTATAGCAACAATAATGTATACAATATCTTGAAAGAAAGGATCTCTCAAGCTAGGCAATTCAACTTCAATGAAACATATACATGAAATATGGAGAAATACTACTATATAAAAGAGGCCCTGGCTATGATTGCACAATCCATGAGGCAGAAATGCTGCAAGTAATTTCAATACATGGTTACAACAATATGTGGCTAAAATAAAGAAGAGGGAGCAAGATCTCAAACCTTGGAAACATATAATACACAATCCCTTAGAGGATTGACTTCAATAAGTACAAAATGGCAAATCTGCAGAAATGACGGAGTTGTCAGGCAGCAGCTACAACTCAAAACTGGAAATGGATGTAGATAGATGATGATGCTACACTAGATGGCTGAATCTCATCCAAAGGATCTCTAGAGTGAAAGGCTGATCCTCTCACCTAAGATCTCACCCTCCAAACATGTGAAGCAAGTCCCCACTGCAAATACACTCAGAAATAATGCAGTCTAGGGAAGGGACTACATTGTTGGTGAAGAGAAATGCTTGGCCTGATGCCAATGATCTGCAATATGCTCCTGGATCTCCCTTAATAACCCCCTAAAGGAATAGAAGCTCCCTCCTCTGACAGATGAGCCAAGGAAATGGTGTACGGTGTCCTCCACTGCAACACCCCAGTAACAATGCGTTATACTTCAGCAGAAATAACGTAGTATCTGAGAGGAGAAGCTTTGGCCTTGAGCCAAGAGATATGGATAATGAAGAAAAATCCTTCAAGAGGCCTCTCAATAAGGAGAAGGAATCCTAAACAGGAATTCCCCTGCAATTCTTGCTAAAAATCAAAATAATGCACAATGTCTGAATAGACATGAAATGAACAATCCAAGCATGAGTAACAATGGCTTCCTTTCCCTCCTTTTAAACAAGTGAAAGCTCTCTCTCCATGGGCCCCATCCATTAGGGTTTCCTCCACCAAATATCCTCTTTCTCATTCACACTGCATTTTCTCATAAAGTGATCCTCTCCTCCTATGGCAATGCTATTGACATGGTCAAACATGACCTTGTCTTCATGTATTTTCCCCTTTTCACACTTGAGGGTGAAAAATAAAGCTACTATGATGATCCCTTCCATATTATGAGGGATTTTATTCATTTTTTCCATGAGCATGGTCCTCCTTACCCATTTATTTAGCTACTAGGTGATAAAAGAAAATTTTTAATATTCGATTTAGCTATGAGCTAAAATGGGAATATTACAAATTCACTCTCCAAGTGTATTTCTCCATCTACCCATCGCCCTCTTCTTATAGTATCCAGTTGAGAATTTAAAAACCATTATTTAAACTTAATTTATGCTTGATATCATCTCCAAGTCGATCTGTGTGAGCTTCTAGATAATTCTCACCTTTCTCAATTAATTACTATTAATTAACTAGTTTTACTAAGTTAGACTTAGGAAAAAATTAAATTATGGTCAATTAATTTAATTAAGTTATCACTAGGTGGAATTTATAAACATGATTTATGGGTTTTGGATATCTCATATGTTTTAGCCTCTCCACAAATTTTGATACTAGAACATCATCTAATGCTACAAAAACTAACACTCCCTCCTAGCAAGGAAGGTGTTCTATAACGTTGCACTACTACAACACCTTATACTATGCATCATCCTCCATACACGCTTCTAATGTCTGAAAATTGTAGTTTCTTGCCACTGCCCACCAACCACTTTGCTAACTTGATTCATCTAGTATCAATTGTAGCTAAACCATCTTGCATTTGTTTTGTTGTTGATACTGCATTGTACAACATGTATTTCTGCCAACTTTGCATCTACACTGAAACCCAACTAACATTTCCTCTTACTATTGCTACTATTTTTCAACTAATACAACTGAGAAGTATCCAAAATACTAAATCAACTATGTCTTTGTGCTATAATGATCTCCTTAGTATCGGAATGCTACTATCCTATGAACTATCCACTGGAAAATTTGCACTAATGTTGATTTTGTATTATTCCTTCTACACTGTTATCAACACTGTTATGCAATCCTTAGTATCTGACTACAACTAGTGTGCAATTTTCACTTTGCAACTACCTACACCAACTAACATGATCCTCATGCTATTGAATCATGTGGGCCCCTATAGCAAGGGTAATGATCCATGTTAGGATTGAACTACATCTGCTACTCCTCTATAGACCCTGCACAAACTTTCACAACTCTAGAGTCCAGAACTTGATGTCTCCTCAGCTCTCGCCTAAGGTATAGATGCATATAGAGTGAATTGGTCCTCCAATTTGGAAGGAAGTTGACATATCTTTGTGGATTTTTTCCCCTGATCCTAATTCTCCTTCTTGTCTTTCTTCCTTTGAGGACAATTAGTACTATAGTGGAAAAACACGCCACACCTAGAGAACTTGATCTTGGATTGATCATTTTTCTTCTTCTTCTCTCCCTTCAATCCTTGTCCTTGACTGGGACCTCTTTCTTTCACTTTTGATGCAAGGGCCACATTTTCTTCCTCCTTCACACCCTTTGATCCTTTTCTAGAGTTCACCTCTTCTCCTCTTGTGTGAGATCTTCCCACATTCGGTCCCACCCAAGAATATGATATCATCCTAGAATGCCTTGGAAAAATTTCTCCCATTCCTTAGTGACACTGTTGAGGGCTAAATGCACAAGTTCTATATCTAGATGTGATTCTCCTGTGGTTGCAAGCTCATCCTAGATATCCTGAATTTTGGTGAGAAAGGGGTTGATTCCTTCACACTTATGCATATGAAAATTCCTTGGCTTTTCCTTTAGGAACATATTCCATTGCTTGGAAGGATTTGCATATAATGAGGCAATGACGTCTCACATTTCTTTGGTCATATTCTTGGCCAAAATGTGTGAGACTATATTATCTCGAACTCCATCGAGAATCAACTTCTTTTCCTTGGTCATCTCCTTATTGTAATTAGATATGTGGTCCCATCTATAGGCACAACTACAAGTTGTTTTGCATCCATATTTATTCTATATTCATCTATTAGGAAGGAAATTTTATCCTTCGAGATATAATAGTTTGATGCACCCTCTAACCTATCTTGATATCGAATTCATGTTGAAGCCATATCTACAAAAACTTGACCTGGTTGGAAATATCCCTCTTTCACTTACTCAACTGATATCTCTTTTATTTGCACTCCCCCATGGAGTGGGAAAATCTACCTATTTCCACTTCATGGTGTAATTGGAAATTGTGGTTTTTGTTAGACGAGGAGGTAACTCCACAAAACTGAATCTAAATTAGATGGAGATTGTGTGTGTACTTATACATGGAGGTGAGGCTATTGGGATTCACTTCCCTATGTCTCTTGGACTTACAATAATATAAATCTCACCCAATCCCTTAGGATTAGGTTTCAACATTCCCCCCTTTAATCTGAAGGCATGTTGGTGAGTCCAAGCATTGTTCTGAACTTTTCAAACTTTTCTCTTCCAAGCGCTTTGGTGAAGATGTCTGCGGTCTACTCATTTGTGGAACAATGACGTAGATGAATGGTTTTGGCCTCAACAAGATGTCGAATCAAATGGTATTTTGTATTGATGTGCTTTGTTCGATCATGGAAATTTGGGTTCTTGGCAAACTTTATTGTAGAAGTGTTGTTGATCATGAGTGGTGTTGAATGCATTTGTTTCATCTACAAATATTCTAGGATTTTCCTGAGCCACACAATTTCCTTTGTTGCTTCAGGTGTTGCCACATATTCTGCCTCGGTTGTGGAATCTTCTGGAACTAACTATTTGTGTGATCTCCATGAGACAGGTCCTGATCAAAGACTTATGGTATAACCTAAATTAGACACCCCAGTTTATTTTTCCCCATCAAAGTCTGAATCAGAGTATTTGATCAAGCTAAAATTTCCTACCTGTGTATATTTGAGTCCAAATTCTTCAATCCCCTTCAAGTACTTTAGAACTTTTTTTGCAGTAGACCAATGTCCTTCACAAGGTTTTTGCATAAACCTAGAGAGGATACCAATAGCAAATGAGATGTTTGGTCTGGTGGTAGTCAGGTAGATAAGACTTCCTACAAGCTATATATACTTCGTTGCATCCTCGAATTCCTTCCCTTCAATGGATGTGAGCTTCAAGTTTTGTTCCATTGGAGTGGTTAAGGGATTGCATTCATCCATGCCAAACTTGTTCAAAAGATCTCCAATGTACTTTTTTTGAGAAAGAAATATAAATTTAGGATGTTGAGTTACTTCAATACCCAGATAGTAATGAACATAACCCAAATTAGTCATTTAAACCTTTCTTCAATTATTTTTTTATGGATGCATTATAACTCTCATTGTTCCCTATTATAAAAATACCATCTACATACACCACAAGATATACAACTATTTTACCAACTTTCTTAAAAAACAAAGTTGCATCATCAAGATCAAAATGTTTGAAGTCAAGTTTCAGAAGATGCTCAGTTAATTTCTCATACCAGGCTCGCAGTGCTTGCTTGAGGCCATACAAGGATTTTATAATCTTGCATACTTTGTGTTCTTGTCCCTTCACAACAAATCCTTCTAGCTGGGACATAAAAAATTTCTCCTTTAGATCTCCATTAAAAAAGGTGGTTTTTACATCCATCTGATGGAATTTCCATCCCTTTTGAGCTGTTAGGGAAAAGAGTGTCTGAATGGTGGCTCATTTTGCTATGGGAGAAAACGTTTCTTCATAATCAACCCCTTATTTCTGTGCAAAACCTTTTGCCACAAGCCTGGATTTGTGCTTGTTAAGTGAGACATCTGTTTTATACTTGTTCTTATAGACCCACTTACAGCCAATTGGTTTGGTTCACAAAGGAGGATCAACCAACTTCCAAGTGCCATTCTTTATCATGGCATCATACTCCTTTTGCATCGCTTCATTCCATTTTTCATGAGAAGCGGATTCTTTGAAGGAATTTGGTTCATGATCTGTAGAAAAACTCAATTCAAAGTTATAAGCAATATCCATATCAACAGGTGAATCAGAATTATCTACATCACCTTCGATTGTTTAGTGGAACTTATTGTTCATATCTTTCCAACCTCATTGGGACGAACATTTTCTAGTGTCTTTGTTAGCCATTTGGGGGGACCTTTTGGAGATGGCCCAGGCTGCTCATTTGACTGAGTTGGAATTGAATCAAGATTCAATATCTCAATTTTTTCAATCACATCATTCAAGGTGTCATTTGTGGTTGGTTCTTCATGTGGGAGAGAGAGTGCTTCGAGAAATGATTCCACATATTTAATCAGTATATGAATCCCCCCTTCAAGATGTGGAATCTGATTATCAAATTTTTGAAAATACTTTGCATGTGTGAATCTATCCAGGTGATCAAGTTGTCGCTCAACAACATTGTCAGTCTTATAAAATTCAAGGAATATGGCATCTCTTACTATTACAAACTTCTTATTGACTTCATCATAGAGATGATATCCTTTGAAGGTATTGGAATACCCGAAGAAGATACATTTTCGACATCTAGCACCAAGTTTATTCCTTTGTACCTTGGGTATAAAAGCATATCAAGTGGAACCAAAGATCCTAAAATGCTTTACTGAAGGAATGTGGCCATGCCACATTTCATGAGTTTTGTTTCTGATTGAATTTCGCAGACACCTATTCTTTATGTATACATCACATAGAACTGCATCAGCCCAAAACATCAATTTTACATTCTTAAAAAACATCATGGAGCGAACCATATTTAAAATTGTCCTGTTCATTCTTTCAGCTACACCGTTCTGTTGGGAATTATAGGGCACAATTGTTTGATGTTTGATCCCATGTTGATGAAGATAATTTTCAAATTCGTTTGAAGTGTATTATTGTCCATTATCAGTACGCAAAGATCCAATATGATTTTGTGCATCATCTTCAATCCATGCATGAAAATTCTTGAATGTTTGAAAAGCATCAGATTTGTTCTTCAATAAGTAAACCCAACACATTCTACTGTAATCATCAATAAATGTCATCATATATTTATTTCCATTTGCAGAAGCAACATGCATAGGACGACATAAATCTGAATGAATAAGCTCAAGTTTTCTATGTGCTCTGGAATGTGAATCATAAAATTGTTGTTTGCTATGCTTTCCTAGAATATAAGCATCACATTGCTTAAGTTTCCTAGGAACTGTAGGCAGTCCATTAACACCATTTTTCTTCAACAATCAAAGGTTGTCATAGTTTAAGTGTCCAAATCTAGCATGCCATAAAATACTTGATGGGAATGTATCTTCATCATGATGTGAACTGAATGCAAAGTTTTCTGCATGAGCAGAGGAACCTTGCAGCTTCAAGAGTCTTCCTTCTTCTATTCCCTTCATGACAAGTGAGTGATCTGATGCTTTTCTGACCTCAACCTTGCCATCAAACATGTGAATGGAATGTCCTTGTTGGTAGATCTAGACCAAGGATATCAAGTTTCTCCTCAATTCAGGGAGGTATAGAACCTCATGTAGAAGATGATCTGGAAGACCAGGCAACCTAAGCTTGATTGTGCCAAGCACTTATGGATTGAGTTTGGATTTATCTGTGAAGTATACTACTCCATAAACTTTGTCAATAAATTCTTCAAAAAAATATTTTCTAAATGTCATGTGACATGTTTCTCCTCAATATAGAAACCAATAATTTCTCCAAGAAGTAAATGAAACATCAAACAAGTCTTCAGTTACTCCATTGTTACAATGTGCTACAACATAATGAGTGGGTTCAGGCGCTTTACCTTTTTCTCTGTCATGAGTTTTACCTTTTTCTTGATTTCTTTGCTGCTTAATTTTATCCCACGGCAGCTTACATGTAGATGCATAATGCCAATATTTATTGCAGCGTATGTAATGAAGATCAGATTTTTCAGTTTGCATTTGTCTCCCCCCCCCCTTCCTCTGAAATTTTTTCTTCCTCTTCCTCTTCGGCCACCTCTTCCTCTGGAAGAATATTGAGCATGACTCTTCTCTCTATGTGAAAATCATACAGCCTCTTTAGAATACATAGGGGTTGTCATCTTTCCAAAATCTTTCTCTCTTTCTGCAAACTTTTTCTCAAGGGAATCAAAGGTGATTTTCATGAGGTTTCCACTTGCTTTTAATGACTCAAGATAATGTGAGTAAGTCATATACAATGCCTTAACATATGCTATGAGAGATATATCAACTTCTACACCAGTGTTCTTAATTTCATGCATGATAGATCTTACTTCTGAAGCTAAAGCAAGAGGATCATCATTTTTCAATTCAAGATTGAACAACTTAATCATTAATTGAACAATTTCAAGTTCTGAATGTGAGTCATAGAGTTCTTTTAGCTTGCTCATTAGGGGAATTTTGAGGTCTAAAATGGGCCTCCTAAGGAAAATATACAATCAAAATTCACTTTATGAGAACCAATCACATTTTAGGGGATGACATCATCCCTAATGGTTGAGGTGGCATTGCTTGAGTTAAAGGTACTTACTTGTCACATTCTCAATGGTGGATAAAAAATCAAGGTTAACCATGGTAGTTCTCTAAGAAATTTTAAAGTCATAAAGTAAATTACTCATAATAAATGTCATTTCACACTTTTTGAATAAAATATTATTACTGTCATTTCATATTTTTTTGAAAAAAACAATGCATATCCCTACACAATCTTCATGTATTTACACACTTTTCAATAAATATTATATTTGTATATTTTCAAATATTTATTTATAAATCAAATCAATTCAACATGTAATATAAAATTCATACATAAAAAAATATATTATATTATATTATTTTTATATAGTATATTAATTACATGTTATTATATAATTTAAATAATATAAATTTTAATTAATAGTATATTCTATAATTAAGAATTTATGAATTTATATTTATATTTTATTTTAAGTTATTTAAGTACAAAGGAAAAATATATTAGTTTTGGAATGATAACTACTTTTTTCTTGAAAATATTATTCTTATTTTTAGTCACATGAATACAATTTTTTTATTAATTTTATTTTGGTACAAATTTTGAATTGAATTTAACCATGGTTACATAGATTTTGGTGCAAAAAGTGAATTTAAAATTCATAAATATTATTTTATTGGTTTAGCTATTAATTTATTATTTCCTTAGGAGGCCCATTTTAGACCTCAAAATTCCCCTAATGCAAGGCTTCATAGGCATTTGAAAATGGTGTAATATGGCGACTCACCTCTTCATTTACGGAAGTTGAAATCAAGGCACAGGCCTTGTAGTTCTTGTTTTCCCAAATGGAGATATCCTTGTTTGAAGTGGGCTTTACTGGTGGAAGGTCTGCTTCTCTTTCAAAAATTACTCTCCACAACTCATTAAAAATGAGAGTGTGCTTGATTTTCTGAGAACATTCAGGATAGTTCTCCTTGCTGGAGAGAACAACTCCTACAATAGATATGAGAGAATGCATTCTTTTGAAGGAAAAAAAATACTTTGCTATCAAGGTAAAAACTCAATTCTAGTTTCATTTGTGCAATTTTTTTTTTATTTTTTTTGTAAAAAAAAAAAAAAATTGGAGAAAGAACAGAGGTATTATCTGAGGGAGGTTTTTTCTGGGGGAGGTGTTTTCAAGGGAAGGTTTGTACCAAGGGAGGTATTTTCTGGGAAAGGTGTTTACTGGGGAAGGTTTTTACTGGGGTAGGTGTTTTATGGGGGAGGTGTTTTCTGGGGGAGGCCAAACTGCGTAAAAAAATTAAAATGATTTAAAGGCCGAATTATAAAAAAAAAAGAAAAAAAACACAGAGAGAATCTGCGTGGGAGGGTGAGGGGGAGGAACGATTGGGTGGGGATAGTGGGTTGGGAGGGGCGTGTTGTTGTGATCAGGTGAGGAGGGCCGAGAGCGGGTGAGGGGGATAGGGAGAGAGGGGATGGGGAGAGCAGGTGAGTAGGGAGGGAATGTAGGTGAGCGGGGATGGGCAAAGTGGGTGAGCGGGAATAGAAGTGTGGTGAGCAGGGATGGGGAGAGCGGGTGAGTGGGGAGAGGAGTGTGGGTGGAGGGATGTGGTGAGTAGGTGGGAAGCGAGTGAGCGGGGAGAGGAGTGTGGTGAGCGGGGATGGGGAGAGTGGGTGAGCAGGGAGGAAGTGCAGGTGAGCGAGGATGGGGAGAGCAGGTGATTGGGGATGGGGAGAGCGAGTGAGAGGGGAGGGAGTGCAGGTGAGCGAGGATGGGGAGAGCAGGTGAGTGGGGAGAGGATTCTGGTGAGCGGGTGGGGAGCGGGTGAGGGGGAGGTCGAGGGGAGAGAGCACCATGAGTTGGGGAGGGGTGACAGAACAATGAGTAGGTGAGATCTGCATGAGCATGAGCATGAGGGAGGGTTGAGGGGTGTAAGGGAGGGCGAAGATGAGTGGGACAGCGTGAGAGAATGAGTGGGACAATGTGAGAGAATGGAACAGTAACAAAAAATTAAATGTGCAGAGATGAAATTGCATAGTAAAAATTAAATGTGCAGAGCTAAAATGAGGTATAATTTGCCAAAAAAATGCAGAATTATTCAAGAATACCAGAATGCCAGGATTAGTAAAACATAAAACTAAATGCACAATGACAGTCTACAAAAATGCAGAACATGAGGGAGTTACACCAAAGGCAGGAATGCAAAAAATGGGAGTGGCTCTGATACCATGTTAGATCAAGAGGTAACTCTGCAAAACTGAATGTGAATTAGATGGAGATTATGTGCATACTTATACATGGAGGTGAGGCTATTGGAATTCACTTCCCAATGTCTCTTGGCCTTCCTTATTTACTAAATTACAATAATATACAATCTCACCCAATCCCTTAGGATTAGGTGTCAACAATTTTCTTAACTAGAGACCCTTTGAGAGAAACTCCCTCTATGTGTGCAATTTATCTTCCACCTAGTCTTGATTCTAATACTCCAAATTGTTGCAAAAACATATTACGCTAGGATAACAAATATTCTCTACGAAAATATATGAGTTTCTCACCTTTGCATGTTGGAATCACTTATAAACAAGTTCAAACTTTCCTGCCAACTACAACTGAAAATAGAACCCTATCCAACAATTCACATTATCCAACTAAGAACTATGTATCTCCTGGAAAAATTGTATCGTTGCTCCCTCTAAACAATGAATTTATCCCTCTTCATATTTGAGCCTTCTATCCATTGATTTTGTTCTGATACCATGTTAAAATTTTTCACAATAAATTACAGAAAAATAAAATGTTGGAAACTAAGAAATATGCTAGCACACACACATAAAAATGATACAATTTTTTTTGGACAATTGTCCCAGGAAAACCCCAATGTGAGAAAATAAGTGCAGCAACTGAGGGTTTTATTATTATGCAGCAATAAAATAATCTGAGTACAGTCTGGATGTCAAAATTATGGCAATCCCCAGAAATAAATTTGACAAAAATATTAGAGAGAATTATTCTCTCTCTCCACTGACAAACATGAATATTGACTTCCTTTGAAGGCTAGTCATCCAACCTATGTGCAGACTCTTATGTGTTGCTTATGTGCAGGTCCCACTCACATGTGGTTGGAAACACCCTCACAACAAGCCATCCTGCCTATCTCTGTTGTTGGAAGTGACTCTTCGGCATTTTAGAAAATATTCTCAGCCTATGAATGTTGAATTGATATTCCTCACAGCTAAATCAAACTACCTATGAAGTTGCCTACATAGACATATGTGCAAACTCTATGTGGAATACTTTTGCACTTGTTGTTTCTCACAAAAATTGGAAAAAATCCTATGAATTCATTATCTTTGCGCCCCCTCTCTAGCTCTAACTTCTCGTTGTTAAATCACTACAGCTAGGAAACTCAACCTCTGCCAAGGAATTTTCCCTCCAAGTGTATTCTCCATCTACCAATTGAACTCTTCTTATAATATCTAGTTGAGACTTCAATGGCCATGATCAAAACTTAATCGATGGTTGAGATCATCTCCAATTCAATCTGTGTGAGTTTCTGGAGAATTATCACCTTTCTCAACTAATTACTATTAATCATCTGGTTTTCCTTTAGACTTGGGAAAAATTTAAATGGTGGTATATTAATTTAATTTAATTATCTCTAGGTGGAATTTAGAGAAACTGTTTCTTGGTTTTGGAGATCTCCTATGTTTTAGAATGTTTGCAAAGTTTGAGACTATAACACCATATGATTCCACAAAAACTAACAACCTCTTGGATGATATCAAGGAAATCAAATTCTAAGGATCATTAGGATGCAAAATAGTGCAAGAAGAGTAAGCTCCAAGAGGGAGTTGGTGCAGGAAGAGTAAGCTCTAAGAGGGAGTTAGTTCAGGAAGAGTAAACTCCAAGAGGATGCTAGTGCAAGAGAAATGAAGGAGTTGTCCTCATATATAGAGAAAAAAGACAAACTCATCTCACCATCGGGTACACCTTCATCATGTTCATTTAATTTAATATTACTACAATAATGTGTTTTCATGTATTTCACATTTATCGTGTAGTAGGGTCCATAGAAAGTATGCAACATTGGTACTTCTTGGATGAGAAATTAAATTATGCATCCAACAAGTGCTCCTATCAAAATTTGAGTAAAATCATAGGGAGATAAGTTGAAAATATGAGTTGAAATTTTAGTTTTCTCTTTTTCCCATCCAAAACTTGATGAGGTAATCTAATCTTATTTATTATTTCCACTCTTATTTTATAATATTACTTATGAGGCACATCTCAAAGCTAAAAATGTCTCTAATGGTCAGATGCCTTCGCAATGTTAAATTCATCAGTCATAAGGAATATGATTTCAAAGGGAGATGATTATAGCTCCTATTGTCAGATGCACTATTATTTGATGTTTGTGAAGTTGAATTCTTCAATTATGTTATTATGGAAGAAGCATACATGTATATACCTCAGGTATTTAAGACACATGAGAAAACGACTCATGATTGCAAATTGAATAAATTCACATGTGGACTCAAGAAATTCCCCTAGACTTGGAATGTTTGGAGTGATGGACATCTGATGTGGATTCCAATCACTCCACATGATTGAAACTTAATAATTTCATGAAATATATTGGTTCTTTACATAATTATCTTCAACATTCTTTGTTTTTATTTGAACCCACTACTTTTGATTCTGCTAGTGTGCAATCCATTCACCTTGAAATTTGGGGAATGTATGAAAAATACAACCATGGAAAGAAGGAAATGAAAACAAGGAAAAATGAATCAAATCCATATTGAACTCATTAAAAGATATAAGGGCGTGATGAGGAGCATTTCTAGAAATTACATCCAGAATTGAAGCCAAATAATTATGGTAGAAAAAGGAAGTACAAGACAATTGTTATATCCCACAGGGGCTTCACTCTGGGAGCAATACAATATCACGTGGGTTCACATTTGGGGATATATAATGAGGAAAAATGACATAATATATTGGGGGATATATAGGGGGTAAAGGGTTTTTATATTGGCACGTATAAAAAATGGAGTTCAAAGTTAAAGAAAAAATGGATACCTACAATATATAGTGAAAGTATGTCCTTCTTAAATTGGGAAGGTATAGTGGGTTTATATTGGTAGGGGGTTAAATAATGTTATTTTTAGAGGAAATTTCCAATATGTACTCAAATTAAGGGTATTTTTTAATATGTTATGATCACGTGATATGTTAAAGGTTCATTGAGTGAAGCCCCTGTGTTATATCCCAACAAGACCTTGGATAGTATTCTAACAATGAGATGAAGATCACATCTACTGGAATTGCAGGTGATGGACCAATTGATCTAGGTTTTAATTAAATAAATGAGATGAATATCAAATTTTTTGGGATTGCAGGTGATTGAAAAATTGACTTGGGTTCCAATTCAGACAATGATATGAAGATTGTAGCAGGTGTTGCACCAAAGATGAGAAGAGCACCAAAGAATGCATGTATCCAAGAACTTGAGGAGATCAACCAAAGAATTCAAGGAGATAACGTTGAATTGAGAATAATTCTACAAGATGAAGAAGAGGAGAAGCATGGATTACAGCGTCAGTTACAAGACATGGAAGAGGCCTTGGAAAAGTTGAAGTGTAGTGAAGGCTTAGAAAATTCATCATCACCCACTTCAAAATTGGAAACTGAGGTAAACAATGTCAATGATTATTTAGTTTCATGTTCTCATTATAATGATAATTTTTATTTTTTTTAAAAGCACACTATAGGTATTGGTTCGAAGATAACGAGGAATATGGTATATGCAAGAAACGTCCTAGGAGTTAATGGTCATGGCATTGTGAATCCCATCCAAGTGGTGGAACTACCTTGATATATAGGATTGGGATATGTTAGAGGGGATGAAGGACACTCCAAACCCATGGAGACAGGAGAGTCAGTGTAGGAAGTTGAGAGTACATCACAACCTTCTAGTGACAGATAGATATTCAAAGGAAGAAATATATCAAGTTCACCTCACCAAATCCACACCAAATACAATCGTTCAAGGAAGGATATGTCAACTAGGAAGAAGACATAAAGAAGGTCAAGAAAGTTTGGAGGAAGAAAAACCATTATAGATATTGCAAAAGGACTGGAAATCAAAAATCCACGTGTTGGAAGCTTGGCAAATAAGTAACGGGAGCATATGAAAGCACCTATGAAGGAACTAACCGACGAAGTATTTCAACAAGGAAGCTAGCTACGAGAAGATATTCCATTAGCCTGGTGAAGGCTTAAAAAGTTGAGCATGGACATCTTTGTAAATCACATGCTGCGAAAATGTTTGTAAAAGTGATGAAGAGTATAAAATTTCTTATGAACGCAACATTTTGAAATTTTGGCCTTTAATTAGATAGCATAGGGTATGGTTTCTATTGTAAACTTGACCATGCATGTTCTATAAACTCTTGGCAAGTATGGTCTTGATTTGAATCTTGCAAGTTGTACATGTATTGGTAGCTACATATTTTCATATGGATATAGGTGTTCGCTTCATCAAATTTTTCTTCGAAGTACAAAGGTGAAGGAGAAGTAAGTGTGGCTTATTAAAGAAAATTGTTATGCAAATCCAAATTACAGTATTGTTTATACTTCTGGAGGACTAAACGTCCTTTAGTGGGGAGGAATGAACCTAATGTCTCAAAAATAAAATTCCCTAGATCACAATGAAACTAGGATCATATCGAATATCTCATTACAAGGAATCCAATGGTGC
The DNA here is from genome assembly GCA_034641835.2 of Pinus albicaulis. Taxonomy (NCBI): domain Eukaryota; kingdom Viridiplantae; phylum Streptophyta; class Pinopsida; order Pinales; family Pinaceae; genus Pinus; species Pinus albicaulis. The sequence continues at coordinate 1,592,113,412 of CM076575.1, read as the reverse complement.
AAATAGTGCCTCAATCCAAGCTTGTATGTGAAATTTACAGTTAGTCAAATTTTTGGTCAAAATAGTAAAAATTCAATAGTCAAAGGTGACATTTTAGCCTCTAGAGACGACTTGTGGAAAACTTGGAGCTAACATTGCAGGTAAAATTCGTGTTGAATGAGAACGATGTTGGGAGGCTGACACATGGAAACTGAGTGGAAATTGGGGTGTCATTGTGTCATGGTGACTAGACTGCAAGTGAGCCAATCATAGGGCACCACTTGTCCCTATGAAAAATTGTCACATGGCCCTATGAAAGGGTTTCATGTGGCATCAACAACACTCCTTTAATGGAATTCCAATATCATGAATTGTTTCAATGGGCTTGTCTTATATGTATGGTTATAAAAAGTATAAGCTGGTTTGTATGGTTATAACAGTTATACATTAGTTATAACTATGTGTTAATATAGTAAAAAGAAGAGGCCCGTAGGTTTGACCTCGAGACCTCTCCCCTCACTAATGCTTTATTTTATGAATTCCATTCAATGCACTATTGGCTTCAACTTTGAAATTAATGCCCGCAAAAATATATTTAAATTATATAATCATGTCATTCGACCATGAGGAGAAGCCCGCAAAACAAAAAGTCAAGAGCATGGAACGAAGAGCCAAGGAACGAGGCCTGCGAAACCTCACACAAGAATGATTTTTGAAGAAAAATATTTCATGGGAATATAGCATATAATATTTTGAAGAATATTCCTTTTTTATTCTACTAGGGAATCTTGAAGATTTTATGGGGGTCCATAATTGACGGTGTCAGAATATAGTAAAATTTATACTAAAATTGTTCAAAATTTCGAGAAGATTTCACTAGTGTGGTCTATTTATGAGTATAAGTAGTGAATATCAAGTTTCATTGTGGAAACCCACCTTTTTCATTAAATTTTGAGCATGAAGTTCGAGACAATAATGCACCTTTCAGAAGTAGGTCATGTTTACAGTCAAAAGTCTCGGGAGGACAAGATGGATCTTTTGGTGTTGTTATTGTTGTGTTTTGAGGAGTCGAACTTCAAGTCAATCCAAGGATTGGTGGTATAATAATGTATTTTTCCATGTACTCATTTTCATTTTTGTTGAGATGAATGACAAAGCTTCCCCACTATTGAATTAGAGCTCAGAGATGTAGTCCACATTGGACAAACTCCTTTACCAAACTTATGTTTGCATTTTATTTATGGTCTCCTTTATGTTGATTCTTCTTTAAGTGTTTACAAATATGGTTTTTACTTTCTCTTTCGTGCAATTATTGTAACATTAAACGCAGAAAATATCTTGGATAATGCTGGTATTATAGGCATATTAGATCAACAACAAAAGAATTACTCGCAGTAATCATGAAGCAATTTGTCGAAATCCATAAGTCCCACCAATATGGATATTTGTCTCAATTAATAAATCTATAATATGATGGAAATGGAAATGTTAGAGATAATTTACTAAAACTGTCCAAGTGGGTCATTGGGCTATAAAATAAACAAATCAATTTTGAGGATGAATTGCTAGTACATATGGTGTTCCTCTCATTTCCAAATTCCTTCAACTTATTCAAGGTTAATTACAATGCTCAAGAAACCAAATGGGACATTGATCAGCTTATCACCTTATGCATCATTGAGGAGGAGTGCCTTAAGCATTCCAAATTTGGGTTAGTTCATTTAGTAGTTAGTTTAGCAAGAAAAAATAAATTCAAGAAGAAAATTTTTAAGATGAATGATAACAATAAGAAGGGAAAAATTTTTGGACCTAGCTAGAAGGGAAATTCATTCAAGTCTAAATATTTCAAGTTTTGGTTTTTCAAAAAGGAAAAAGAAAAATGAGCATTTGGAAAAATGATTTTGTTAAGTACAACGAATGGATGAAGAAAAACAAAGGATAAGTTTAGCAGTAGGAGAAGCCCTAGACCTGAGAATAATATTTTTCTTAGAAATGTTGAGGCAATGCAAGTTGAAACCGTTGGAACAATCCATCTTGTTTTATATTTTGGATTTATTTTTGCTTTGGAAAACACTTTTTATGTATCGTCATTTAGAAAAAACATCATTTATATCCCTAGACTTGATGTTGTTGGTTATAGACTTACATTTGGAGATGATAAATTGGTTATTTATTATCATGGTTATTTTTTTGGACATGGATTATTGGTTGATGGTATTTATCAATTATCTCTTTATGTTCTATTTTCATATTCCTTATTAGATTTTTTCTATTGATTCTACACTTTTTGGGTCTAAGTGTCCAAACTCAAAGAAAATTTCTTCGATGTTGTGGAACATGATATTAGTCATATCTATAGGAAAAGGTTAGATTCCTTGGTTAGACATGTTATTCTAGAAAATTGGAATTTATCTGAATTTACTATTTGTGTGGATTGTATCAAAGGTAATATGACTAAGAAAAATATTTTGAGGCCTCCAAGGCTTCAAACTTACTACAGTTATTCCACACATTCTCATGGTGGTCAATGATAATTTATTAGCTTATCAATTATTTATTTATATTTACGTATGTTTATCTAATCCACCATAAATCATAAGCTCTAGATGTGTTAAAACTCTACCAAGTTGAATTTGAGAAGCAAATGGATTAGAAAATCATGTTTGTTTGAATTGATCGAGGCAGAGGGGGGGGGGGATATTTTGGAAGATCTTACCATGATGGTGTAAATAATGGACCTTTTGTGGAATACTTGAGAGAGCATTGGATTTTTCCTCAGTACAACACTCCAGGGACACTTGAGCAAAATGGTGTTTTTGAGAGAACAAATCACACTTATCAAGACGTAGTCTAAAGCATGATGAGCCATTCAAATCTACCGGATGATTTTTAGGGTGAATCCTTAAGGAATATTGTATATATCCTTAATAGAGTTCCTTGTAAGGATTCCCTTTAGACACCTTTCAAGCTCTATACTAGAAGAAATTCATGCAGTGGTCATCTTCATATTTGGGGGTGTCTTTCCAAGGCCAAATTATATAACCCAATACTTTAGAAACTTAATCCTAGGACCATAACTTACCATTTAATGGATATCCTTAAAGGTAAAAAGGATACAAGTTTTATTTTCCTTTAAGACATATGGAAATGATAGAAACTAGTCATGTTGATTTCCTTGAAACTAATAAGGACAATGGGATCTTAAAGCTTAGAAAGGTTGATTTCCAAGAAGATCATAGATATGTTCTATTTTTATCTCTATCCATTTCCATACCTAACCCTATTTCTACACTATTTGATCCTACTAGAGTAAACAAAGAGGTTTTTTATCCCTCAATGCCCAATTCAACTCCAATTTTTGAACCAAACCCTCTTAGGAGATATATCAGGGAATGTATATTGGTTATTTCTAATTATTATGAAGTTTATGTTGAGGAGAGTGAGATTTTATATCTTGACATAGATGATCCCTCTACGTTTATGGATTTCATGGAGTGCAATGAGTCTCAATACTAGTTGGATTCCATGAGAGAGGAATCGCAATATATGGAGAAAAAACATGTTTTGTATATTGCAAATATTCTAGAAAATTGAAAGAAGATTGAATGTAAATGGGTTTTAAATACAAAGAGTGATTCTAAAGGAAAATTTTAAAGGTTAAAGGCTATATTAGTAGCTAATGGTTTCAAGAAAAAATCAGGGGTTAACTTCTCTAATACATTTTCATGAGTATCTTCAAGGGATTCACTTAGAACCATTTTGTCCATCGTAGCACATTATGACTTGGATTTGCATAAAATGGATGTAAAGTTGGCTTTTATAAATGGTGATCTTGAGGAGGAAATTTTTATGGCTTAGCTCAATGGTTTCGTTATCCAAGGAAAATATAATTTATTCTGCAAGTTAAACAAGTCTATATATACTTTGAAAAAAGCATCGAGATAATGTTAGCTGAAATTTGATCAAATTATGATTGAATATGGTTTCAATGAAAACATTGTGGATAAATGCATATATCTCAAGGCGAGTGGGAGATGATTTGTTATTCTTGTACTCTATGTTGATGATATTTTTCTTGCAAGCAACAACATTCATCTACTGCATGACATGAAACATTTTTTTTCAATTAATTTCAATATGAAAGACATGGTAAATGAAAAACATGTTATGGGGATTAAGGTTCATAAGAATCGAGCAAAGGGACTATTTGGAATATCAAAAAAGGCATACATTCATAAAGCACTCAAGAGATTGGATATTTAGAATTATGCACCTAGTGAGACCCTATTTTTCAAGGGATATATTTTTAGCCTGAAGCAGTTTCCTAGAAATCGAATTGAGAATATCCAGGTAGATGTGAAAAAGTATACATCTGCAGTTGGTATCCTTATGTACGCAATGATTAGAATTTGACCAGGTATTTTTTTGTTGTGGATATGCTTCAAAAATACCAGAAGGACCCTGGAGTTTCTCATTGGAAGGTTGTAAAGAAGGAACTGTGGTACTTACAGAGAACAAAGGATTTCATGTTAGTCTACAGGAAATCAAGTGATTTTGACGTGGTTAGTTATTTTTATTTTGAATTTGTTGGTTTTCATGATATTTTAAAGTCTACTTTTGGATATATTTTCTTTCTTATGAGGGAGAAGTGTCATGGAGAAGCTCCAAGCATTCCATGATGACTGACTTGACCATGTTTACTAAGTGCACTAGTGTTATGAGGAAACTCGTCACAGTGATCTGGTTGAAGAATTTCGTTAGTAAGCTCAGGGTTTTTTATTCCCTTCACATAACTATGGTTATCTATTAGGATAATGAAGTTGTTACCAAGCATGTAAAGAAAGAATGGATGACCAAAATAAACAAACATAGAGATCAACTATCCTCTAGCATGTGAAAAGGTTCGTGAAGGGATTAATAGTATTTCTTACATAGATATGAGTAGCGGACCCTCTCATGAAAGGTCTTTCACCAAAATATTTTAAGTATCACATGGCATGTATGGGAATGATAGAGCTTTTAGACTATGCAATTTGAGTGGGAGTCACCCCATGATATTTTTTTCATTTCAATCTTGTTGTTATTTATATTCATCTTATAATAAATTTCATGATGAATCTCTCTTTATACATTTATATTGTTTGGCATATGAAATGATGTTATGTCTAAAGTTTTCCTAAGATTTTTGTACTTATTAAAGTTTTCTTGGGGTAGATGTGACTTTGCACCACATCGGTAAACCTTTATCCTGATAGGTTATTAATGGTTTTCACATAAAATTTTATCATTTAAGATATCAGGGTGACATACCATGTGTATGAAGCAGGACAAACCTAAGAATGCACATGTTAGACCACAAAAGGGATGTGTATTTCCCTTACACCACCTATATAAATAATTATCTAAATTTAAACTCTCAAGTTCATTGATGGTGTTATTTTTACGACCATGGAATTGTCTTAGTATCAAATAGGAATACAATGAAAATCCATAATACATTATTAGTGGTATCCTTGAATTTGGATGAAAGTTTCAATATTGCCTAAATTATTTTAGGCAACGTTATTTTTATAAAAAATAAAGCATGGTCACTTGATCTCTAATGATTCTAACCCAAATTTAATATTTATATATATATGAGGAAAAAGTGGGAGATTGTTAAAAAAAGTTCACTAAGGTTAAAATTGTGAAATGGTCCCTATATATATATCAAGATTTATGAGTAGCGGTTGCCTAAACTAGTTAACGATATTTTTAACGGTATGAACAGGAAATCCTTGTTCTCCATGCCTCCCTTGATGGGACGAAAACGTGGACATCTGTTAATAAAAAAAGATAGATATACCCTCTCCCTCACGCTTATGAGATCCCATCTACAATACAGAGAGGGAGAGAGGGTAGAGCTACTAAAACTAGAAGAAAATTTGAAATAGATACCAAACTACTTTAGAGAATTAAAAAATAAAAGAAAAATCAATAAATTGTTAGAAAAATCAATAGTTAAAAAGCAAATAAAAATATAGATTCAATTATATAAATTTAATTTTACTTTAGATTTGATCTAACAAATTCAAGTCAAACCAACCAAAAAAAATAATTATATTTTAATGCTATTTATTTTTAGCAAATTAAAATTTGTAAAACATTTTTTATATATTATTTATAATAATTATAAGAATTTCATTTTATCATATATTAACTTATATATTTATATATTTTACAATATGATTAACAAATTTTCAAAATTGATTTAAAAAATATCAAACATATTTTACTATTCAATATTTTAACATAATTTAAAAAAATTACAAAATTAATATTATTTTTTCTTTAGTAAATTAAATTATTTAAACTTTTTTGGATCATATTTTTCATTAATTGTATTTGTGAAAATATTTTTCTTCTAAAATATGGCAATGTTCATGTCAATGCGTTCCCTTAATTGAACTTACTATATCGTATACATTTATACATTTTTCCCTTACACCAGGAAAAGTTCCGTTTCCTTTTCGTTGATATTCCTAAGAAGATAAAAAGATGGTAATATTCACATTAACTTAACTTTATAAAATATAAAACAACATCTTGTTATTCCTTAGTACACATGTCATGTATTTTTGCTTAGGATGGTAATATATATATATATATATATATATATATATATATATATATATATATATATAGATAGATAGATATTCAACTTGTTTAGATAGCTTTAACCATAAAAGTGAGAAAACAAATTATTAGTTTCATTTCCATGGGGAGAGTAAGGGGCAAGAAATTTCGAAAAGTGTTTTTCAAAATTTCCTTTAATCAAGAAACTTGTTAGATATTGCAACACTGGATTATTATTTTTTCTTGCGTAAAGAGAACCAATTTACACATGTAAAGAAGTGTCAGTGGTGAAAGATAACATTGCCATCATAGCTAAATCAAATCATTCAAAGTTGTAAATATTTTCTTAAATGTCTAAACTAGCATGTTTTCATATAATAATAATATACTAATAGAGTAATATCAAAAAGCTACCCAAAGCACTTTGATGTCCTATTATAACATGATAGAAATAATCAGAGTTAACCCCATTATAACATGATAGAAATAATCAGAGTTAACCCCATTATAACATGATAGAAATAATCAGAGTTAACCCCATTACCTATGACTATTAAGAAAAGAATGTTATATGGTGTGGGGCTAAGGATATACCCTATCTAAGATGAATGGAAAATATAAGAAAATAAATAAAAATAGTTGAAAATATAAGAAAAAAAATGGTTAAGTGTTGTGGTTTTTAATGTTAATCTTCCATTTTTGTGTTAAAATACACACAGGTGTAAACTAGTAATCTGGTTAATTAAGTGGTTGTCGCATAAGTATACTCTCTTGCTTCTTAACTACCACTTCTATCCCCAAATAACTTTTACCAAGGTCTTGTATTTTTGGTCAAAAAGTCCAACTTATCTAAGATTTCTCATTGTTTCATTTCCTTATCTTCAACAACTTGAGCAATAAAGTGTTTGTTATGCCAATATAATTCTACCATCCCAAGGAATTGTTATGTATTCTTTGGGGAAATCATGTATCTAGAATCCAGTGTGGTGTCTCTTCATCCACCTTCTCATTTGATGTATTGCCTCTATTTTCGCTAACTCTTCTCTCAATTCTCTCAGCTTCATCCTTGATAGATGATGGAAATTGATTTTGGTAGCACTAGATTGTCTCCATGGCTTCCTTTTTGGCCTAATTTATTCTATGATGTTAAGTTTTTTCAACTAGGATTTGAAGGGTTTGAGTCTTACCTCTTTTAGTAGCATTAATCCTACCTTATACTAAAAATAAGACAATACAAAAATAAATGAAGGTAGGCTTGTATAACTTACTTTCCTAGTGCAACCTATAAGTGTTGAAGTAGATATCATATTATGCGAACAAAATGCTCTAGCATATTAAGCATCAAGTTAGAATAAATTAGAGGAGTGACAATGGATTCCATTGTGTCATGATATGCTTGGTCTAGATCAAACAAGCCTTCAATGGAACTGTGTATACCTTATAGGTGCTTCATTTGACTTTATTTATGCAGTCTTTTGTATTTAGTGGAAGACTTTCTTGTCACATATTTTTTTACCAATATTCCTAAAAATGATTGGCATCCTGCCTATTCATACCATTCGCATCATATCATTTGGAACAATTGGAGGATATGTTACAATTCTTTGTGAAGTTAGAAAAAATTGTCAGTTATGTTTATATTTTTTGACGTGTATTTAGTTGGGAAGGGTGTTAGAATATGTTTATTGAAGTTGATGTTATAATTCTTTGCCAAGTTAGCAAAAACATATTGGTTATGTTTATTTTTGTCAGTGTGTATGTAGTTTGGAATACAGTGAGATTAAGTTTGTTGAAATTGAGGGCATCATCAAGCTAAAAATAAACTTTTACATTCTTGATATATTTTCTTTTATTTTATTTGAAATTTTTTTTCTATCTATAATATTCTCGTTTCCAAGTATTTGTCATTTTTTTGTTTGATTTGTAGCTTTTAGTTCTCTCACATGTGCAACCATCTCATGTGATTTCTTATATTATCAATCCTTTACTTGCATTAGACATCGAGTATGTGTTATTTAGATATGATTATGGAATTTTTATGATTTTTAATTTAATAGTGATTATGATTCAAGTATGTTTTATTTAGATCTGATTATGCAATTTTTATTATTTGCAATTTAATAATGATTATGATTCATATTTGTATTTTCACTCTCACAAGTATGTGAAAAATTGTACTATAATTGCATCACTTTTTGGGCTTCCACCTTTCAACCATCCTCCCATCCCTATCAAGAGTGGGATATGTTGTACACTCCTTTACATTACAGTTGCATTTGTCTTTTTAGCATGTTACAACATTCTAGTTATGAATGCAAAAATAGTTTCTTTTTTAGGTATCTGAGTTGATTTTGGAAACTATCCACTTTCTCGTCTAATGGGATGTGTATTTGATGTGCACAATTGAGAGCATGTTGAGCTTCACTACTTCTAACCTCTAGTGTTTTAAGAATTTTCTAGGAGTTTGAACTAGCAAGACTAGGCATATCTTATTGAACTAAATGATCATTGATTATGTTCATCAAACATGTTGACAAGTTGGTCAATCCTTTGAATTTTTCTCGAAGATTTCTATATTTTATTTACCAAATAAAATGAAATAAAATTAATTTGGGTTATCTTTAATTTCATTTTGGATATCTTTACTAACCATTTTTCTTTGCAGAAAATTTGAGATGTTAGGGATCTTAATTCCTAGCATAAACATTCATATTATGATTTTGCAATAAACAAAATTTATTTTGTGTGCTTGAATAAATTGTACAAAATGGATCCAAATATCTTCTTTACATGGTACTTTTTCCTCTCCCCAAACATAGCCTCTCTTATTCTTAATGTGATTCTGCATGAATTCCACACAACCTCTAAACTTAATATGCTAATCTTGATTCCATATATAAGTGTCTAATTGTAATGTGTTTAACTTGATGTAATTTTTTTTCATACATGTAGGTGTACTATTCTAAAAATCATATCAAATAGTGCCTTGTGCCTTCTAAGGTTTCCTCCAACCAAAGAGAATCAGTTGTGAGTGTGTATCGGCTACAACTCTTTTTTATTTGCATTGGTATATTCATGTATCAATGTACTGTATTTGATGAAATGCTAAGAAAATCATATTTTTATTTAAAAATGAAGCATGAAATTTCCAATTTGATTTTGCCTTGATTAAATTGAGAAAAAAATAATTTCCACATCAACAGACAACTTGGATGCAGTTAATTGAGGTGACATGGCTCTTGTCACTCAGTTAGCTCAATAAATTTGAGTTCGAGGAGTTAGAGCACCATTAAGCATGTGTGATTGTTAATTTGTAGCAATCAAGATCAGTTATTTCAAGTTGTTTTCAATTAAACTAGTTCCAATTGTTGGAGGAAATAGTGGAGGGTTAGTTGTGTAGTGGGACTTCATTCAAACTCAGTGATCATCTAGTTAACTGATCGATCATCCACAAATAGCTAGTTCATGCATATAATTAGACTTCCCCGTTGTGGTGGAGATTCCAAGGCAGTGTAAAATCAGTTGTAGACTAGTCTTGAGTGTATAGGTGTTGCATGGAGTCAAATGATCAAATTTGGGAATTTCCAAATCAATTTGAGGAATTTCATAAATAACAGGGGCCTGATTTCTGGAGTAATTGCGCAAGGAAATAGGGACTCAAGCAAAGGAAAAAAAATACCAAGTATTGGTTAGAGCTTCTTAGTAAGAAGAGAGATGGGTTATTCACTTCCAGGTTGTGCTCAATTGAGAAAATCAATTTTAATACATCGTTATTCATCAAATTAATGAAAGCATTTTTATCAGATTATTTTCCCCTAAAACAATATTGTGTGCATGTGTGTTATTTCTCATTGAATTTTTATGATTTATGTTCTAAATTGTGAATTGATATCCGCAAAGTAGTAGAGTAGGTTTATGTCTTGCAATTTTTATTAAAACTTCATAAGCAGTTGCAAATATACACCATAATTTCTACATGGTATCAGAGCAGGATTCACATTAGATAAGGAATTTCAAATTTCTTTCTTAGGAGGTTATATTTTGGAGTTCAGTGTAGAAGGATATCTTAAGAGCTGAGAATATGGCTTTCAATGGGCTGAGCCTAGAGTATGGCTTGGAAGTCATATCTAATTTCATCGCATGGAAGGATTGCATGGAGGCGGTATTGGATGAAAATGGATTGCTAGAATAAATCAAGACATGTGTTGCAAAATCACACACATATGATGCTCAAAATCTTTATCAGTAGAAGAAATATGTAGCCAAGGTGAGGATAATAATATTGGAGGGAGTAAAGGATCACATTGTATCAAATATACATAGAAAATAAACTTTTTCGTAATGTGGAAAGAACTGACAAAATTTTTCGATAATATTAGTGACCACAAGAAGTTGGTGCTCAAGGATAAACTTCAAAATATCAATATGTAGAAGAATGAAACTATTCCATAGTATCTAAGTAGGTTCACACAAGTTCTTAATTAACTTGGAATGGTTGGTGTTAATGTTGCAGAAGATGACTTGGTAAGCCTAGCCCTTCTCGGTCTTCCCCGGAGTTGGCGTAGCTATTAAGATTCAGTGAACGAGAGGGAGAAACTACCGAATTAGGAACTATTATGGTTTGATTTGATATAGGAGGAAATAAGGCAAAATATCATAGATGAGAATTCATCCAAGTGTAAGAATGAAGAAAAATTTTCATTGGTTGGAAAGGGAAAGAAGGAAAAGGGAAGAAATCTCAATCCAAACCAAATTCTATCCAAGGGGGAAAGAAGAAAGATTTTTCCAAAATTAAATGCTTCCATTTTTTTGAATTCGGGAACTATTCCACAAATTGTCCACACAAAAGGCAAGAAAGAAGACCTCAAGAGGAGTAGTAGGTGAAGCTTTGGCTTCACAGTTAGAGCTTGACTTTACTCTTATCGCATGCATGGTCAGCATAATGATGGGGAGCATGTGGTACTTGGAATCAGGTGTATCGTTCCACATGATAGGGTGTAGAGAGTTTTTCAATGACCTGGAAGAAAATTATTTGAATATGCACATTGATCTGGGGGATGGTGGAAGGTATATTGTGACTTGGGTTGGTACTGTTGCATTTTAGAGGGATTTGGGCTCCCTTCTCAAGCTCAAGGATGTCATGTTCATTATGGGCCTTAATAAAAATATAATATTTGTTGCGGTTTTGAAAGACTATGGTTATGATATGATATTCAACAAAGGAAAGGAATCCCTAAGACACATAGTCATGGGACAGGTGAAGCAGATCAAGGTTCATTTGAATAACATGTATAAGATAGATGTGGAAGTTTGTATTGTGTTAAGCACAAAGGCGAAGAAAGTGTGGAGCCATGATGTTGGTGAAATTTGGCACATAAGACACAACCATTTGCATCATGGAACCCTAAATATTATGCAGCAGATAACCATAAGCCTCCCCAAAGAAAAACCTGAGCAGAAGGATGTATGAAAAGGATGTACCTTGGGGATGTTCACAAAATCCAAATTCCATGACCAAGATAGCATAGCACAAGCAATCCTAGAAAGGATACACTATGATGTATGTGGACCTTTCTCGGCATCCTCCACTACCAGACATGAATTTTTTGTCATTTTTATTGATTACTTATCATGGAAGTGTTGGATCTTCTTCATGCGAAAGAAAGATGATACATTCTCCAAGTTCATAGAATTCAAGGCACTGGTTGAGAAAGAAACTGGCGAAGGTGAAGGCTCTTAGGAGCGATATGGAGGTGAGTACATGTTGAATGAATTCAAAAATTCATCTGCGAAAGAAGGCACTCAAGGAGAGTTGAAAACACCCCATAACCCATAGCAGAATGGGGTGGTTGAGAGAAAGAATCATAGAATTATGGGAGCAGTGAGGGTGATGTTGCATGACCAAGGCCTACCACTTCACTTGTGGGAAGAGGTATCCAACACAACAGTATATTTTCAAAACTAGATTCCTCATCATATTTTGGGCATGATTACAATAAAGGAGGCTTTCTTGGGGAGAAAGTTGGTTGTGTCGCACTTCAAGATTTTTGGAGCCTCTACTTATTGCCATGTCTCCAAAGAATCAAGGAAAAATCTTGAGATGATAGCAGAGTTGTGTGTATTTATGGGTTACAAAGAAACTCCTCACAACTACCATGTGTAATTTCCATCCCTCAGAATGACAACTCTGAGGATGGATGTAAAATTTTATGAGGAGAAAGTGATGTGATGCTCTCTTGTGAAAGAGCTTCATATCCCACTAGAAGAGGAGATTTTAGCTCTAAAGGAGGAGCCTCAGGAAGTTGTAGAGAAGCCACAAATTGTGGAGAAGGGAGTGGAGACAACCACTAAAGAAGAACCATCTTTAGAAGGAAAAAAAAAAACAAGAGAATCTAAGAGACTTTTGCAGGATGCAAGGGAGAATGTGGGTGATCCTTCTTATTTGTGTAGGCAAATAAGGTCGCCTAATCAGTAAATTGGCTATATGGCTCTAATGACTAAGCTTGTATAGAATGATCTGTCCTATTTTCAGGAAGCAGTAAAGAAACCTATATGGGTTTGGAATGGTGAAGGAATACGAATCCATTTTTAAAGAACAGTGTTTGGGAATTGGTCCCAAGACCAATATATAAATTAGTTTGGGGTTTGAGATGGATCTTCAAGGTTAAGATGAAAGCAGAAGAAAGCATAGAGAATTCTAAGGCCACATTTATGGCCAAGGGGTACTCTCAAGTTGAGGTAATTAATTATTAGGATACCTCTACCCTTGTAGCAAGGTACTCAACCATTAGATCAATTCTTGTTGTGGCTGCCTAAATGTGGTGGAAGATCCACCAGATGGATGTAGAAACAACATTTCTCAATGGGGCTATTGAGGAGGAGGTTTCCATCAAGAAAATATAAGTCTTTGATACATTTTATCGAGAGTCTCATGTGTGCATACTCAAGTGATTTTTGTATAGTCTCAAACAAGCATCCTGTGTATGGTACACCAAGATCGATATTTATCTCACTAGTTTGGGCTTCACCAAAAGTGAAGTGGATGCAAACCTCTATCATATATTTCTAGAAGGTAAATTTCTTATTATTGTCTAATATGTTTTTTATAGGCAATTTTTTCACATATCTTTAATATTACTCCTAATGGGATCAAGCAACATCATTTTCCCCCTTGCCATCATCATTTCCCAAAGCCCTAAGCATGCCTATTTTAGTCCCCAGAGTTTATGCTTGAAACTGTATCATCTGAGCCATTTTTATGACCAACACTCCTTCGCCTCTTATTGGAAAGTGTTCACCTACAATTTTCTCTATGATGGCCTACGTTGATCACCTACAAACTGCTCCCCTTTGAACATGCGTTGGTTCTATAAATTTGGAAAAAAGAGAGAAAATACTGAAGCCTATATTTCTAGAAGCTTCTAGTATTTGGTGTAACTATTTACCTCATATAAAACATTGGGATCATATCCTAACCTATTTTGGAGTTTCAATCCCTTATCCTTTGTGGTGTGCCTTGGTATTGCACCAAGAATGTTGCAACTCTCAGAGGTTGCCCTAATTTACTTTATCAACCTAGGTTTCATACAAACTTGGAGGTGACAGTGTTATATACACAACAAATTCATTCTACTTATGTCATCCTCTTCTGAGCTTTATGAAAGGGTACTACTTATATGGTTTATGGATGAGGTCTATCACACTATTGAATTTAGGCCTAGGGCTACAAATGATTCAAAGCCATGGCACTATCAACAAGTATAAAACTACACTACAGCAAGAAAGTACATCTAACTACTATGCAATGAAAGAAATCTACACATTAAGCTATGATAAGAAATGAAAGAAAATTAAGCATATTACATGAAGTAAATTGTTGAAATGAAATTGCATAAAGGAAAATAACCTAATCACACATTGCTAGGCCAAATGGATAAACACACTCTACTTACTCTATGATCTATCTATCATGCTTTTAATCATGCAACTAATCATGACCTAACTATGCTTCTAAATGCATTGTTTTGCAGCTAGGAGAAGAAAGTGCAAAGGCGGCTTATGGAAGGCTTGAACACATGGGTGCAAGGTTTAAGGTGTATGGGTGGTTTTTGTGGGTCTAGAAAATGTGGATGGTGATTTTTAGGCTTAAGGAGGGGCCCACTGGCTCTGCTTCAAGTGATGCTACAAGAAAGTCCTGAATTGCTATAGGAAACAATCTGAGGTCAATCTGAGACCAAAAATAGGTGTGAAAATGGTAGGGAATGTGGATTGAAGGTGTATTTGGATGAGTGGAAGGTGGCCTGCCCCTTGGCCAAGCTCTCAACCTCTTGGGAGGCCTATATTTCACCCGTGGGATTTTCTCATGGTGTAGGGATGAAAAATTCGAAAACAGGGTTGATGGAAATTTTGATGAACAAAGGGTTGATGAAGGGTGAAAGATGAAGTTCAAGGTTCTTGTGAAGTTATCCTTGGTTTTCCTGCCTGAACCTACAATCAAACTACTTTTTCGTGAAATAGAGATGGAAAAATTCATGATAAATACAATGGAAAATATTACTTGAATTTGGAAAGAAAATACATTTTAACCTACAAACAGAGATCTAACACAACATTCTAAACATATCCATGGAACTACAGTAACCTAACTTATCCATTCCAAGAAATCATAAACTAAAAATAAATTTTGGTCTATGGGGAAGGTCTACCCTCCTCAAGCTCCAATGATAGAGATGAGAGGGGGAGGCTTGACTCACATCTTTCTAAATTTATAACCTATTCTACCAACATGTAAACAAGTTAAATCTACAACAAAAGAAAAATGGAAGAAAACTAAAAATAGTGAATGAAAATACAAGAAAACTAGCTAAATAATCATAAGAAAAACTAGCTAAAACGACGTGAAAGTAAATAATGACTACACAAAGAGACTAAGGCACATGGATTGGGCCCTAACCCACAAGCCTAGCTCTCTGAAACTGGATCAGTGAAGCACAATTTTAATACTCATTTTATTTCAAAATATAGTCTCATTACATCAACATGAAAGTCTTAAAATAAATATTGATTACAAGAGCAAAGAGCGTAATGGATTTCTAAAAATTTCTAATCCTAATGAGCTCTTGCTCAGCCCTATTTAACCTAAAGGGTAGCTACCAACAACATCCTAAAAATTAGGTGATGAGTCCACTTAACTGCAAGTGAAGTGTGGCTTGACTGCAAGTGATTTCGAGTTGTTAGAGGGAATCTCAAGGATCCCTTGGCTACCTTTGGGAGTTAAGGAGGGTGGACAATCCCCCTATAATATCTCCTTGTTGTCTACTCTGAGTCTTAGTTACAAAATCTTAACCAAAAATGCAATATCTTCATGATTTTCCTCCATTTAACTCATGTTAGGTACTCAAAGTATGATAAGCCTCAATCACCATCTATGCTCGCATAATAAGACCATAATATAAATAAAATGCAAGAAAAAGAGACTTAATCAGGAAAAACGGTAACCATTAACCCCTCCAAATGTACCTAATGATGGAGCTCATCACTTTGATCCCATCCTCCCATCAAAGGTGGATCTAAAACCTTAGATTGGTAATTGGATAAGAACTCCCAACTTACCGCACTCCTCTATATATTTACAACCTTCCATATTCAAGAGGTTGGCTTTTGGAGAGTGATTTTACCCTTATGTTTTTGTTGTAACAAACATAATTTCATGCATTTAGTGTGATTGGAGGTGCACTTTGTGACAAAGAAAGGACAAGTCAGCCTGGAGGATCTCTTCTACAATATCGACACCTATTTATGATTTTAACTCGGTCCATTTTAATGAAAAGAGTTATTTATTTTCCTATATTTGATGCTTTTATTTCATGTATTTCAATACCATGTTGATATATTGAATAAAGTACTTAGATGATATTTCATAGACCCGTAGTTACTTGTCTTGTGATGTCTGATTGTGCAGGTTCTAATTTTGGCAATCGGAGCTAAGATTGGAGCATTCAAGCTAAAAGAGTCAAGTAAGTGACAGATTCCAGGTAGGCTTCATCCTGTCATCTACTTACTTTAAGGAAATCATTGGGTTCCTTGTCTCCCTGTTGTCTTATGTTATCCACCATACCTAGGGGAGATAATTTTGTCCATAATCATAAATCCCATATAAGAAATTGGTGCCTCCACCAGAGAACAGTGTATTCCCTTGGTGGTTACTTTGTCCATTGTGTTTGATTACCTCTTTGATAGACCTTTGTTGCTTTAACCAACCAAGAATAGACCTAGGAAGTGATTTCACTGAGTCTCATTTGCAATTTTTGTGTCAGAATACTCTATCCCTAGAAGAACACACCCCTTGTGCCTCTAACAGAGTTTTTCACCCCACTTCAGCCCTCTCTGTACCAACATTGCAAAGCATTGGTGCCTCTTCTACACTACGATTGGCCCCTAATTTTGCACAAAATTTGATCTTGTTTTTTATTTCCTCTTTGATCAACCTACTTCCAACTAATATTCCCTAATTGTTGAGTGTATTGTGGTCTCTCTAAAGCCCCCATTTGGTTTTAATTTGTGTTTGATTCCCTTATGTAAGGATTGGTTTCATTTTTTCTTTATTCTTATCATTAGGTCACTTGAAAAAATATTTCATTTGATCATTGATTGTTTGGAAGAATTGTTGTTCTAGACCTCATTTTGAAAAGTGCATTTGAATCAGTGATTAAACTTTTGCATCTTAGTTTTCCTCATTTATAAAAATAAGTGTCTTGAAAATTAAAAAATTGCATTGGAATTTAGGTTTTTGTATGTGCATTAATATAGGAGCAGTTATATTGAAAGGAAAATTGCATCTTGCATCTTTTTTGTTGCATGTTGTATGTTGCATACTGATTGTTTCTTCCCTTCCTTAACTATATTTTCATTGAAAGAGAAAGATTTCCTTTTTTCTCATGCTAGATTTTTAGTTTATGATATTCAAGTGAAATTCATGTTGAGCCCAAAACTGAAACTTAATCAAAGATAAAAAATAAAATTTATTGAATCTTCCTAAGGAGAATTTCTAAAATTAATGCAAACACTTAGAGGTCTAGGCTAGAGACATGTTTCGGAGTTGTTTTTGTTTTCCAGCATTGCATCTTAGGGGTGATATCCTGTTCCACGTACGTAAGTGTATAGGATGGTTCTCACATACCTTCAGGTATATCAGATGGCACTCCACACATAATAAGTATATGGGAATGATCTCATCGAACGATTATATATTATACAACACTACTACAGACTGCACTCCCACATACCATCAAGTATATTTTGGGAGTCCCTTGTAGGTTTCTATCCATCCATAGGTAAATTAGTATGTCACCTTGTATAATGTGATACATCAAACACAACATTTTTGGAGATTTTTTGTCATACATTAAGTCCTTGGTTTGCCAAGGTGTATATTACAATTCATGGTTGATTGGTAATCCTTTATGCCTATATTACCCTATGTTTGATTTATTTCTTTTTGTGTTAATAAAATTTATCATCCAATGTGGAAGAACAAGATCCCCCACCCTCTCATTTGCGTAGAATGAAAAATAAGCCTCCTCTTCCACCAAAGGATACTCATGGCCATCTTCAAAAGCATAAGAAGACACAAACTACCAAATTGGGAACTTCAAGATCTACTTATGGCCCTTCTCTTCATATTGATCCACCAAAATCATTTGTCCCTTTGAATTTTGAGCCTGATATTACCTCTACTCTTGGCGATCACACTAACAAAATTGAAACAAAATTCCTTAAAACCTTCTTACCTAAGGCTATTGAACCTGACTTTCCCAAGTTAAACACTTTGATTCCTGAGGTTGTCGAACCTGAGGAGGCTAATCCATCTTCTCTTATTACTTCAGGATCTTCCTCTTATCTTCCTTTGTCACAAATAGAACCTATATATCTTGGACCCGACATTGAACCTCTTCCATATGAACTTGTGAGTATTAAAGAGATCTTACAAGAAGAGTCGTGTCCCTCTACTCCTCTTCATTGGGAGGGACTCCGTTGTTACCAGACTGATCCTCTTCCTCCTCTTTCATTAGAGAAATTTTGACGCCTAAAATGGTCCTCCTACGAAAAATGTACAACCAAAATAAAATTTATAAAAACCAATAGGATTCAAGATGATGATTTCAACCATGGGGGATGATTCACCGTTTTGGGGTAAAAAAGTAAAAAGATTAAAAAACAATAAAATAATAAAACTAATTTTTCAACTTGTGTTTTCAACATATCTCCCTAAGGTTTTACTCAAATTTCGAGTGGGAGTACTCATTGGATGCAAAATTTAATTCTTCATCCAAGGAGTACCCATGTTGCATACTTTAGATGGACCCCGCTACATGAAAAATGAGAAATACATGAAAAAACGTGATTGCAATCATATTTTTTCATGTATTTCTCATTTTTCGTGTAGCAGGGTCCATCGAAAGTATGAAACATGGGTACTCCTTGGATGAGGAATAAAATTCTACATCCAACCATTATTCCCGCTTGAAATTTGAGTAAACCCATAGGGAAATAAGTTGAATATACGAGCTGAAAAAAGTAGTTTTTTCTTTTTTTCCCTCTAAAATTTGGTGATGTAATCAAATATTATTTTATTATTTCCACTATTATTTTTAAATTTCCTTAGGAGGCCCATTTTAGACCTCAAAATTCCCTTAATGAGACTCTGAAAAAAACTCCTTTGTCTGGCTCTTTGGACTTAAAAGTGAATCTCTTGCGGAAATATTCACTAGGATTGTTAACCATGACTCGAACTTATCACACTTCTCATCCCGTGTCCACAACTATGGTTGAGACATCAAATGTTGCCTCCTCATCTATGTTTGCAACATCACCAGAAACACATATGTATGGTGACTTGTCCTTCCCACATATTTATTAGTCTTTATCTGGTACCTTTTCTGGTGCGGCTCTGATCTGATTAAGGTATGTTAGTAATGTTGTGCTAATTCCTCTTTCAAATTTTGAAACCAATGTTTTACATATGCTTAATGGTTTAAATTTCTCATACAAGTTACTCAGTCTCATGAGTGATTTTTATGTTATTTTAATGAAAAATTTAACATAAAATAAAGACTAAACAACATCAATAAAAAGTACAGTACATCACTATACAACACATCAACATAGGGATTGAATGAAGGAGCTCAACCCTCCTGGGCTACATCTCCTTGGTCCGGCTTCCATGGCTTCGACCTCTATGTTATGCTCAAATTTTCAAAATTATGTGTTTACAATGTGTATTTTCTCCTAAAACCTACACCAATGAGTTCAGAACACTAAAAAATGGTACCTTAGCCTCTTTCTGCTCCTGATTTGGTGGAAAATTTGCTGTGTTATGACCTCTACAAGTCTACTCCACAATTTCCTCCCCAAATTTAGCTAACTGGCACTAAAATTAGCAAATCCCACTGCATATGTCAGAACAACAATTTAAATTTGGATTAGCTTAATAAAATTGCATTACCATTAATTAAATTGGCTTAACGATAAATCGACAGTCGATTTAACAAATCCAGATTAACATTAATTAAATGTGGGTTTAGAGGTTAATTAATTGCGCTTAAGGTTAAGTGCCCAGTGCTCCGCCTGTGGAATCCGGGTCTTGGTCACATGGCTTGGGGATTGGCCCACAGGGCTAATGCCCTCTCCCCCCCGTCTGAAGACTTCATAAAATTTAAATAGGCGAGACAATGTAATAGATTAAGAACTTCTATGTAGGAAGATTGGTGGCGCGGCTTCTTAGCGAGGCATAGTTATCGTGTTCGACCCTTGCCTGGTCCATAAAAAAAAATTTACAACACCATGAGGAGGACACATGGCAGCCTCGGGCTTAGCCACGTGCCTCCTCCTCATTAGCCCAAAATACTGCCAATAAGAAAATTCCACCACATACCAAAAATGTGCCAACCACCGCCTGCCACTTGGAAGTCACCTAGTTGCTGGAGGAAAAGAATTGGCATGTCAACCATCCCTGTCACCCTGCCACAAAGGCATGCCCAGTCAGTAGTATGGACTATTGACTGGGTCTATCTACACAATTTTTTTACAAATTTTCTTGTTTAGGAAAATGGACATAACTCATTTCTAAATCCATACGGAGTCTATTTCATGCAAAATGAGTTTTGTTGGATTCAGAATGACAAACACTAAGAATGCATTCATGTTTCATGTCATTGTGATAACTTTTATTTTGTAGCATAATTTTGGGCACATGATCATTCATCCCCACTGGAAAATTTTGGACCCCAAAAGATCATATTCAGTTGTTAAACAGGTGAGGGTACAGTTCCCTCACCTACCCAATTTCAATCCATTTGGCTTTTGAAGGATTGGTTCCTTTGAGCCCCACTCTAATATAGTCAACACTTCCTCTCTTCAATTTCCTTATTCTTCTATCAAATATGTTGTCTTGTTGAAGCTCAACAAAGAATTTTGGAGAAAATTCTTAATAGATGGCAATTGAACATTCTCTCCTTGATATTCAATCAAAGGAGGCTCATACAATATTGAATTCTCAATATTAACAACAGAGTAAATTTTCATGTATGAAGGCAAATCAAGCTTGAAGGCATTGTTACCAATCTTTTCCAAAATTTTAAAAGGATATTAACAGATTGGTTTCAATTTTTTTCCTTCTCCTTGAAGGCTCTACTTGCTAATGTGAAACCAAACTTCATCACCAACTTGAAATTTATTATCCACATGATGTTTGTCATATCTCGCTTTGTACTTGCCTTGACTTTTTTCTAATTGATCTTGGAATATTGATGGATCAACTGAATTTTCTCTACGAATTTATTTGCTTTATCTATGTCTCTATGCCCATCTATAGCCACATCTTTACCAAAAATTAAATCCAATGGAAATTTTGGAAAGTATCCAAGACATAACTCAAATGGTGATGTTTTTGTAGACGATTGTTTTGAATGGTTGTAAGCATGTTGAATGTAATGCAACTTTTCATCCCACAACTGCAATATCCTCGAAGAAGATGAATGACTATTCGATTGACCACCTCAATTTGACCATCTGTTTTTGGATGAAAGGTTGTACTCTTCTTCAGCTTAGTCTCCATCAAGTCCCACAAGCTTGACCAAAAGTTTCTAACAATTTGAGAATCTTGATATCACTTACAATAGATGTAGGCAACCCAAAATGAACCCAAACATTTTGAAAGAAAAGATGAGTTGTTTTTTCAGTTGTAACTTTATTTTTACCTAACATAAATATACACATCCTACTAAACCTATCCACAACTACATAAAAATAATCATGACCTCTTTTTTACAAAGGAATACCTCCTACAAAATCCATAGAAATACTTTCCCATGGACGTGAAGGAACCGCAAGTGGTGTGTACAATCCTAACTTCCTATTACTAGGCTTACTAACTGCACATAATGAACAATCTTTAATAAAACATGACACACTTTCAAGTATACGAGGCCAATAAAAATACCTCTAAATATTTGCCACTATTTTTCTTACACCAAAATGTCCAACTATAAGAGAAGTGTGTGCTTCCCTTATGACATTCACTCTCTCCCCCTGTTGAATACAAAGATTTTCCAAATAATTCAACAAGTTATTTTGTACATGGTAATCCAATTCCTCCACTTGGCGACCTTGACTCAAGTTTGCATAAATATCTTTAAATTCATTACCAAATGCATATTGTTCAATGTAACTTTCATGTAAAACAAAAGTATTCTTGAGTAAGGTAGCTGCACTAATAATAGGCCTAGAAAGCATACCAGTAACCTTGTTGTATATACCATTCTTATAGCTAATGAACAACTGAAATTGTTGTAAGAAACCCATCCATTGAATGTTCCTTGACTGCTACAATTTAGTTTTTGATTTAAAGTATTGAAATGATTGGTGATTGGTGTAAATGATGGTTTCCTTTCCTGTCAAATAGCATTGTGACTTCTTCACACTTTGAACCAACATGTATATAGCTCCTTTTCATAAGTAAGATAGTTTATCATTGCACAATTGAACATTTCTGAATGGAATTAAATGGGCTTACCATGTTGTAAGAGTATTGTAACCATGGAATAGTCACTTGCATCAGTTTGAATCTCAAATGATTGTCTCAAGTCTGGTAGTACTAGTATTGGGGTTGAACCAATCTTCTCTTTCAAAGCATAAATTTATTTTTCCTGATGCCTCCCCATTGGAAGACCTTCTTAACACTAATCAATGCATGTAATGGAGCTGCAATAGAAGAAAAATTAGCAATGAACTTCCTCCAATATTTTGCTTCTCCTAGAAAAATTCTTACCTCAGTGATTGTCTTAGGTGTTGGCCAATTCATAATGACCTCAACCTTAGATGGGTCTATCTTCATCTCACCTCCTCCAACAATATGTCCCAAATGCACTAAAGAAGTTCTACCAAATTCACATTTTTAAATCTTCAAAAAAAATTGCTCTTTTCTTAATACATCAAGCACCTTTCTTACATGCATGACATGTTCATCTTGTGATTTGTTGAATATAAAAATATAATCTAAGTATAAACTGACAAACTCATCAAGAAATGGTCTTAATACATCATTCATAACTCTCATTAAAATATTTGGAGTGTTGCAAAGACCAAAAGGCATAACAAGCCACTCAAACAATCATTTTTTAGTTTTAAATATGGTCTTCCATATGTCCTCTTCAGCTATTCCAACTTGATGATAACCACTTCTTAAGTCTAACTTAGTGAAATACTTTGCATACCTGAACTGATCAAGAAAATCATCAATTTTTGGGAGTGGATAACAATTATTTACCATGATTTTGTTGAGTGCACTGAAATCTACACACATGTGCCATGTTCCATCCTTCTTGGGCACCAACACAATCGGTGAACCACATGGCAAGGTAGATGGGTGAATGATCCCTTTATTCAACAACTCTTACATTTGCTTCTTGATTTCTGCACTTTCAATTATCGACATGTGATACATGCAAATGTTAGGGAGTGGAACATCCATTTGTAGTTGTATTTCATGTTGGATTCCCCTTTTGGGAGGTGACCCCTTTGGTTCCTAAAAATTCTGGCCATGCTGACTTACCACATCAAACAAATCAGATTTCAATTTATCATCACAACCTTCAAAAGATTCATAATACATATCATTATTTTTTTATCATAAGAGGCATAAAGTTTTTACTTGAATTTACTATTCTCTTCATTTTCCCGGCATTAACTAAAGAGAAGTTTAACTTTTTGAGGTGAGCTCTCACAATATACTCCAATCCATATTTGAACAAGTGCTAATTGTTCACATGGCGATAGAAGACTGCTTTCCTGTCATAGAGATAAGAACTACCCAAAAAAATTCATGATATGTCAAGTGGTACAACATCTAAATCAATTCATCAATAAAGTTTGTGGTGATTGCAAACCAGAAAATACATTTTCTTGTAACCTATAAATTTGTTTCCTTGGTTATCCAACCCAAAGAATATGGCTTGTGATGAGGTATGGTTCCAAAATTAAGATTTTTGACTAAGTATTCAGATATTAAGTTCACTTGAGACCCACTATCAAATAATGTGTGAATTTTTGTATGTTTTGAGATCACTTTTACATGAAACAACTCTCTTCTTGTTTCTTCACTTGGAGAGTTACTGTGACAATTTGATGAACTAGTAGTTGCTATGGCCTCTTTTCTCTTTGTGACCATGGCTGAAATTTTAATCTCATCACCTGAGTTGGATCCAAGATATTGTTGTGCGGTAGTGGTTTTCTTTTGTTTCCCCTTATTTTTGAATTTCTTAGGCCTCGATTTTGGATTAATCTTCCAACAATGGGCTTCATCATGACCCTCTTTGGAATGGTGGTTACGTGTGGTTTTCTCCCCTTATTTTTTTATGTGTGCATTTTTATTTTGTTTTCCCTGGAAACCATTTCCTTTTTCACCACCCTTAAATGGTTTATTTATACCTTCTTCTGGTACATTTTTCCCTCTTGCCTCAAGGTATGTAGCTTGCACATAGACGTCATCTAGACTAGTGGAATTAAACATGAGGATGGTATGTTTCAGGTAACTATGCAAACCCCCTATATACTTCAGCAAGGTTTCTTGAGAATGCAAATGAACACCTAACATAAGATCTCTTCTCCTAAATTCTTGAGTGTAATCTTGCACACTTTGACCTTTCAATTGTCTAAAGTTTTTCCAGCTCATAATGGATTTTTGCATGTAAGCTAGAGGGTAGAATTTCCTTGTAATTGAAGAAATGAAATCTGACCAAGAAATTGAGAACTTACCATGTTTTTAATCTCATATTTTGTTCTTGCCTCCCACCATACAAGTGCCACACCCTCCATTCTCTTTAAGTCAATTGAATATTTATGTCACCCTCTTGAAGGTTCTGAATTTTGCAATAAACCTCCAACTGATGAATCCAATTATCCATATTATTTTCATTTAATTCACAATTATATATCGGTAGCTCAAATTTAACATCAAGTTTAAGTAAGGGTGATTTAGCAGTTCCTTTTGAAGTATGTGTATGAATAGGTGGAAGGGTTGTGGTAGTAGAAGATTATGAAGAGGAAGGTGAATATCGTGGTGAGGATGATGATGGAGTGGATGGTGGTTTATTATTATCTCCATGAACTCCTCCTCCTGGAGAACCCTCTCCTCTAGGAGGCCAAGAAACTTCTCCTTGTATCCTTAAATTCCTCTCCTCATAGAGGACCTTTACCATCTCATTCATATCAAAAAAATCATTTTTGAATGCTCTCTCCTCTTCTGTCATGGTAGGTTCTCCTTCATGAGATGTAATATTCCCAATTAGTCATGAGCTAATTGGAATATTCATTTTTGTTTTCTTATTTTGTTTAAAGAATAAAAGAGCAAAGTAGGTCCATAAAACTCCTTAATAATGAATAAATCAATGCCAAATATGAAAAGGCTAAATCTTGGCTGAAAAATCAAGCACCCTTAGGTGTGAAAGGGGTTGAACATTTTGACTGGGTCAACCTTGACCAAATATACAGTGCTGTCATGGAGGAGTGGCCATCCATGAGGGACACCGCAGTTTTAGATGGAGGTGCCTTGTGTGAAAGAAAAAATCTCATTGGAAGTGGTTTAGGGTTTTGCAAGCTCTTGTCTTATAAAAGGAAGGGGATGGCAGCATTAGAGGGTTGTTGATGTTTATCATATTTTCTAAATGTATTTTCTGTTTAGACATATATCTTTCTCTTGCTGTTTAGATGAGATTGAATGCTATTTAGCATTGGGTGTTCCTTATCGGGAATCCCACCTCTTCCCATTGAGTAGCTCTTGGGAGAGTTTGTATTGCATGGTCCACTATCTCGCTTAGGGCCAAACTACTTCTTTCAACTAAAGCATAGATATTTTTGAGGGTTTGGTTGTTTTCTCAAGCTGTAGCAAGTGGAGACTAGATCTTTTAGGTCTAGATCATTTTAGTGCTCCTTTTCAGTGGAGGAGGTTTCCACTTCATTGGGAGGATAGTATTGGAGTTCTTGAGCATAATTTTTAGATATTTGCATGAGGAAAACCTCATTTTGATCCCTACACCACAGTATAGATCCATATCTGCGTTATTTCTGTAGGTGCAGTTGTAGGGTGGTTCAACACACCATTTGGAGAGTGATTTTATGAGTGTTTGGGATCTGCCCTTAACTTTGGAGATCTATTGGAGGAGATATCTCTATTGCTTCTATCATATCATATCCACTTTCCAGATCTGAATATTTCAGTAGATCTACAGTCTTAGATCTCAAATCTACAACTTTTACATGGTGTTTTGCTGAAAACCCCAAGGGGGTTCATTAGAAGAGCTTATATAGTGCATGTATCTCCTATAGATCTAACTTTTTATGCACATATTTTCTCTATATCTGATGTGTAATCTAAAGCTATTGCAGAGCCAATAAAATAACACTGTAAGGCTTTTTCAGTCTAAATATATGGTTGCAGCACCTCATTTTGAGGGATTTCTTTCATTGGAGACTTGTATTTCCTGTTATGCATCTTATGGACCATATTTTACATCTATTTTGCTGTTGTAAATACATTTTAAAGGTCTCCATATTGGTCTCTTGCTTTATAAAATATGATCTGCATTATTTTCTTATATTTCTGCATTGTATCGCTGCATTCCCCATTTGGGAATATTACAGTGGTATCAGAGCATCATATTTTCACAGCCTATGCTTTCTAAAAAGCCAATATGTCTTATGAAGAAGGAGATCCTGTTGCTGACAAAGAGAAGAGGTATCAAAAGAGAAGGCATAGAAATTTTGATTACACAAATGATAATGAAGAAAAGGGTAAAGCCCCTTTATCTGGAGGTGAAAATGAAGATAATTATTTCCCTAAGATCCTTTTTAGAGCCATGAAATACCTTGATAGAGAGATCAAAGAGATGAGAATGGACAACATCAAGGAATCCTCTAAAGGATTTCATCTTGGAGAAGGCTCTTGCATGTCTCATCACTGGAATGATCAACCAGTACATCAGCCACAAGTTTCCCAACGCTCTACCATGCCTACATTTTTGGTTGTGGGAAATGAAGGCTTTCAAGAGCATGAATCCCTTGAAGACCATTTTGAAGAATATGAGTTTCAAAATCAGAGATTCAAATTTCACTTGAGTTTTCAGGAGTTTTGTTACATCAAGGACAATAGAAGACCAAGGCATCATCATAGATGTGGTGGATTCATTCAGAATCATGATCGGCACTATACTATGGGAAAATTATTTTTACCCAACTTTGATGGGTCATCCAAGTGTTCTGCCAAATCTTGGATAGAAAAAATTTACATCTACTTTCAGCTGAACAACATTCCAGAGATGGAGGCTATCAAGATTGTAGCGCTGCACCTTGAAGGTGAAGCACGTGACTAGTGGTTCCATGGCTTGTCTACATTGGGTCATGCCAATGTGACTGCTTATTCAGAGTTCACTAGAATTCTGGTGGAAAGATTTGATATAAGAGATCCATAGGCACCAGTGATGAGCCTTGCAAAGTTGAAACAATCAGGTAATACAAAAATTTACATCTCTGAATTTTTAAGACTTTTTGTTATGGTTCCTGATATGTATGCAACAAGAAGGGTGTACATGTTCATTGATGGTTTAGATGAACCCCTTCATGGGTTGGCTAAATATACCAAGCCCACTACCCTACATGATTCTATTGAAAAGGATAGATACCTTCAAGATGCCTTGCCAAAAGCAAAGGAAACTTTTCAGCATAAGCCCTCTTTTCCTTCAAAGGGAAAGGAAGAAAGCGTTGCTCCTTAAAAGGAGAGCACATAAAAAAAACCTCTTGATGATGGTGTCTGGAGAGATCTAAGAAGAAGGAAGCTTTGCTTCACTTTCCAAGAATCAGGGCACCTGGACATATATGTGTATCTAGAAAATCACATTACACAGAGGTCTTCTCAGATGATGAGGAGGAAGAAGAAGATGAACTAAGAAGAGGTCACAGTGTTGGCACTGCAGGAGGAGATCCAACACCATCAGGAGATGGGGATGGAGTAGAAGCTCCTATTAGAAGGGCTCTTTAATATTTGAGATGAGTACCTAAGTACTTGACCTTAAGAGTTCAAGGTTCCATCTTGAATCAAAGGTTTTCTATATTGGTTGATAGTGGGGCCACCCACAATTTCATTGATGCCC
The DNA here is from genome assembly GCA_034641835.2 of Pinus albicaulis. Taxonomy (NCBI): domain Eukaryota; kingdom Viridiplantae; phylum Streptophyta; class Pinopsida; order Pinales; family Pinaceae; genus Pinus; species Pinus albicaulis. Next base: position 1,592,085,117 of record CM076575.1, on the reverse strand, counting down.
AACTAGTGCAAAGGAGGGCAATACCCACTGATGCTTTTGAGGGATTCTCTATTTTGAACCCAGGAGATAGAAAAATGCAATGCATGCATTATTTCCCATCATTTTCAGTCACCATGGGGACATATACATTGATTTATCACTTCTTTGTGGTTGGCATACCTGACACCAATGTTATATTGGGTGTTCAATGGTTGATTACATTGGGGAAAGTCACCACTGATTGGGAGGCTTTGCGAATGGAATGGGTGGATAAGAAGAGTGGTAAGAATCAAATTATCAAAGGCATGCATACATATTCCTCACATATCACTTCCACACAGAAATCAGAGATGGATTTTCACAGTGGAAGAAAGGACCTTACAGTCCCATCTATTATGCTTATGAGATTGATGCATGGGACACTATTATCTAGTGGAAAACCACCTGGGAGGCCACCTGATTCAAATTTGGTGAGATATATCTCACAACATGATGCTCCAAGCATAGATCTGGGAGGGATGGGAGCATTGGAAGACAATGATACAGCGCTGGGAATCTTGGGTAGGCTCAAGGAGGAGGGAGATATTCTCCCAACATCATCATTATTCACTCTCATTTCAGATTATGCGCTGTGGGAGGATAAGCATGGAAGGAATGACCTTCCAACATATACCTTTGGCATGGGAGATTTCAAGGAGAAGAGCAGCCACATGACATACATTTCAGTTGATAGATCATTAGAATTGTCATTGTTGGGGAGTTTAGATCCATATTTGAAATCCCAACTGTTGGTGGATTACTCCAAGGATCTTTATAAATGCATGATACTTGATGACCAGCTACATGAAGAGGGTTATTCAGTCCAACGGGGATTCATATACTATCATGGTAGGATATTCTTGTCTAGATCCTCCAAGCTCAAGGAGAAGTTACTACAAAGATCTTATGAAGAATTATTTTTCGGCTACACCTATTCCATGAGATTCTAAAACATCATCATGAGGAGCTATACTTGGAAAGGTTTTGAAGGAGAGCTACATCAGCATTTTCAAAGATGCATGAACCATGTGGAGTTGGGACAGCAACATGACTATATGGAAGAGTCAATTCAGCCATCTCTTCCTTATTTTGAGAGAGGAGATAGATCTATGCACCACTCCATTTGTATGAGGAGGATTGTTGGTGAAGAATGTACCCATGTAAATGATGTTTCATTTTCTGATTGTATGTATTCTTTTACCATATATATGCAGGCCATAACTCCAAGAAGGAGTATTGTACCATATAAAATTCATGGCCAACTTTGGGCCACAAATATTTCTGAACATGGCCACTCCCTTGGAGATCAAAGGGAGATTTTATTTCATGATGGGTGCATTCCTAACGCACCAAATATATCTCACACTTTCAGTCATGGTGATATGACTTGGACAGAAATTAAGTGGTGGGGAAACCACTTACCACATCTTGATCTAATGTAGTCAGGAGATGCACTACACTGGCTCCACATGTGGGACTACGACCCACCTCCATATGCACAAATTTATGTTTGTATGTATTTTATTTTGATCCCATACATTGATTATGTACTTGTACTTTTTATGGGAATGTATGGAGGGAGGATGGAAGGTATGTATGTGCCCTATGGGATGGAGATTTTCCATGTACCTTATGCTACATGTTTCAGGGAGAACATTGGGAAAACCATGTTTGTTTCATTTGAACTATTGTCTCCTTATGGGATGGACTATTTGCATCTCATTAGAACTTTGGAGGAGAAATTAATGGAGGGATGGATTGGTTAACACTTAGCTTATGGAGGAATCTTATCACATGTTCGTGTCACAAATGGAGGAGGAGGAGAGTTGTAGCACTCACCTTATCAGTTGCTTGAGGACAAGAAACATTTGGGAAGGGAGGACTGTAATATTCCCAATTAGTCATCAGCTAATTGGAATATTCATTTTTGTTTTCTTACTTTGTTTAAAGAATAAAATAGCAAAGGAGGTCCATAAAAATCCTTAATAATGAATAAATCAATGCCAAATATGAAAAGGCTAAATCTCGGCTGAAAAATCAAGCACCTTAGGTGTGAAAGGGACTAGACATTTTGACTGGGTCAACCTTGACCAAATCTACAACGCTGTCATGGAGGAGTGGCCATCAATGAGGGACAACACAGTTTTAGATGGAGGTGCCTTGTGTGAAAGAAGCAATCTCATTGGAAGTGGTTTAGGGTTTTGTAAACTCTTGTCTTATAAAAGGAAGGGGATGGCAGCATTAGAGGGTTGTTGATGTTTACCACATTTTCGGAATATATTGTCTGTTTAGACATATATCTTTCTCTTTTTGTTTAGCTGAGATTGAATTTTTTTTAGCATTGGGTGTTCCTGATCGGGAATCCCACCTCTTCCCATTGATTAGCTCTTGGGAGAGTTTGTATTGCATGGTCCACTATCTGGCTTAGCATCAAGCTACTTCTTCCAACTACAACACAGATCCTATTAAGGGTTTGGTTTTTTTTGAAAGCTGCAGCAAGTGGAGACTAGATCTTTCAGATCTAGATCATTTCAGTGCTCCTTTTTAGTGGATGAGGTTTCCACTTCATTGGGAGGACACTATTGGAGTTCTTGAGCATCATTTTCAGATCTTGGCATGATGCCAACCTCATTTTGATCCCTACGATGTAGTATTGATCCAGATCTGTGTTATTTCTATAGGTGCAGTTGCAGGGTGGTTCAACACACCAGTTGGAGAGTGATTTTATGAGTGTTTGGGATCTACCCTTCACTTTGAAGATCTATTGGAGGAGATCATTCTATTTCTTCTATCAAATCAGATCCACTTTCCATATCTAAATATTTCAGTAGATTTGCATTCTTAGATCTCAGATCTACAACTTGTACATGGTGTTTTTCTGAAAAACCCCAAAGGGGTTCATTAGAAGAGCTTATATAGTGCATGGATCTGCTATATATCTAAATTTTTATTCACATATTTTCTCTCGATCTAATGTGTAATCTACAGCTGTTGTAGAGCCAATAAAATAACATTGTAAGGCTTTTTCAATCTTAATATATGGTTGCAGCACCTCATTTTGAGGGATTTCTTTCATTGGAGACTTGTATTTCCTGTTATGCATATTATGGGACATCTTTTATGTCTATTTTTCTACTGTAAATACATTTGAAAGGTCTCCATATTGGTCTCTTTCTTTATAAAATATGATCTACGTTATTTTCCTATCTTTCTGCATTGTATTTCTGTTATTCCCATTTGGGAATATTACATGAGACATGCTCACTACAAACTCAACTTCAACTTGAGGATGTGCTGGTGTTGAAGACTTTTGTAACCTTTCCTTCTTCCTATTGACCCAATTGTAGGTCCTTCAACCAACTTCCCTTCTCCTTTTTTTAGTTTTAACCTTGTAAGCATGACACAAAATTACAAACAATTAGATCCATTCTTGCACAAAAAACCCAAAGCTCTGATACCAAAAATTATTTGATTAAGGTATGTTGGTAATTTTGTGCTAATTCCTCTTTCATATTTTGAAACCAATGTTTTATATGTGCTTAAGTTTTCAAGTTCTCTTGCAAGTTACTAAGTCTCATGAGTGATTTTTATGTTATTTTTATGAACAATTTAACATAAAAGAAATACTAAACAACATCAATAAAAAGTAGAGTGTGTCACGATACAACACATCAACACAAAGATTTGATGAAGGATTTCACCCCTCCTAGGCTACATCTCCTTGGTCCAACTTCCATGGCTTGGGCCTCTATATTATGCTCAAATTTGCAAAATTATGTGTTTAGAATGCTTTTATGCTCTTGAAACCTACACCAATGAGTTCAGAACACTTAACAATGGTACCTTAGCCTATTTTTTCTCCCATTTGGTCGAAAATTGCTTGAGTTATGACCTCTACAAGTTTGCTCCACAATTTCCTCCCCAAATTTAGCTAACTAGAACTAAAATTTGAAAATCCTGCCAAATTTATCGGAACCACCATTTAAATCTAGATTAGCTTAATAAAACTACATTATCGTTAATTAAAACAACTTAACACTAAACCGGTGCTCTATTTAATAAAACCTAATTAATATTAATTAAATGTGGGTTTAGAGGTTAATTAATTGCTCTTAAGGTTAAGCACCCAACACTCTGCCTGTGGACTATGAGTCTTAGTCGCATGGCTTAGGGGCTAGCACACAAGGCTGCCCCCCTCTCCCCCCTTTTGACGGACTTCATAAAATTTAAATAGGCACAACAATGTAACAGGTTAAGAGCTTATGTGTAGGAAGATTGGTGGCGCAGCTTATTAGCTGGGAGGCGGTCTTGTGTTTGACCCCTATCCAGTCCATAACCAAAAAATTTACTATGCCATGAGGATAGGTGGTGGCCCCAGACTAAGCCATGTGCCTCCTCCTCATTAGCCCAAAACACAACCAATAATAAAATTCCACCACATACCAAAAATGCGCCAATCACCCACCTTCCACTTGGAAATTACCCATTCGCTGGAGGAAAAGAGTTGATTGGTCAACCTGCCATGTCACCCTGCCACATAGGCATGCCAAATCAATAGTACGGACTACTGATTGGGTCTTTCTGCACAGTTTTTTACAAATTTTCATGTTTAGGAAAACGAATAGAACTCATTTCTGAAGCCATACAACGTGCATTTCGCATGAAACGAGTTGCACCAGATTCAGAATGATGGACACTACATGATCGTTCAGGGTTTGTGTCATTCTAAGAACTTTGATTTTTGAGCATAATTATGAGCACCTGATCAGGCTCCCAGTCCTTGGACCTCTCCCATTTCATCTAATTTGGGAATAACATCTGGTAATTCTCTTATGAATTCCACATATTCTTCTCCTTCTCCTCCACCTACACTGATAGTTGAGTAGCAGGTTGGCCCTTATGTTAGTGGGAAAGGCTACCTTCAACAACCTAGATCTACTTATGTTGGGTACCCTCCATCTAGATGAGAGTTGACTTTGTCATCCTCTTCTCCTTTGGTAGGGGGGGAACTTGTTGTTGGTATACCTCAAATTGGTAATCAACCTTATTATAGTCCTCCACATCATGGAATGGTTGTCGTTTTTTGGAAACCTACTTTTCTCATTCAACCTGGTTCATTTTGGGACTGAATTAAGAATCCTCGACCTACACCATCTTCATTTAAAATTCCTATCCATCCATTTGTGCCCCAAAAATCTCAAATACATGTGAGCCAACATTTAGAGGTTTTCATTGCATCACAACCTTTTCCATTGGTATCTATTACTTCCAAGGTTTCTCTTACCTATCCAGTACAAGGTACCTTACATTCTCAACTACTTGGACAAGGTACTCCTTAATTTTTGATAGGAAAAATTGTTCATAGTATGGCACAGTCCCATTCAAACCCACCTCATCATGGGAAAATTCAAACTCCCATCGGGAAACAGTATACACCATATCTAGCTATTCCTCAAGTTCCTTTTCAAGGCCAACAAATCCAAACCCATCCATTCCAACAACTTTATGGTTATCTCAGTGTTGGACAATAAGCTCACTTGTATACCAGTTATCAAAATCCTCTTTATGTTGGTACCCAGGTTCCTTATTATCAAAACCTTCCTTATCTGGGAATTCAAGTACTTCTTTCTCAAGTGATTCCTTCATATCCAGGCCACCCTTCTCTATACTCTAACCGGTAGTTACATTTTTTGGATACTCTTGAATTTTAAGACTTAAATCGGCTCACTAATGACCCCATTTCTCATTCACATTGGTGGTCAATAATTCCTACTAAATTTCCTTCTGATATCTCAAAATTCAATGGTAATACAGAAGAATACCCATCAACACACATTATGATGTATCATCTATGGTATTCTTTTAACTCCCTTAACGATGATTCCATTCGACTTCATATTTTCCAACAAATGCTTACAGGTACCGCAGCTAAATGGTACATTGAGTTACCTAGAGATTTGTTTCATTATTTCAGTTATTTATCCACCACCTTCCTCATACACTTCTAGTTTCCCATAAAATATGAAACTCAAACGGAACTATTAACCAACTTCAAACAATCAGATTCCCCTCACATCTCAAATCACATTCATGAGTGGAGGTGTCGCCGTCAGTTGGTCAAAACGTATGTTCTCAATCACTTATTAGCGGAATGGGTCAAAAAATCTCTATTGTCACCTATAATAAAATATGTGGCTAAAGGTGGAGCCATGACCAAAGAGAAAGTTATTTCTCATGCACAATATTTGGACCTTGTTTATACCCAAACAGAAACTCTCTATGGTAATATATTGAATGCTCTAAGACCTTTGAAAAATTTTCCTCCTCCACTTGGTAAATAGTCTCATGTTGTTGATGGAATTATTGGTTCTTCCAGTTTGCAGTCGGTGAGTAAACCATACGGCGTTTCTCTTACCACATCTGCTCAAACCCTCAATCCAACCATATTTTTTTTTATGCTTCTGAGATAAATGTCATTTCATCTAATAAATTCAACTCTTAATGGTAACCTGGAAGCAAGAAGAAAGGAAAAGTTAAGAATAATAAGCACTCCTCACCGTAGGATAAACAAACAAATATGTCCTCTGATGAGGAAGAAACCCTTGATACCCATGCTTTATTTGCAATGAGGATCACTTTACACATGATTTTCTGCACCGTGTCACAACTGAATCAGTTTCTTAAATCTTCCTCTTCTCCCAATGTGTTGATCGACCTGTTTCTCAATCAAGAGACTTACATGGTTGCCAAGGACCCTTTTTCCTCTAAAGAAATTTTTATGTTTTCCTCCTCAAAAATTAAATTTGATATTATGGTGGCCACTCAGAACAAGGACTATGGTAATCTGATTCCACATAATGGTTAAGCTATTGATCAACCTGCTAGATCAGAATCACCTTCATCAGATCTTACTCCACCTCCAATTCCTACAGAATTGACTACTAAACCTCAGAAGGGAATTATTCATAATTCTACTTTCAACCCTTGTTCATGAGATTCTTAAAACTATAATGCAGTTGAATACTTGGCTTAGTCTCCATCAACTATGTCAACTCTTGAGGTGTTGCAAAACTTCCCTTTCGAAAATAAGGCCTTGTTGTCAGCTATTGGATGTGTGGATCCATCGAATTCCAACCTAGTGGTTTTATCTCATGAAAAATATACCCTTCGACTTCTGGCTCAATTATATTTTATAATCCAGGTCGTTTTCCATGGTAAGAACATTCATCATTCAATTGTGGACGAGGGAGCCTCGACCTGCATTATGTCCATATATTTTTGAAAGGCGATTGGTTCACCTCATCTGAGTCAATCAACCACCACATTGAAATCCTTTGATGGAATAACATACAAACATTGTGGGATTATGAATTCCATTCAAGGAGATTTAAGGGGAAAACTATCTCCATAGAAGTTGAAGTTATTGACAAACCTCTCGATTATAATCTTCTACTGGGACATACATGGTTTTATGTCATGGCTGCCATCGTTTAGACCTATTTCCGTATGATCGCCTTTCATCATAAAGATGAGATTGTAGCCATAGAACAACCCACATTTTTCACCTTTGATTCTCATGTTATTGGAAGTGTCCCTCTTGTAGGGGAAACTCAACACTCCTATCAGCATTTCAGAGTTGGATTGTTGAAGGATTCTTCATTTATGGGAACCTTTTCATTCCATCCTCCTCTCCTTCTCGAAAAATCCCATTTGGTCTCTTATATCAACATGATGTCATCCTCTACTACCCTAACTAATCAATGGGTTGTACCAAATGAAATTGAAATCCAAAGTTTTGGCGACCGAATTATTCTTAGCCCCGTTTAGCTAGATTATGAAGTCGTCTATTCAGTTTGTGTGTCTTATACTTTCTCTTCGATTAATTGGGTATATATATCACTGGATTATGGCACGCCTTCTCTCGTGTATTCTCTACTAATGATAAAATCATGGAGATCATGGTGCTGGATGACGAGCCGTGGGAGGAACTTCACCATCATCCCTCCTTACCAAATTCTATTGAAGATAATATTAGTGATGTACACTTCCTGATTTTTTCGAGCCTTTTACGAATTTTGTTTCCATTCATGAGGCTAATTTTGAAAAGAACCTTTCAAATATCGAAGGAATGATACCTCTTGATATCTCTACTAAACCAGGTATTGTCTAAAATATATACATTAGATCATATTTTTCTCCATCTGAGATCGATATCTATAGAGCCCTATTTTGTGATTTTCGGGATGTATTTGCCCAGACTTATGAATAAATGTTAGATATTGACCAAAATATAGTAGTGCAAAATATCAATACATATCCTGATATCAAATCAATCCAGTAGTGCCTTTATCTGTTCCATCCCAAGAAGGTTGTCAGGATTAAGGCTGAAGTTGAAAATATTCTTCAAGTTGGTTTCATATACCCCATTCCTTTAATTAATTGGGTATCGAATTTTGTACCTATCATGAAGAGAAAGGGAAAAATATGATTATGTGTCGATTATCAAGATGTAAATCATGTTTTCCCAAATGAAAACTAGCCAACCCCATTTATTGACCGATTATTGATGACAACGTTGGCTACGAGATTTATTCATTTATGGATGTATTATTGGGCTATAATAAAATCAAAATTCTCTCGGTTAACCAACCTAAGACTGCATTTATTATTACCTGGGGTAATTTTTTCTATCAGAAACTCCCATTCGGTTTAAAGAACATTGGTGCCATGTTTCAACATGTTATGTATTATTCTTTTCACAACATTAAACACATCGTGCAACCCTATTTGGATGATACCCATGATCAATCCAAACATCGGGTTGATCACTTGATGCATCTTAGGGCCATTTTCTTCCTTTGTGGACATTATAAAATTTGAATTAATCCACACAAATGTGTGTTTTGCATTATTTCTGGTTGAATTTTTGGTTTTGTCCTTTGAAAACAAGGAATTTGTATCGATCTTCTAAAAGTATAGGTGATCGTCAATTTTCTTGCACCTTCTTCTCTCTTTCATCTACAACAAATCCAAGGGAAATATAACTTCCTACAGAGGTTCTTCCAAAATTACACTAAGTTGACCAAAGGGTTCACTCACCTGTGGAAAAAGGGGGTCCCCTTCCAATGGGACGACGCTGCTCAAAAAGTGTTTGGTTCCTTGAAAGATTTACTGGTTTGGGAATCTCTCTTATACCCTCCTAATTATCAATGTGATTATTTCATGTATGTTGTTTCTTCCATTTCTACTCTAGCAATGGTATTGTTCCAAGAATACGAGCAATGGTATTGGCCCAAGAATATGAGCAATGGTATTGGTCCAAGAATACGAGCAATGGTATTGGCCCAAGAATATGAGCAATGGTATTGGTCCAAGAAGATGATATAGGGACTAAACATCCCATTATTATCTAATTCAGAACCTTAATGATATCAAAATTAGGTATACCCATGTAGAAAAGTTGGCTTTGGTTGTTGTTCAAGACATCCAAAGGTTTATCCATTACATATTTCTTCATAAAACTACATTTTTTTCAGATTGAAACCCTATGACATATATTATGTCATGTCAATTATTAGGGGGGGATACTCTAAGTGGATCGTTATTCTCCAATATTTCTACCTGGATTTCATCAAGTCCAAGTCAAATAAATCCCTAGATTCTGTTGAGATAAAGTGTTACCTTCCTTCTCCTGAATCTGAATCTACATCTGAAGATTCTATCCCTAACAAGTCATTTTTTCTAATTTCATCATCTAACCCTTGGTATGGAGATTTTCAGATCTATCTCTAGACGCAGACATTCCAGTCTAATACCTCTCACTCTGAGAAGTGATGTATTCGATACCAATCCAGAAATTATGTTATTGTCAGTGAGATCCTTTATCGTCATGGTATTCATACATTTTTACGGAGGTGCCTCACCTTTGATGAGGCCGATAAAGTCCTTAATGAATGCCATTCAGGGGCATGTGGCAAACATATATCTCATTATGCTACAGCATATAATATATTATACGTTGGTTACTTTTTGCCTAATATATTTCATGATTGTATTCTCGTTGTCCAGAAGTGTCATGCATGCCAGATATATGATCATAAGATTTGTGCTTCACCTGCTCCATTACATCCCTTTATTATTTTTATTCCCTTCAAGAAATGGGGTATCGACTTCATGACATGTAAACCTTTCTCGGTTCAGGGGCAAGGTTATATCATCGTCGAAGTATATTACTTTACTAAATGGGCTGAGGCAATGCCGACATTTAATAGCATTGGTGAAATGGCTGCATATTTATTTTTCAATCATGTTATTGCTTAGTTTTGTGTGTTGCAAGCAATAGTTATGGATCACATAAATCATTTATGGAATCATATGATGACCGAAATAGTTTCTAAGCTTAGAATTTCCCATGAAAATTCCACTCCCTACTAACCTCGGGCTAATGGAAAAGTTGAGGCTATTAACAAAGTTCTTAATACTATGCTTCAACGAATAGTAGGGGTCCACAAATCAGACTGCCATTTTCTTATTTACGTTGCCTTGTGAGCATAACGAACCTTAGTTAGGACTTCTACCAAATTTACACCCCTTTAGTTGGTATATGGTCTAGAAGCAATCATCCCCATCAAATGTGAAATTACATTGTTAAAACTAGTTGGTGAACTTCTTCCTGCCACGTCTGTAGAGGATGAGCATATTTTACATCTGAATTGTTTGGATGAAACTCGATGTGATGTTGATTTATCTAATGAAGCTCATAAAAGAAGCATCAAGGCTTAATACGACAAAAATTTCAAGCCTTGTGTCTTCTCGAAAGGATACCTTGTTCACTTATATGACTAGGAGGCTGATAAGTTAGGTCTAGGAAAGTTTCAACCTATGTGGCTGGGTCCATACATTTTCAAGCGAGTACTTGCAAAAGGGGCCTATAAGTTAGTATATTTTGACAGATTTCCATTGGCACAACCTAGGAATGGGTTGTATCTCAAAAACTACTATGCTTAATCTCATGCATAGTACACTGTGTACATATTATCTATATCTGTCTTAAGTGTGTTTACAATGTCTCTTTTCAGAGTTTACCATGATTTTTGTTGATCCCATTTATGTTTGGTTTCCATATATCTACATCTCTTGAACCATATATCGGTTATTCTTATGGTGCTAGTCGTAGTACTCAAAATATATCTTCCGCAGCATGGGCTATCTTTGCTCCAAATGGTGAGCTAGTGACTATGCAAGGGATTTTCATTGGTCACCCTACTAACAAAATCATTGAGTATATCATAGTGCCTGAGCTACTATATGATTTTATTTCTCATGGTATCCATTGTTTTGTCATTAGGAATGACTTAAAACTTGTAGTACTACAACTTGCTAATGTCTATTCAGTTAGAAGTCCCACGATCCTTCGCATGGTTTTGAGATTATGTCTTCTAGAAATAAATTTATATTTCATATAATATGAACATATTTCTAGAAATATAAACACATTATAATATGCCCTAACTAATTACGTTTTAGATAGAAATTTTCAACGAATGTAAATAAGTTTCCATCCACATCACATCATATTGAAAACATAATAGGAACTAGGAAACATTGAAAATATGTATATATATTAAGTTTGGTTTTACAAAATTTGTGCCCCGATAAACATATGGCTACATCGCCCATATAAAAAACTACATGCAATATCTAAGTAGACAAATAAATGGTTCTCGTGATCAAATGAAATTGCATGAACTATCTTACACAGTAATCGACCAATATGGTTAGGCACTCTAATTGTGTGTCACTAAAGTCGCAAAGCAATCTGGTTTACCACGGTCTCATCAATCCCGTGTGCCAGCCCCACCATGTGGTGCTCCACCTCTGATAGGATCTCAACTAACACAAGATCTCAAAGAGTATCTTGTCTTACTACAAAAACCTATACTAGTACCATTGTCTCTTCATGACATGGTTGTGCCTCTGCATGACGGAGATATGAATCATTGACAGGTCGAACTGGTCCAATATTCGCATGAAAACATCAATAGTTCAGTCTCAAAAACATCAAAAAACACAAAAAAATTGTAAAACATTCAAAAAACTTAAAAGGTTGAAATATTTTACCTGAAGCACCCCATTTCTCACCCTCGGGAAGCACGAGCTTAGATTCATCACGAAAATCCATCCATGTGTAAGGATAATCATTGATCATAATGAACTATCTATGCAACCATCCAAAGAAGGTTAGTGATAGTTTGATCACCGACGGACATGAATGTAAGGACATATGATCTATCCACCTCCTCATCGGTGGGGCCCTCAAATCTATAGGCTCGAGTGTAATATGTTGAGGCTGAAGTAGTGGCACCCGCCTAAGAGAAAAATATACCAAGATAAAACCATAGCCAAAGTTCTTTAACTTCCCCTCTCTTGATTTAGTTAGTTGTTCCTTCATATTGACCAAAACTCCTCCACTCCATACTACATGTACAATTTTCTTGCTACATGAAGTGTTGAGTTTCCTACCAATCTCGTGATAATGAACAAGATCATTCTCAAAGCTAAATGGGTTACATCTTTCTATTCAAATTTCCATCCCTAGTTGGTTTGGCTCGAGGTATGCAATAGGTAGTGATATAATGTTTCACTGTTTCCCTGCCACTTACCCCACCTAGGAGAGAGATGGGGGAAATCCTCCTTGATAAACCTCTCAAAAAGTAGATATCTTATACCTTTATCTTGAGAATTTTTTCCCCAAACTTGAATTCTTGTGCCTTAACATCCCATGAAAGAAAAATTTATTTCAACAATTCCATATGTTGCCTCATACCAAGGAGCCAGAAGAATTTTACCAATCCACGGTTTTTCAATGCCTAGATGATAGAAGGATCATTTGATGCATTTAAACCTTGTTCTTCATGTTCTCTTTCTCTCCAAATTAATTCTATTGTGTGCTAATGGACAGCTAAAACATCAACAAGAGATTCATTAAACTCCTTTTCATGCAAAAAAAACTTGACAAATTTTGAGGTAAAACTAATGAATAACTTATATTTTTTCTCCCAACGCACCCCAGTAGTGCATGACAGAGTGTTTCACCTCTCCCAACAGTGTTAGTCTGCGTAGGTGCAATGCAAATTTTAAATATTTGGGATGCATTGGTCCTAAGGGGTGTTTTTGGAACCCCAGGGTCCTCAAAACCTAAAAACAATGGAGTGTGAAAAGAAAGAGAAGGGTTTTAGCTCCTACTTGGAAGCGACAGTACTCGAAATGGTCCACTATATTATCCGCAATTAGTTACAGAAGATCGAGGGAAAAAGTGATTAGAATTCTCACTATTGAAGGTAAATGTGAAATGGTGAAAATGAATGGTCATTTTTTAGTATTTATGGTCATTTCTTGCATTATCTTGTTCATATTTAATGTTTTGACCTAGATATGTCTCATTTTTACGATGAAACGGGTATGCTTATTCCTTTTTGTGATTTTTTGAGCAGGTCGATAGTTGTTAACGAATTTTTATCATTCTTTAAATAGGTTATTTTGACCAAAGAGTGTATTTTTATCTCTTTTTCGGGCTCTATAAACCTATGAAAAAAAGAACCCCTTGGAGTCCTCTTTCAGCTCTTTTGATACTCCCAAAATATAAAAATATCTCTGAGAACTTGTCTTTTCCAACTCATTAAAATAAATGAAAAGATGTCTACGCAGTATAAGTTTAACCCTTTTCTAGACTGAGATAGACTATTTACAAAAAAATAATACCTTAGTTGGACATGGCTAAAAGGTTCTATTGAGTATTGTTTTCCACCTTTTTGGACTCGAGAGACTATCCATAAAAAGGGACATTTGGAGTTTTCTTTTTCGCCTCTTTTTCAAACTCTCTAAACATGAAAAAGATGTTGAGTTTTACCTTCTCTAGACTCGTTAAAACATCAAACAGATATGGACTTATCGAACATGACAAGTCTAAACCACTTCTTCTCGAGGTTCGTTAAATATACAGGGAGGGATTCATCCTAAGGGTGAACTTACACATCAAGAATATGTTACCATCATCAAGCTTGTTAAAAAATAAAGAGGTACTCACCAATATGGTTGGGGAAATTGGGAGAAAAGGGCACTCCATTTATTAATGGCAGTGAGTCAATCTTGAACAAGACAGTCTTCCACTTCATCTTTGTGGTTGATGGGTTGGGTAATCTGCTTCTCTTTCAGTTCATCATACCTTTTCAAAGCCTCCATTTTGATTTTGGGTCAATGCTGCCAACTCCATTCAAGTGTCGTAGGTATGTTCAAGTTGAGTTATTCAGTTGATATATATTTTAATACTCTTAAGCCTTCATTCCATGTTTTCATTTCTTGATACAGTTTTGTATCGGCATCATGTTGTCTCAATCATGATACATGTTTCATGTCGTTGATGGGGGATACATCAAGTCCCTCTTGTGATGGGTCACTTCCTTTCAACATCAGCACATTATCCAGGAAATCGACTTAGAAACAACCCTTTGGTACCTTAGTGCTTGCATACATCAATGGAAAGTTTCCTTTCTCTTGGCGATAGGTTTACATCATTGGCCTTCGACCAAAATACTATGTGTGGTGTTCGGCATCAAATCATTTATTCACACCATAAGGATTTTGCTATAGTACCTTGAGAGCTATTAACATCATCGGTGGTTTCTCTCATGTCTGTTAACGGCTTACATCATCGGTCGGTAATCAAATGGTGTCTACCATGTTCAACCTCAACTCATTAATTCACGTGATTATACTCATACGTTTGTTTGGTCATGTGAATGAGATAGAAGACCCCAGATCTAGTTTCATCCATCCGGGTTGCAATTTCAGGAGTTATATAGAGATCACAATGTATGAAGGCCATGATCATACAGAAAATCATCCAGTCTTGGGTCCACCAGTTATCATTTGTGGATACATCTTTTTATCATTGTACATGTGATGTTAGCTTATGATTTGAGTATGGGTATGCCTCCCTTAGAAAAATATGTCATTATATAAATGTATTGTAACAGATGAATCTCGTCAGTTTTTCTTAATCCCAACTTGTCACAAGGTAAAGCACTTCAGTCACCAGTCATCATTTATGACTGCACTTTAGGGGGGAACCTGTTATAGTCCAATTTTTCACATCTGGTCAATAGGCATCCTAATGGGATCAATCAACATCCTTTTCCCCCTTGTCATCATCATTACAAAAATCCCTAAGCATGCCTCTTTCATTCCCCATAGTTTCTGCCTAAAACTACATCATCTGAGTCAGTTTCAGGACCAACGCTCCTTGTCCTCTTGTTGGACAGCGTTCGCCTACAAGTTTCTCCACTGTGGCTTGCATTGATCACCTATAGGTTGCTCCCCTTTGAACCTGCGTTGGTTCTAGAAATTCAGGAAAAAGAGAGAAAATCTTGAAGCCTCCATTTCTAGAAGCTTCTAAGATATGTTATAACTATTTATCTCAGACAAAACATTTGTATCATATCCTAACCTACTTTGGAGTTTCCATCCCTTATCCTTTGATCTCATCCTCCCATCAAAGGTATATCTAAGACCTTAGATTGGTAATTGGATAAGAACGAAAAAATTACGCCACTCCTCTATACATTTATAGCCTTCCATATGCAAGCGGTTTACTTTTGGAGAGTGATTTTACCCTTATGTTGCTGTTGTGAGAGACATTATTTCATGCATTTAGGGTGATTGGAGGTGCACTTTGTGACAAAAAAAAGGACAAGCCAGCCTGGAGGAGCTCTTCTACAAGATCGATGCATATTTATGGTTGTGACTCACTTGATTTTCATTAATGCAAAGAGTTCTTTGTTTTCCTATATATGATGTTGTTATTTCATGTATTTTAATACCATGTTGATCCATTGAATAAAGTACTTATATGATGTTGCATATATCACGTAGTTTATTAGCTTGCGTTGTCTGACTGTGCAGGTTATAATTTTTGGAATTGGAGCTAATATTAGAGCATTCCGGCTAAAGGAGTGAAGCCCACAACGGATTCTAGGTAGGCTTCATCCCGTCATATACTTACTTTATGGAAAGCATTGGATTCCTTGTCTATTTTTTGTTATAGGTTAGCCACCAGACCTAGGGGAGATACTTTTTTCCGCAATCGTAAATCTCACATAACAATATTTATGATTTAATTTTAACTAGTGATGAAAAGTTAATCAGATCTTGCAAGGAGGGTCTTGCAAGGGAATTTGAACTTAATGACATCGGTTTTATGCACTACTTCCTCGATTTGGAAGTATGGAAATGAGATACTATAGAGATTCCACATGGAGAGTTGCAAACCCATGGAGACACCTCTAGCGACCAACTAGAGGAAGGAGGATGCCACTTCAAGTGAGGAAGTGGATACTACCATTTATTGGCAGCTAGTGGGTTCACTGATGTACCTTGCGAACACACAATTAGATATGTGCTATGCATTCAACCAGCTGAACCAAGTTATTTTTACACCAACCAAATTGTTATGGAAGGCATCTAAGCATGTTTTTTGGTACCTCAGAGGAACTACCCAGTTTGGACTATGGTACAGATGGCCAGAGGAGTGAATTTGGGTGGCTTCACAAATGCAATCTAGGCAGGGATTTCATCAAACTAAAAGAGTAAATTAGGTGTACTTTTCAGTGTTGGGTCCACAACGGTTTACTGGTACAACATGAAGCAAATATTTGTGGCACTCAGCTCAACAGAAGAATAATACATGGCTGCAAGTTAAGAAGCATGTGAGGTGATTTGGATGAGAAAGATACCTGTGGTAATGTTTGGTCATATGATGGTTCAAAGTGTGATCTATCATGATAATCATAGTTGCATCAAACTCTCTAGGAATATTTTTTTTCACGATCTATACAAGCATATCAATATTTGGTATCACCATTTATGGGATTGTGTGCAGAGGCGAATAATGTTTCTCCAGTACATTTTGACAAAGGAAAAATATGTTAACATTTTGGAAAAGGAATTTCCAAGAGGGAAGTTCAATTTCCACATGTGTAGGATAGGGGTGGTTGATAATCCCTTTCTTGCTAGGGAGGGAGTGTTGAAAGATGCAACAAGAAATTCCCAATTTGATTTTTCCTTGATTAAATTGAGAAAATTTAAATTTCCACATTAGAAGACAACTTGGATGTAGTTAATTGAGGTGACATGGCTCCTATCACTCAGTTAGCTCATTAAATTTGAGTTGCGTGAGTTAGAGTTCAATTAAGCATGTGTGATTGCTAATTTGTAGCAATCAAGGTCTGTTATTTCAAGTTTTTTTAGTTAAATTAGTTCTAATTGTTGGAGGAACTAGTGGAAGGTCAGTTGTGTAGTAGGACTTCAATCAAACTCAATGATCATCTAGTTAAGTGATCAATGAACCCAAAATAACTAGTGCATGCAAAGAATTTGAGTTCCATAGTTGTGGTGGAGATTCCAGGGTAGTGTAACATCGATTGTAGAGTAGTCTTGAGTGTACAAGTGTTGCATGCAGTCAAATTATCAAACTTGGAAATTGCACAATCAATTTGAGAAATTTCATAAATAATAGGGGCCTAATTTCTCAAGGAATTGTGTAAGGAAATAGGGACTCAAGTAGAGGCAGAAATTGACTAAGTCTAGATCATAGCTTCTTAGTGAGCAGAGACATAGGTTATTCACTTGCAAGTTTTTCTCAGTTGAGCAAAGCAATTGTATTACATCTCCATTCATCATATTAATAAAAGCATGCATTGGGGTTTTTAGCATATAGCTTTCCCGTGAAAAAATGTTGTGTGCATGTGTGTTATTTCTCATTTCATATTTATGATTGATGTTCTAAATTATGAATTGATTTCCGTAAAATGGTAGAGTATGTTTGTGTCTTGTGATTTTGACTAAAGCTTCATAAACAATTACAAATCTATATCATAATTTCTACATTTTCCAATTGTTCTTCTATAAAGAATCCTTTGCATTTTGCATATGTTGTGCAAGGAATTCTCTACATCAATTAGGTTCGTTGGCATAGGATTGGAAATTTCTCACAAAACATGTGATCTACTTATTTTGAAACAATTGAAAAGCCAAAATTTGTTAAATTATATTCTATATTCATAATTAATTCATTGTCTTCTTTACAAGGACTTTGGCCACTACTATAACACTAGTTTTAATGGTAAAGGTCATGGATTTGTAATTATCCATTTATTTAACTTATCTTTAAAACATATATGAATTTATCTAATATGTTTGTAAAATTATTTATAAATATTTATATTACTTTCGAATGTTATAACATTATATTTTATACCAGTGTTAAAATTTTAAAATTTTGACTACAAAATAAATAAGGAAATTATTGCACAATTTCTAGCATCCTTGTCACTCGTAATGACTAGTTCTCCTAACTATATTGTGTTTATAAATCTCATTCTTTCAAGGACCTCTATGTATATAATTATATCTATAGATGTAGCTCTTTGCACCGATTTAATGAATGATTTTTTGAGTTTTCACCATCTTCATTTTTAAATTTCTCTCGAGTGATTATTCTAGCATTTAGTAATGATTGTATGCGTGATAATTTCATATATATATATATATATAGATAATATTTTTTCTACTGTGTTTGTTGATTTTATGTAGATGTTAAATTTTTTGATTAAATTATATGTATATATATAATTAGTTTTTTTTTTTAATTTATACTATATTTTTTTGGGTTTGTTGATTTTATTTAGCTTTTTAAGGAAATTAGTATAGTATTGAGTTAAATTTTGCTAGATGTATTAATAAGGTATTGTATTTATGAGTTATGATTCATTTATTATAACGATATTGTCTTTATTTTAAAATAATTTCTAAAATTTTAATTTAATTATCAATAATTATTAGATGGATGGTAGAGACTTAACATTCTTAAGATATTACAAATCAAAAATTAAGATTTATTTTCAAAGTAGTTATATTCTTTTTTAGTTTTTAATTAAATTTACTAATTAAGGAAAAATTTCATAAAAAGTAGCTTATACTTTTTTGGGCAAGTGGGATTGATAAGTCATAGTGTCCATACCATGTTTTTTTTAATGTATATAAGTGAAAATAAATCTTTCGGTGAAAATCACATAGTAAAACAAATCCACATGTTTTGAACCAACTAGTGTGGTTCATCTTCACGACAAGATTTTCACCAAAAAAATTATTTTCATATAATACTATGGATCATAGAAACCTGAATTCAAAAAATGCATATATGTTTAAATTATATATTAACTTTTTTAATTATTTATTAGTAATCGAATTACTTTAAAATAAACTTATAATTTTGTTAGTTTTTGTTAGTTTTGATAATTTTTTTAATTTTAGTAATATGAAATGTATATGTAATTGGTGTTTTAATGCTTATTATAGATTGATGCATATTCACTTTACCAACCATATAATTTATATGGCTAAATTAATATATATACATGTCCTCAAACAACTATTTTTTTGAATGTAAATAGATATTCAACTAATCTTAAAATGCCTCATATAAGTATATACTTAACTAATATTTAAAAATATCCTATAACTTTAAATTAACATTATAAATAATTTATCAAAATAATTTTATTTAAAAAAAAATACTAATAATTTAACTAGTAATTGCACCACATGTTGCAAAAAAACGCGATAAGGAAATACCATAGGAAAGAGTATCCTAGAAGAAATAAGTGTTTGAAAAGAAGGATCCTTACCATAGGAAAGAGTATCCTAGAAGAAATAAGTGTTTGCAGAGAAGGAGCCATCATGAAGGAATGAAAGGCAATTTTTGCTTCCATGGAAGTAGGTCGTGGAGGTTTAAAAAATATTGATTATAAGAGTTATCAACCAAAAAAATTTGTTATAGATATTGAAATAGGGAATTGTGGGTGAAAACATATATATAAACCAACATAATTTGTTCACATATATAAAAATTTTGTTATAGATATTGAAATAGGAAATTGGGGGTGAAATTCCTTTGGTCATTAATAATCCTTTGAACCAAGCATGAAATGAGCATGTAACTCAAATAAGATATTTTAAATAAATTCAAGTACAATCTATCTAGCATAGATGTAAATAAAGAGATTTTTTATTAACATAAATAGATTTTACTCCAAGTTCATCTACATATGCCAGCCCTAATTTCATGCTTGTCAGAAATTGTATATTGTATATGAACAACAAATAGTTTTGATATACAAGAAAGTGAATGTCATTTTAATATGGAGACATTTTTGGAAGGAGATATTGTTCTCTATGTTATGGTTTATTTTCTTAACTCCAAACTTGGTTTATTCTTTCTCTATATACAGAAGAAACAGAAAATACAAAATAATTTCACAATTTTAAGTTATAGTTTTATATTTTATAATTAAAAATCTAGTTTCTTATTAAACTATTTTACACACATCTATTTATTCAAATAAATTATATTGTGAATATGTTTTCTCCTATTATTTGATTACAAAATTATTGTATTCCCTACTAAGAAAAACAACTTTATTAATAAAGAATTGAATTCCAAATTGAAAGATTGCTCAAACTAGAACTACTATATATTATATAGAACTGATTTTTTGATGTATAAATTTTATTTTTTTTATATGGGGTATTGAACATGTAGGTTTTAACCCTGAACAGAAATATCTACACACGATTCTTATAACAGAAAATAAACAATAGCAAGAGCATAAAACATAAAACAGATAAACACAGAGATTTTCCCCTGGATCCCAAATCGGGACGACCAGCTTGATTTTTCATTATATTCCTTTTAGTGTTACAACACATATATATACATGCAGGAGCATACATAAACCCCAATCCATTAACCCTGGATTAGAACATAACCGTAGTTCCCTTGACCGGATCTACAAAAATACCAGGGGCCGAAAACCATCGAACCCCAAAACCATGTGCAAAACCATGCACAAAACCATGGGCGGATCCACCTATGAGTGGGTCCGCACAAAAAACAAATTTTGGCAACGGTGGGGACTGCTTCGCCCCTCGTGACCCCCCAGCTACGCCCGACGCAACATACAGCGCGTGGGGCCAATCGTGGAAAGAATATAACACATACGCAACATTCTCCCACTTGTTGTTTTCTTTCCACAGGGGGCCACAGGAGAGCTTAGTCATTGGCCCAATTCTTCAACACCCATTGTTTCTCTACACCAAGAGAACTTCTGAGTGCTCACAGACTTCGTCAATGCATCTGCAACATTCTTCAAAGTGTCCAACTTTACCAGCAACACCCTTTTAGCCTCAACCATATCTCTAACAAAGTGATATTGAACATCAATGTGCTTTGTCTTTGAATGATAAGCAGGGTTCTTAGCCAAGAAAATTGCACTTTGGCTATCACAGTCTATCCTTATAGCTTGCTGTACCAACCCCATACTTGAACACAATATTTGCAACCAAACTGCTTCCTTGCTTGCATGAGTGGATGCTATGTATTCTGCCTCTGTAGTTGAAAGAGCCACTACAGACTGTCTTTTACTCATCCAAATGACTGCGCCTCCAAATAGGCTAAACACATACCCACTTATAGATCTTCTTTGGTCCAGATCTCCAGCCCAGTCTGCATCAACAAAACCACGAATGTCCAACATTCTTTCCAATCCTGGTCTTCCCTGGTAGCACAAGCCATAATAACTAGTGCCACGTAAATATCTGAAAACCCGCTTCACTGCTGTCCAATGCTCCTTCCCTGGGTTTGACATAAACCTGCTCAATACTCCCACTGCATGTGCAATGTCTGGTCTAGTACAGACCATTGCATACATCAGGCTACCCACTGCACTTGCATATGGAACACGGGACATATAATCCTCTTCTTCTTGTGTCTTGGGACACTGTTCAGCGGACAGCTTTACACCTACATGAATAGGAACATTCACCGGTTTACTATCCTGCATATTGAACCTCTGCAATATAGTCTCGACATACTTCCTCTGGTTTAACCAGAGCTTCCTCTTTGCCCGATCTCTCTTAATTTCCATGCCCAATATATAGTTTGCAGCACCAAGATCCTTCATGTTGAATTTGGAGAACAGTTGGGTCTTCAAATCTTGGATAATTTCTTTGTCATTTCCAATCAACAACATATCATCCACATACAAGACCAAATAAATAACACGGTCACCAATTAATTTAAAATAAACACGGTGATCCTCCTTGCTTCTGGTGAAGCCAAGTCCTCGTATATAGGTATCAAATTTCTGATACCACATCCTTGGTGACTGTTTTAACCCATACAGAGACTTCTTCAACCTGCATACCAGTTCTTTCTTACCCTTCACCATAAAGCCTTCAGGTTGCTTCATGTATATCTCTTCTTCTAGATCCCCATGAAGAAATGATGTCTTCACATCCATCTGTTCTATCTCAAAATCAAATGCAGCAGCAACAGATAAAAGTAATCTAATAGAAGTAACTTTGGCAACAGGAGAAAAAATATCACCAAAATCAATTCCCGGCACCTGGGAATAACCTTTCGCTACCAACCGAGCTTTATATTTCTCCACCTTGCCTTCTACATTCATCTTCTTCTTAAACACCCATTTGCTCCCAATGGGCTTCCTTCTAGCCGGCAACTCCACCAGATCCCATGCATCATTTTTGTGCAAGGATGCCATTTCATCAACCATGGCCTCCTTCCAGAGTTTTCCATCCTCTGAATCTACTGCCTCCCTGAAAGTTCTGGGTTCATCATCGGTTATAGTTAAGGCAAAACCTAAACAGAAAGTAGATGGACTATACCTTTCTGGTTGCCTTCTTTCCCGAACTGATCTTCTCAAAGCTGGAGTTTGTGGCTCTTCATCTTCTGAGTCTTCTTCTGTTGTAGAGTCTGATTCATCCTCCTTTAGCTCAAACTCTATCTTCTCGGGTTCCTTTGGTAGGACTTCATGTTTAACAACATCTTTCACTTCTCTAAACACCACATCTCGGCTGTACACAACCTTCCTTGTTTCTGGGTTCCAAAGCTTGTAAACCTTTAAACCATCCTTATACCCAATAAAGATGCACCTTTCAGATTTATTATCCAACTTGGTCCTTTTCTCCTTTGGAACATGTACATATGCATCACATCCAAATACCCTTAGATGTGAAAGAGAGGGTTTCTTATCAGTCCATACCTCATGTGGGGTCTTATCCTCCAACGCTGATGAAGGTGATCTGTTAACTAAGTAACATGCAGTCTCCACTGCCTCTGCCCAGAATTCTTGTCCTAACCCGGTACCACTGAGCATGCTTCTTTCCTTTTCCATCAGTGTTCTATTCATTCTTTCCGCAACTCCATTTTGCTGAGGTGTGTATGGAGTAGTCTTCTGCCGTGCTATACCACACTTCTTACAGAACTCTTCAAATTCCTTCTTGCAGAACTCCCCACCATTATATGTCCTCAACGCCTTTATCTTCTTCTCTGTCTGGTTTTCCACCAGAGCCTTAAATTCTTTAAATTTGTCAAAGACTTCAGATTTCTTCCTCAAGAAATATATCCATGTATTCCTTGAGAAGTCATCTATGAATGAAACATAGTACACGGACTTTCCCAGTGATGGAACTGACACAGGCCCAAACACATCACTGTGCACAAGTTCTAATATCTTGTTCGCCCTCTTAGCACCAGAAGGAAAACTCACCCGATTCTGCTTCCCATATACACAATGTTCACAGAAATCGAAATCCAGAGAACAATTAGACATACCTTCCACCATACCATCTCTATGCAGTATCTGAAGGCCCTTCTCTCCAATATGTCCAAGCCTTTGATGCCATAGCATGGTCTTTTCTCCAGAGACAGCTAGGATTTCCGTCCCACTTTTAGGAACCACAGAACTGTTACACCCATCAATATGAGTGCCCACCTTCTCAACTTGTCTATGAGTTCCGATCCCGAACTCCATTAATACCAGTGCTCCCCGAACATCCTTGCAGGCATCTTTCTCGGTGCTTGTTTTACACATCATCATGCCGCCGAAAATCAGATTTCTAGCCAATGCAGGAATATGCAGAACACCAGGAAGTGTTCTAATCCTTCCACCTTCCAGCTTCAACTTGACCTTTCCACGTCCGACGATTATGGCCTTCCTATCATCCCCTAGGAATACATCACCATCATATTTCTCATACTCACAGAACCACTCCCTATGCGGAGTGAAGTGAAAGGATGCACCTCAGTCAATCAACCATGACTCATGATCTACATGTGTGTTTGAAGAAGAAGCCAAATACACATCCCCACCTTCATCCGAGGTGGTTTTTGCCTCTGCATAAGGAGCATCATCAGATCCCTTTCCTTTCTCAGGAGCTTTAGATACGCATTCCTTTTTTTCCTTTTGTGAGTGCCCTTTCGCTAGCATTTCGACACACCTTTACAAACTTTCCGGGGAGATTTGGATCTCACTCGGCTGTATTCTTGTTTTAACATTGCAGGGACCTTCCTCGTACGGATAAGGCATCTCCATTTTGACCCTCCATATTTCTCCGTCTCATTTCCTCCGACAGCAAGGCTGAGACAATGTCATCAAAATTCAAGGTAGTTGTATTGCTACCTATTGCAATAACCAGACTATCCCACGAGTCTGGTAGAGAACACAACAAACTGATGCACTTATCTTCATCTGAGATTTTAATATCAACAGACGACAGCTGACTTACCACAGTATTGAAGGCGTTCAGATGCTCTGTCACCGAGTCTCCATCCTTCATCCTCAGGTTATACAACTTTTTCCGCAGGAACAACTTATTCACCAGAGACTTAGATTGGTACAAAGTCCCAATTTTTTTCCACAAATTCTTCGCCGTAGCTTCCCCAGATACATTCAACAATACTGAATCTGACACACACAACCATATTGTGCTCTTGGCCTTCCGATCCAGTTTCTTCCAGTCTTCATCTGACATTGCCGTTGGTTTAGTACCTGGATCTACCGCGATCCACTGATCTTTATCCACCAGCAGATCCTCCATCTTGAGCTTCCACAACTCAAAACTCTGACCATTAAATTTCTCGATCTCTATCTTTCCGCCGCTTGCCATATTCTTTCACCGCAAGAATCGATCCCGCAGATCTCCCACTGCACAGGGTCTACCACAGGCCCGAGCAAAAAACCCTCAACAACAAAGGCATCCCCTTGAAGCCGAAATAGCTCTGATACCAAATGTAGGTTTTAACCCTGAACATAAATATCTACACACGATTCTTATAACAGAAAATAAACAATAGCAAGAGCATAAAACATAAAACAGATAAACACAGAGATTTTCCCCTGGATCCCAAATTGGGACGACCAGCTTGATTTTTCATTATATTCCTTTTAGTGTTATAACACATATATATACATGCCGAAGCATACATAAACCCCAATCCATTAACCCTGGATTAGAACATAACCGTAGTTCCCTTGACCGGATCTACAAAATACCAGGGGCCGAAAACCAACGAACCCCAAAACCATGTGCAAAACCATGCACAAAACCATGGGCGGATCCGCCTATGAGTGGGTCCGCACAAAAAACAAATTTTGGCAACGGTGGGGACTGCTTCGCCCCTCGTGACCCCCCAGCTACGCCCGACGCAACATACAGCGCGTGGGGCCAATCGTGGAAAGAATATAACACATACCCAACAGAACATGGGAGCCAACTTTAGGTTAAAAAACATTCACAATGTCAAATTGGAAAAAAAAATTATAATCCTAAAATTCTCTTACTTAATCATATTTTTAAATATATAATTGATTTCCATTTATTAAAAAAAAGGCAATATTAAGAACCTCCTAGAGTTATAAAAGGTAATTGACATGAAAAATAAAATATCTCCTCATGAAAACATACAAATATTAATCTTAATTGAATCAAAAACCTAAAAAGGGATAATAGACAGTATCACAATTTTCTTATCAGAACTAAATGCTCCTATATGAAACAATGATGGATTTCATCAGTTCAAGAGCAGTAAAAACAAGTTTATTGAGAAAACAAATCTAGCACTGAGAGCTAAATTGTTGAATTGGTGAACATGTCTTGCTCTATGGTGTTGGATATTGGGCATAAGCAACTCTTGAATTGGTGAACATGTCTTGCTCTATGGTGTTGGATATTGGGCATAGATTTATTGATCTTGTATACAAGACTACAAATTTGTATGGTGTTGGATATTGGGCATAAGCAACTCTTGAATTGGTGAACATGTCTTGCTCTATGGTGTTGGATATTGGGCATAGATTTATTGATCTTGTATACAAGACTACAAATTTGTATGTAGCTTATAATACGTTAACCATGAAATTGTCAACATTTAGAGCACACTTGTCATCACATTTGTAGATAAAATTACAATAGAGTATCACATTTTTTTTATCATATCTAAATTTTTCTATATGCAACAACTATCTTGTTCCTCGTAGTTTAAATTTGTGCAGGGAGGAGGAGAGGAGTGTCAAGCTAGAATAAGAAGAGAAAGAAGAATCTTGTTTGGGACATGAGAATCTTGTTTGGGACTTGAGATAGATTCATTCTCTGCACATCTAGACTCAAAGCTTAATAAAACAAAACTCGCCATACTATGAATTTTTTAAATAAATATCTTAAAAATTAGAATATCAATTTAATACATTTTACTCAATTACACATTTAACAATATTCATTTATAAAAATAAAAATATAGATTACTATTTTAAATAAAAATATTACAATACATTTAACAATATTTATTTAAAAAAATACAAATACAAATTACTATTTTAAATAAAAATAGTACAAAGAATCACATTAATTACCATGGCCCTTGTGTACCTTCCTCTTATTACTTTTTAAATACCTTTTAAATGCCTAATGTTTATAACTTATTCTTAATCACATAGTGTCAATTTTGTAAAACTATAATCTACAAGTCTCACTTTTTATAGCTTTGGTGGAATGATAGAGTATCTAAATTCCCTTACCCTTTAAGAAGCATCCCCAATTATTGTACCACCCACCTCGGCATCAATCTACACATCTTAGGTTATTCTAAATTGATCAAGAGTATAGAATTTTTAGGGTAGTGTTCTATGTTCACTAAAATTCCTATGGTGTCCATCACTATGGATGGGGTTAGTTACAATCTTGGATATATTCTGTGAGTTGTTGTGATGTTTTTTTATTGTGGCTAAAACTTATTTTTGGTTGTCACCTAGTTATCATGATTCAAAACATTGTTATCATCTCAGATCCTTATAGCATTAGATATATTTTGTGAGCTACTGTGATGTAATATTTTTTAGCTACAATTAGGTAATCAAAGATATGTATATATATATTTTTTAATAGAAGAAATTGGATACTCATTAACAAAAAAAAAAATCGGAAAGATTATGTATGTAGTTACAAACTATTACAATTAAGTAATTAAAGGTAAATTTAGTGTTATTTAAGAAATGAGAATTATGAGCATTCATCGTTATTGTTCAAGATAAATCATGTTCTATGGAATAATTTCACATATTTAAAAAAAAAAACATGTCTTTTTGGAATAATAAAATAGTTGTAACAAAAATAATATAGAACAAGAAAAACTATGTATATTTGAATGTATGAAAATTTAGATACATTTTATTAAGCAAAATTTTAAAAGAATAACGGTTATAAACAATTAAAAATAATTTTATTAAGTAGTTAGTTTAGATCTATATTATTTATGAGAGGGATCAATTCTCTTTTCACTCTAAAAGAGGTTTTCATATGAAGACATTTGATCCATCTTGGCTCTTGGTAGATCCAGAGTCAAGATTGATCTAGGCCATCTTAATTTCGCTCTTTAAATAAAATATATTCCACATGATTACCATGAGTCAATACCATGGGCTAATACCATGGGCTGTTTTTATAGCTTATTATTATTTTATTTTATTATTTTTATTTTTTATTGTATTTTGACTTAGTTAAAATGCTCATTACATTATGTCAATATTTTTATTTAATTTATTTTTATTTTTATTTTGTGTAATTTGACATAGTCAAAATGTTAAACATGACATTACAACATTTCTATCATACACCTAAAATCAATCTAACTTATTTATAAAATCTATATATATATATATATATATACTTGTGGGTCTAATGGCCTAATACATTTTAATTGTCTAACATTTGATCCAATGGCTCAAACATGGACACATTGGCAGCTAGGAAAGTTGTTTTCAAATAATAAGTCCACCCTTTAAATAAAATACATTCCACATGAATACCATGGGTGAATACCATGTGCTGTTTTTATAGCTTATTATTATTTTTATTTTTTATTGGCTTTTGACCTAGTTAAAATGTTCATTACATTATTTCAATTTTTTATTTAATTTACTTTATTTTTATTTTTGTGTAATTTGACATAGTCAAAATGTTAAAAAAATCGGAAAGAGTATGCTTGTAGTTACAAACGGTTATGTAGTTACAAACTATTACAATTAAGTAATTACAGGTAAATTTAGTGTTATTTAAGAAATGAGAATTATGAACATTCATCATTATTGCTCAAGATAAATCAAGTCGCGTGAAATAATTTCACATATTTTAAAAATTTTCATTATTAATTTAATTTTTTATATATTAAGAAATACTACTCATGAATAATAAAAAAGTTGTAACATAATATAACAGAAAAAACTATGTCTTTTTGTAATAATAAAATAGTTGTAACAAAAATAATATAGAACAAGAAAAACTATATATATTTGGATGTATGAAAATTTACATACATTTTATTAAGTAAACTTTTAAAAGAATAATTGTTATAAACAATTAAAAATAATTTTATTAAGTATTTAATTTAGATCGATATTATTTATGAGAGAGATCAATTCTCTTTTCACTCTAAAAGAGGTTTGCATATAAAGACATTTGATCCATCTTGACTATTGGTAGATCCAGTGTCAAGATTGATCTAGACTATTTTAATTTCACCCTTTAAATAAAATATACTCCACATAAATACCATAAGTCAATACCATAGGTTGTTTTTACAGCTTATTATTATTTTATTATATTATTTTTATTGTTTATTGTATTTTAATCTAGTTAAAATATTCATTACGTTATATCAATATTTTTATTTAATTTACTTTTATTTTTATTTCAATATAATTATAATAATTATTTAACAAAAATTTTATTATAATAAATTCTTAAGAAATAAATTAAATTAAGAACATTCTTATTCTCAAAAACTTTTCACAACACATATTTAGATAAGTTAAATAGCATAAGCAAACATACATTTTTGACAGTATATATATGATAAGCCAACATAACTTTTTGATGTATATAGATTTTCTAAATACATATATTAAAAAAAACATATATGTTATTTAAGTAATGTCAATTTACTTATTAAACATACATATCATTTTCATTTATTTATATTATGAAATACTTATTTCATACATACATATCATTTTTATTTATTTATTTATATCACGAAATATTTAATTTCATAATTTTATAGTTTTTTCTTTATATTTATATATATTATGATAGAATATATTACAATAAAATAATATTTTATTTATATTATAAAATAATTATTTCATGATGATGATGATGGTTAACCTCCACTGATACCAATATTTGGTTTATTGGACCTAAAGAAAAGAGTTATTTAGTTTGATTTAAGATTTTATTTCCATGTTTGAAAAACTTAGAGAGAAGCCTCCCGAGCTCACTATAATTTTGACATCTTAAAAGGCTAGGAAGGTCAGTATTGCAACAAAGATTATGAAATTGAGCTCTAATGTGGTTGTAGGCGGGGCACTCTAAGAAAAAGTGATTTTCATCCTCAATATTCATATTCTCACAAAGATGGCAGATATTTTCCATCCGTGGTGTTTTTGGAACTGTCCAACGATCTGTTTCACTATGGAGCTCATGAGAGTTCATTCTAATCTTAGCTATATTAATTTTCTTCTTTGAGCTACTTAAAACAGAGAAATACTTTTGATCTTCTAGGGTGGGGTTGATGACCTCCTTATAATATCTTAATTTTCTTTTAGCTGTTAGATCTTTCTCACACCACATTTTTTCTTTGAACTTAGAAGTAACAATTTTTTTAATGTTATTAATGTTTTGCAATAAAATATTCTCGTCGATCTCCCAATGGTTTAACCAGGCCCTGGTGTCTATATACCAACCTCTTTTAAGCCTTAGGTGGTTTTGGCTAGAATTTAAAGCTAGCTTAGGAAGTCTATGGTCTCCTATGCTATTGAGTTTGTGATTGTACAACAAGAAGCCTAGTCAAAGCTAGGCTCTCGATAGGGGAAAGACCCACTTCTATAAGGAGAATAGGATAGAGTGTATTGCTTTTAATTTTAAGGTTATACATTATAAAACGCTTCTGGATTTTCTCAATATTTCTCCAGGATTCTCTAGAGATGCTGCAACCCCAAACCTCACATCCATATAAGATAATAGGAGTGACTAATGTTTCAAAGAGGAACTTCTTTTTATCCCACATTACGAGGTTTGTCATTTTACAATTATTTTCAAGACCAAAATAAGCTTTCCACCCCCCATTAATCCTTTTTTGAATGCTATAGTTCCACTTGAGCTTGTGATGAATACCAATTCCTAGGTACTTGTAAGAAGACACCTCCTCCAAGTTACTATTGTCATACATAAAATTAGCATAAGATTCCTTCTTGGATTTGATAATCATAACTTTTGTTTTGCCAGTGTTAACAGACATACCCATTGTAGAGCAGAAATCCTTAAGAAGTCTAAGTTGCTTATCAAGATCAGATGGGCACCTTGCGAGAAGAATAATATCGTCAGCATAGAGAAGAAGGATGATGACTTTCTCAGCTAACATTGTGCCAGCAAATCTTGCTTCCTCTAAACAACCTTCTAGCTTGTCTATGTAAATGCCAAATAGGGTAGGGGAGAGGGGGTAACCTTGTTTAACTCTGATATTACACTTAATATCTTTAGACAACCCCTCATTTCTCTTTAACTTGGCAATTACATTCTCGTATAACCTTATAGTGGCCGCTCTTAACTTGAAAGGAACATTTAGCTCTTCTAATCTATTCCATAGGTTGTTTCTAGGAACCGTATCGAAAGCCTTTCTAAAGTCCACAAAGCAACAGAAGAGATTGGATTTATCATTGCGGCATTCCTCCACAATGATCCTAAGCATAACGAGGTGGTTCGTTGTTGAGTGTTGCCTTCTAAAACCTGCTTGGCCTTTAGCCCGCTTACCTTCACTTTCAAGCCAAATGCTCAACTTCTTTTCCAAAATAATACCATATAACTTGGCTAAGAGAGGGCTGATCATAATTGTCTGATAATTAAAGGGGTTATTTGTATCCCCACTTTTAAAAATAGGGATAATGAGGCTCTGAGTTCAATTTTTAGGGAACCCTTGCTTGACCGCTTTGTTGAAAAGCTTGTGAATGTGGGGGATGAGGACAGGACCTCCAATTTTTAAGATTTACGCCTGGTAACCTTCAATGTCTTTAGCTTTCCCATTTGCTAGGGGTTTAACCCCAAAATCAATGTCTTCTAATGAGAAAACTTCTTTTGTTGTGAGAAGGGTTTCAAAGTTATCCCTGGCATTTGGAGATTCATAAAGCTTTTTAAGATAGGAATTCCAGTCTGTAAAGCAATTTTATTATTATCTTTAGTTTTCCTAGTTAGAATCTACCTCCATAATTTCTTAAGAGCCACCCTAGAGAGGTGTAAGATATTTTCTTGTATTTTACAAATATATTGCCTTTTTTTCCTTTTAGTTAGAGCTTTGTAGATTTTTATCTTGTCAATTTTGAGAGATTCATCAACAGCTTCCTTAATTGCTCTCCTCGCACTTTTACAATTTTTGTCATACCATGGGTTGGTTTTGCTATTTCTTGTATTACTTGAGACTTCAATTGAGAACTTGTTAATAGAATATGAGAAGGTTGTAGTAAAATTATGATAGAGGTCATCTATGTTGTCTATACTAGATAAAGGAAGCAAATTAGTTTTTAATTCATTTAGAAAGAGATATTTTTTATTTTTATCAAAGATTAAGTTTTTTTTACTATAAGGATTATCTTCAATGGGATCTATATGCATGACAAAATTGAGAGTTATGAGTAAAGGCCTATGATCATATTCAGGCTCATGGTCGTCTAAGATGTCAAACTTTATTATTTCATTGTATAAAGGGAGATCGAAAATAACATAGTCTACCACGCTGCTGCCAAGCCCATGGATGCAGGTCATCTGGCTAGAATTGGGCCACTTATTTAGACCGTTGCAAATTATGAGATCCTGAGCACTACAGAGCTTGACTAGCTCCGACCCAAACAAATTATCCCTAAGGTCTTTAGAGCTCCTTTTGTACCGACTAGCCAGAGTAAGGTCTTCGTCTAACCAAAGAGGATTAGGGTTGGAATGATTGCTTAGAAGAATAGCTTGGTTGCTTGAATTTCGAGCATTAAAGTCACCCATTAAAAGGATATTACCTTCATTCCTTAGGCTAGAAATATCATTCTCTAAACCATTGTAAGGACTATTTTTATTTAGATTCTTTTTCTTATAGAAGTTAGAATTAATGGGGGGAAAATAACATATTGATATGTAGGTCTTTTTATCATTAATGTTAGTAATCTCAATCCAACTATATTGGTTGTAAGGGTTGTTTTTATAAATCCTAGCATGGGGGGAGATGTTCTTCTTAATGTAGCAAGTTATGCCCCCAATGCCTCTATGGGACAATCGCTTGTTCCAAATAGACCATAGTGCAAAGCCATCTATGTTAGGGGCCTTAGATTCTTCGTGCTCCCAAGTTTCAACCTGCAATATAATATCAACATCATTTGAGATCCAACTTAGTTTGGGGCCTCTATTCCATGGAAAGCCCCAACAGTTCCAAGAAAGAATTCGGAGCATGTTGAATTGTTATTTATTACTATCTTTTTAGTTTCTATCTCGAATAACGACTTTTCTATTTCTGATTGTTGCCCATTTTCCTTCCTTTCTAGCTTATTTTACCTTTTGAACCTCCTTTCTTAATTATGCTTGATCTTCTGGAATAAGATCTTCATTTATAAATATTCATGTCATTTATAAATATTCATGTTCCTTTTAGACTTGATGTTTTACTAAGTATGTCATACTCATGGTCAATAGAGCTCACCTTTATTCGGATCAGCCTTCCTTTATTCTCAGTTAATTTCCCTAACCTTGTTGCTTCTATGAGACACGTGGTTTCAATTTGTAATCTATTATGTAATTTTGTCTGGGCTATGGCTAAAGTATCTTCGTCTACCTCCTCTTTCAAACCGAAAATTATAAGGTTCAAGGCCCTTTTGTTACGCTCGTGGTCTAATTTGATTAATTTTTTCATTTCATCTTTAATTGGTTTGATATCTTAACTTTTTCTTCTAGTTCTTTAATCATGTCCTTCATGTTAAGACTCTTTATATTATTAGCATCTCTTTGGATGTTTGGTTCGTATCTTGGTTTTGTTTTTCTATGACTTGCAACCTAGTCTCCATTGCCTCCATTTTATTCTCCAATAGTTCTATTTTATTTTCTATTTGTTTTTGGATATTGGTGAATTTGTTTTCCAGCATGGCTTCTAACTGGGTTTGTAGCTTGACTTTTCTTTCTTCTCTACGTTTCTCTAAAGACTTTATATACTCATAAAGGCTTTGTAAAATAACTGTGCTAGGTCTACCTTTGGTAATATTTGGTAGTTGTGGTGAATTATTCATACTTGAGAATATATGAGCAGATATGTATTAAAAAAAGATAAGGAATGTGTGCACCTGAATATCAGCAAACCAGACAATAGACCTCAAGTGCCCAGGTCCGAAAATTTATCGAGAAAAAAATCACAGAATTTCACGGCAGACCCAAGTATTAATTGAGAAAATTTTCACCTCAGAATTCACCACATAATTTTCACTGCAAACCCAAGTATTAATCGAGAAAAATTTCACCTCAAAATTCACCGTAGAATTCTCAGAGCAAACCCAAGTATTAGATATCATTTTCATTTATTTAATTTAGTATTTTTATATTTTTTTCTTTATATATATATATTATGATAACATGTATTACAATCAAATAATATTATATACATATTATGATAAAATATATTATTATATATATATCATGATAATATGTATAACAATAGAATAATATTATAGACATATTATGATAGAATATATTACACTGAAATTTAATATTATATATATAGTTACAGAATATTTTGGAGTTCACCCCTCCTCATATAATAAGTAAACTTCTATTTTACTTGGATAAAACTGCATATAGTGTAACTAAGATTTTTTTGTAAAGATGTTGGCCTTTCGTGCTTTTGTTTTGGATACTTGTTTCTCTGTTATATATATATATATATATATATTCCCAGCTTTACTTTGTTTATATATTATTATCGTCTTGTGATATTTATATATTATTATTAAATTAAATTGTGAATATATATATAGAAAATGTAATTTTTGAAATGTTTTAAGAATATGATACATAAATAATGTCCTTTTGAAATGTAAACATAAAGCAAAATTAATCTTCATCATCTGTTAAAAGTGATATCACAAACATGGAAGAGTGTTGTGCTGCTAAATTTACACTCAAGTTCAGCAATCAAAATCGCCATTAAAAACTACGATAATTTGCGCTCAGGTTCGAATGAAGTTGTCGTCCTAACTTTTCCAAGCTATAAATATGATAATTGATTTGATGCGACTTAAAAAAGACAACTCTACCTTAGCTTTTTGACAAGCTTGTCGAGGGTTGACACGAAAAAACCAGAAGTACATTGGAATATGCAAACAGCAAACCCAGAGAAAGGTCCAGAAAGACGTATGACAATGTCTCATGCAATGCGGGCCAGCAAGAAAACAGCAACGAGTTACAGAGACACGTAGCTTTTTTGTTCGTACCAGCAAACGACGATCAAATGATATTACGTTACGGCCTTTCCTTGAAGAGACATCCGATGAACGTACCATCAAACGCTATTTACGGTCTTTACACGAAGACAGACCCTGGCGCAATTGCCATTCTCCTCGTGTAAAAACGAAAGTTATCCGACAGAGCATTCTAACCATTGTAAGTTTTTATTTTTGAGATAAAAGGTAGTGTTTTAAATTCTGGCAAAATTTCTAATATTTTTTATTATTTAAATTGCATTTTTAAATGTATAAATAAATTCAATTATTTTTATTGATCATTTAAATTATACAAACTAATTATTCCAGAAAATTTCAATGGAAAAAAAAATATAAGATACCACTTATAGTGCAATTTATTCAAACCTACTACATAAACTATCCCAGAAATACAGTTTATTCTTTCACTTTTGTATATTTAGTTTTTAATTGTTATGATTAGAATAGCAAATATTAAGTATATCATGCAGTAAGTTAGCAAGTGAAAATTTGGTTTGTTGTCTTTACATCCTATTCTTTGAATATCTCTTCTTAGTTTTGAATTCCTATGATTTGAATAGTAAATATTAAGTACTATGCAGTAAATCAATAAGTTAAAATGATTGGCTTATTGTCTTTACATCCTCTATTTTGAATATTATTTTATTGTCATCCAAAAAGCAAGATGTAAAGGTAAATATGATCTCTGTTAGACAAGACTATATAAGTCTGGGATTTTAACTTCTCGTGCTTTGCTTTATTATATGCTGGAGAAGTATGTTTTTTCTATTTTTACTTTGACTTGTATGAGGCCTGCTCTACAAGTCTGGTTTTACCGCAGTGTTTGTGTCTTGGGATTTGGTTTAGTTTTTGCTAGAAAAGTATGTTTTCCATTTTGTAATGACTAGTATGAAGCTTGTCCTCTTATATTTGTCCTTTCTAATGGACATTTTGCCTTTTAAATTTTACTCCAGTACCTAATATAAACCAGTGAGAAAAAAAAGAAAAAAAAAACCAATAGTTAACTTACTACATGATACATCATATTTATCTGATCTAAAATTTCCAAATTTTTATAATAAAAAATTCAATTTTGCACAGTAGTATTCTTCTGAGTCAATGGAGGTGTTGACACTGGAGTGACTATTGTTCTGATTCAATGGAGTGTTGGCAATCGAGTAACTTAACTGGGGAAAAATCAAATGGGGAAGACTGTCAAATACCGATATGAGAAGGGAAGCAAGAGAACACAGTTTATTCCCAACAGAGGAAACTCAAAATGATGATAGACGAGGGGATCATGCAACAGTTGCATGTCAACGTGCATGGAGCTCTTTTCAAACGCTTGATTCTCCTGGAGAGGAAAATACTCGCGGTAGTATCAGATTATTCGGATTCCGTATTGAAATTGGAACCATAGTGTAAAATTATTAACAATTTATGCGTATTTAAGGCCGCCCAAAGTAATACGAATTGCATTTATAAAAATTGTTATTATAGAGATTTGATCTATGTCTGCAGCCCTTGAAAGGACTTTGGCCAACCTTGAAATAACTTCGATGAAATTCTGATTTTCAGATACTTATGATAAACCTGTGTTAAACTGTCCAGGGAGAGAAAATCTTTCGGGTCGAGATTCTCAATCTGTTCAAATTATGAGGGTATTCGAAATCAAATATATTTGCTTAAATGATAAGCAAAATATTATGTACTGTTTTTATCATAATATAAAACAGCGTTTTTTTCTTTCTGAAAAAAAAATAAGCAAAATAGTGTTTAGTTTCATGTATAGAATTAAGGCCAGACATTAATTAATTTTATTGTAAGAGATTTCATCTAGGACTAAGGGACTTCAGATTTAATTTTTTTTTCAGTTGATACAGGTTTTGGAGAAAAATTTAAAATTACTTTTGAAGAGTTGTCTATTCAAGGAAATAGCTTAACTACCCATGATATAAAGTATTTGGCTTATAGTTTATTATTTTACATATTATAAATAGATTATATGGTTTTCTTTAAATAATTATGATGAATTAGGTTTTATTTATCTATAACTATAACTAGACAATTGCCCTTTTTCATCATCATTTAATTAATACTTTATAAAAATTATAATCAATATAAAAATTATACTCAATATTAATTTTTGTGATGATGTTTGATCTAAGTTATTTATAAAATTTGATAATTATTTTGATTTATTAGTTAATTATAGTGTTTGATCCAATTACAAATGAAACTTTAGCAATTCCTTTTGACTTAGGTTATAAAGTTGGGTTTTATTATACATTTAGATAAATGGAATATGCAAACAGCCAACCTAGAGAAAGGTCCAGAAAGACGTATGACAATGTCTCATGTAATGCGGGCCAGCAAGAAAACAGCAACGAGTTACAGAGACACGCAGCGTTTTTGTTCGTACCAGCAAACAACGATCAAATGATATTACGTTACGGCCTTTCCTTGAAGAGACATCCGATGAACGTACCATCAAACGCTATTTACGGTCTTTACACGAAGACAGACCCGGGCGCAATTGCCATTCTCCTCGTGTAAAAACGAAAGTTATCCGACAGAGCATTCTAACCATTGTAAGTTTTTATCTTTGAGATAAAATGTAGTGTTTTAAATTCTGGCAAAATCTCTAATATTTTTTATTATTTCAATAGAAAAAAAATATAAAGTACCACATATAGAATTTATTCAAACCTACTACATAAACTATCCCAGAAATACAGTTTTTTCTTTCACTTTTGTATATTTAGTTTTTAATTGTTATGATTAGAATAGCAAATATTAAGTATATCATGCAGTAAGTTAGCAAGTGAAAGTGAAAATTTGGTTTGTTGTCTTTACATCTTATTCTTTGAATATTTCTTCTTAGTTTTGAATTCCTATGATTTGAATAGTTAATATTAAGTACTATGCAGTAAATCAATAAGTTAAAATGATTGGCTTATTGTCTTTACATCCTCTATTTTGAATATTATTTTATTGTCATCCAAAAAGCAAGATGTAAAGGTAAATATAATTTCTGTTAGACAAGACTATATAAGTCTGGGATTTTAACTTCTGGTGCTTTGCTTTATTATATGCTGGAGAAGTATGTGTTTTCTATTTTTACTTTGACTTGTATGAGGCTTGCCCTACAAGTCTGGTTTGACCGCACTGTTTGTGTCTCTGGATTTGGTTTACTTTTTGCTGGAGAAGTATGTTTTCCATTTTGTAATGACTAGTATGAGGCTTGTCCTCCTATATTTGTCCTTTCTAATGGACATTTTGCCTTTTAAATTTTGCTCCAGTACATAATATAAAAAACCAATAGTTAACTTACTACATGATACTTCATATTTATCTGATCTAAAATTTCCAAATTTTTATAGTAAAAAATTCAATTTTGCACAGTAGTATTCTTCTGAGTCAATGGAGGTGTTGACACTGGAGTGACTATTGTTCTGATTCAATGGAGTGTTGACAATCGAGTAACTTAACTGGGGAAAAATCAAATGGGGAAGACTGTCAAATACCGATATGAGAAGGGAAGCAAGAGAACACAGTTTATTCCCAACAGAGGAAACTCAAAACGATGATAGACGAGGGGATCATGCAACAGTTGCATGTCAACGTGCATGGAGCTCTTTCCAAACGCTTGATTCTCCTGGAGAGGAAAATAATCGCGGTAGTATCAGATTATTCGGATTCCGTGTTTAAATTGGAACCCTAGTGTAAAATTATTAGCAATTTATGCGTATTTAAAGCCGCGCAAAGTAATACGAATTGCATTTATAAGAATTGTTATTATAGAGATTTGATCTATGTCTGCAGCCCTTGAAAGGGCTTTGGCCAACCTTGAAATAACTTCGATGAATTTCTGATTTTCAGATACTTATGATAAACCTGTGTTAAACTGTCTCAGGGAGAGAAAAACTTTCGGGGCGAGATTATCAATCTGTTCAAATTATGAGGGTATTCGAAATCAAATATCTTTGCTTAAATGATAAGGAAAATAGTGTTTAGTTTCATGTATAGAATTAAGGCCAGACATTAATTAATTTTATTGAGATTTTTTTTTTTTTTGATTGATACGGGGTTTGGAGGAAAATTTAAAATATTTTTTAAAGAGTTGTCTATTCAAGGAAATAGCTTAACTACCCATGATATAAAGTATTTGGCCTTTAGTTTATCATTTTACATATTATAAATATATTATAGGGTTTTCTTTAAATAATTATGATGAATTAGGTTTTATTTATCTATAATTACTAGACAATTGCCCTTTTTCATCATCATTTAATTAATACTTTATAAAAATTATAAAATTATAATCAATATTAATTTATTAATTTTTATGATGATGTTTGATGTAAGTTATTTATAAAATTAGATAATTATTTTGATTTATTAATTCATTATATTGTTTGATACAACCACAAATGAAACTTTAGGAATTCCTTTTGACTTAGGTTATAAAGTTGGGTTCTATTATACATTTAGATAGATGTAATATCTTTGTAATTAGGGGATTTTATGAAAAGCAATTTTATTTATCTACTTTATAGTTTTCATTTTTGTCATATTAATTTATTTTTTTACTGTGGGAAAGAAGGAGAGAGATATTTACTCTTTACTCTTTTAACTTATTTTTTTTAAATACTTGAACTTGTTAATATTTTCAATTTCTCTATTTTTCTTTTAAACTAAGTTATAATAGTGCTTTTAACAATTATCGATATCTTGGGTGATGTCTTCCTCCACTATCTTTAAATGATTTTTCTTTAGCCCAACCTCTTTTAATTCAAATTTTAGGGAAGTGATAGAAATTTTATAAGAATTAATGAGGCTTTGTACATTAAATATTGGATTTTAGCCTTATCCTTCATGGAAGCAAGCAAGTTGATCTTCTAAAAGGAAGATGGGATAATATGTATTGCACTTATTTTTAAGGTTATTTATTATAAATTTATTTTCAATTTATTCCAAGGGCATATTGAAGAACATATATCAGTATTGGGTTCTAAAATTCCCTCTAAAAAGAATTCGACACCCATTAAGCCTTCAGAAGGCTCTACTATGACTCATGAAGATGAAGAAACATAACATGAGATATCAAAATTACAAGAGCAAGTGCACCAAATTTCGGTATCGCAAAGAGAAACAAAAAATGAAATGGAAGTTTTGAAGAAAGGTGTGAAAACTAATATGGATGGTTTGAAGAAAGGCATGTAAGCTAAGATGAATGGTTTGGAAGCTAAGATGGATGGCATGGAAGTGGGCATGGAAACTAAGATGGATGACATGGAAGCTAAGATCGATGAAAAAAAGAAAGACAACATGGAAAACATGAAGAATGATCTAAAAGTAAACATCAAAGGTTTGGGAAAGTTGATACAAGAAATGTTTCCTAATGGCAAAAAGATAGTAGAGGAAACTCATGATGAGAACAAAATAAATGTTAGTCGTGATTTCATAAACT
The DNA here is from genome assembly GCA_034641835.2 of Pinus albicaulis. Classification (NCBI taxonomy): domain Eukaryota; kingdom Viridiplantae; phylum Streptophyta; class Pinopsida; order Pinales; family Pinaceae; genus Pinus; species Pinus albicaulis. Next base: position 1,592,044,662 of record CM076575.1, on the reverse strand, counting down.
CTAATGTTGGATGGAAGAACCACCATATTCCAAAGATGGATACGAGGAAGTTTGATGGCAAGGACTCTGTAACATGGATACTACAGATGGAGCAATATTTTGATCTCAATAATGTGCAAAACACACAAAAGGTATGCATTGCAACTTTACATTTAGAACAAAATACATTTGTATAGTATCGATGGCTTTGCTCCTGTAAAAAAATTGTCACTTGGTCAATTTTTACGGAGGAAATGATAGCACATTATGAGGATAAAGAGAGAAACACCTTCTTTAGCCAATTGATAAATCTAAAACAAAAGGGTTTAGTAGCGGAGCACATTGAGGACTTAACAAAAATTGAATATAAGGGTAACTAATATTCCAGAGGAACACATGATTGATGTCTTCATAGGGACTTTAAAGGATAACATCCAACATGAAGTTCGTGTTTGGGAACCTGATTCATTGGAGAAGGCATTCAGGTTGGCAAGAAAAATTGAATGTAAAATTATGGCGACAAGGAAGCCTATCACACATATATAAAGATGGAAGTGTTGCTACTCCTAAACTTCCACAACCTACAAGGTTGACACCACAACAATTGGAAGAAAAAAAAGAAAAAGGGCTTTGCTACAGTTTTGATAGAAAATACACTAAAGGTCATAAGTGCACTGAGAAGAAATTATTTTACATAGATTGTGAAGAGGAGGAAAAAAATGAAGAAGAAATTTCAAAAGTAGAGGATATACACCAAGAAGAAACCCTAAAAGAAGAAGAAATGAGTTCAACCATATCATGTAATGCATTGGAAAGAATCACCACTCCTCAAACTCTCAAGATAGAAGGACATATCAAGAAGAAAAAGGTAATAGTGTTGATTGATTCGGGTAGTACCCATAATTTTATTCATTGTAAGGTAGCCAAGGAATTTAATTGTTTCCTATACCCAACACCAAAATGTTAAGTGATGGTTGCAAATGGAGGAACTATAAATTGCTCTGGAAAATGCCATAATATCAAGCTAGCCATGGGGGAATATGTATTGAATAGTCCAATGCTTTCCATCCCAATGGGAGGTGCTGATGTTGTACTAGGAGTACAATGGTTACAACCTTTGGGGACGGTAGCTTTTAATTTTCAGGAACTTTTCTTGAAATTTTTTTCAGAAGAAAAGGAAATCGATTTATGGGGTATCGCAAGGAAGCCAGGAAAGATAATAAGCTCTAATGTCATGAAAAAGCTTCTGAAGAAAGAAAAATAGGGCGTAATTGCACAATTATGCTCACTAGAAGTTCCAACATCAAAATCATCTATTTCTCCAGATCTCCAAAAAGTCTTGGACAATCATTCCAAGGTGTTTGATACTCCCAAAGGACTCCCACCTATTCATGATCATAATCATGCTATTCATTTGATTCTAGGAAGTGTTCTTCCAAACACTAGGCCTTATAGATATCCTTATGTCCAAAAGACCAAAATTGAACGTATGATTGAAGAAATGTTAGAGGCTAGTATAATTCAATCTACTCAAAGTTCTTTCTCTGCTCCAGTAGTATTGGTGCACAAGAAATATGAATCATGGCACATGTGTCCAGATTATAGGCAGCTCAATAAGCTCACTATTAAAGATAAATTTCCCATTCCTGTGATTGATGAATTATTGGATAAATTACATGGAGAAATTTATTTTACCAAGTTGGATCTTCGTTCAAGATATCACCAAATTAGAATGAAGACTGAAGATATTCTAAAAACAACATTTCGAACTCATGAGGGTCATTATGAATTTTTGGTCATGCCTTTTGGCCTTACCAATGCACCTTCTACATTTCAAGGGTTGATGAATTCCATTTTCAAACCATTCCTTAGAAAATTTGTGCTAGTATTTTTGATGATATGCTAATCTACAACAGGTCTTGGAAGGATCATGTTCTACATGTTGACAATGTGCTCAAACTATTGGAGGAGAAACAATTATATGCAAAAACATCCAAATGTTTTTTTGGAGTACAAGAGGTGGAATATCTGGGTCATATTGTATCTCATGAGGGTGTTAAGGTAGACCCTAACCAAATTAAATCCATTAAGGAAGGGAAAGTCCCCACAACCATAAAGCAGCTGAGCGAATTTCTCAGGTTAACAAGGTATTATCACAAGATTGTTAAGAATTATGGGAGAATAGCATCACCTCTAACAATATTATTGAAGAAAGATGCATTTTCATGTAATCTTGAAGCAACTAAGGCCTTTGAAAATCTTAAAGAGGCAATGTGCCTAGCACCAATCTTAGCTACACCAGACTTCACAAAAACCTTTATTGTGGACTGTGATGCCTTAGGAAATGGAATTGGTGTTGTTTTAATGCAAGAAGGAAGACCCATTTCTTTTGAAAGTCGTTCAATCAAAGGAAAGTATTTACAAAAGGATATTTATGAGAAGGAAATCTTGGCAATACTACATGCACTAAAGAAATGGAGACCTTACCTAATGGGAAGACACTTCAAGGTAAATACTGATCATGATAGTCTTAAATACTTTTTGGAACAAAGACTATCTTCAAAAGAGCAGCAAAAATGGGTCACAAAGATGTTGGTTTATGACTTTGAAATCGTCTACAAAAAAGGGAGGCTAAATGTTGTTGCAGATGCACTCTCAAGAATGGATGAAGAGGTGGAATCATTACTTTGTGCCATTTCAATTATCCAACTAGATTGGATAACCGAAGCAAGGGATGAATGGAAGAAGGACGAAGAAGTGTGGACTCTCATTCAAAAGTTGCAGCAAGATCCTAGTACATATAATACATTTAGTTGGAAAAATTATTCCTTATGGTACAAAGATTGCTTATATATTTGCAAGAATTCCCAACTACAACAAAATATTCTTTTGGAATTGCACACTTCTCCTTTAGGAGGACACTCGAGATTTTTAAAAACTTACCACAGGGTAATGAAAGAATTTTTTTGGGATGGCCTTAAATCTGATATTCAAAATTTTGTGGCAGAATGTTTGGTTTTCCAGCAAAATAAAGTGGAGACAATTAAGACCCCGGGTCTTCTACAACATTTATCCATTCCAGGTCAACGTTGGGAGGAGATTTCAATGGATTTTATCACAGGTTTACCTAAGTCCGAAAGAAGGAGTGTCATCATGGTGGTAGTTGATAGATTTACCAAGTATGCACACTTTCTGCATTATCTCATCCATTTAAAACGAGTATAGTTGCTACTACATTTATGGAAACAATTCAAAAGCTACATGGAAACCCGAAGATTATTGTAAGTGATAGAGATCCCATTTTTACAAGAAATTTTTGGATGGAATTATTTTCTTGTTTAGGTACTCAACTAGCTCATAGCTCATCTTATCATCCTCAATCTGATGGTCAAACAGAGATAGTGAATAAAGTTTTGGAAGGATATCTTCATTATTTTGTATCTGATAAGCAATCACAATGGGTCAAGTGGTTACCTCTGGTTGAATGGTGGTATAACACTTCCTTCCATACTACAGCAAAAATGACCCCATTTATGGCACTTTATGGATATCATCCACCATCCATCACATCTTCTTTAAGGTAAAATTCCAGGGTTCAAGCAGTGGAGGATCACATCGAGCATCAACAAGAATTTCTCCAACTCTTAAAGGATAATCTAAAAATTTGGTACAAATAATATGAAACAACAGGCAGATCAACATCGTAGTGAGATAATTTTGATGTGGGAGACTAGGTATTTTTACGGCTACAACCATACAAACAAATTTCCCTCAAGAAAGCTAAGAAGGATAATAAATTATCACCAAAGTACTATGGTCCTTACAAGATTTTGCAAAATATTGGTACTATGGCATACAAATTGGAGCTTCCTACTTCTTCGCGAGTGTATCCAGTTTTCCATGTTTCATGCTTAAAAAAGGTTACAGGGGACAAACTTCTAGTTCAAACAATATTACCAGAACTTGATGAGGAAGGAAAAACCATATTGGAACCTGAAGCAATCACGGAAACAAGAACTTGACAGCTACAAAATCGTTAAATTTCAAATTATCTCATCAAATGGAAGAACTTACCCATGAAAGATTCTACATGGGAGGATGAGAATTTTATACAAAAGCACCCGGAGCTACTCAAGCATTGAGGACAACACCTTTTTGAAGGAGAGGAGCATGTTAGGTTCTTATATTACTAGTATAGTCCTTTATTGTTGTTAGTGTAACCTCCTTATTATTATTGGTGTACCCCTATAACCCCCATATTGTTATTATTGTCCCCTTAAATTATTATTGTTAGGTCGGCTAGGATTACATTGTGGCCCCACTAGGATTACAGTGTGGCTCCATGGGCTCCTATATATATAAATGAGGTTTTTTCATTTGTATCATCCAAGAAATTTCATTCATGTAATGCCTTGGAGGTTGCTCCCTTGAAGTGGCTTATTTCTAAGGCGTTGATATCTCTTTTCTTCTATTTTTGGAGCTGGTTTCACAACAATTTATTACTACAACAGCACAACTCATACCCATGGAGTTAATTGGGATAACAAGGGTATGGAAAAGGACCTTATTTTATCCCAAAACCAAAGTTTTTCATATTTATGTATAGTTTTCTCAGTATTAAAATATATTTTCCAATGTTAGTTGATTACTTTTTCAACACTACAATTCCAATTTATCTTGTGATGAAAATGAAATATTTATATAAAAGGTTACAGAAGTGGGAGGGGTACGTATCAATCCTAAAGAAAATTTAAAGTTGAGCCATTTTTTTGGGCCTAAGGCATACTTCCAATAAATATGCATAATTATGGAAAGGCCCTTGTGGTGAGTCGTGGTATTGCACCAAGAGTGCTACAACTCCCAGGGGTTGCGCTACTTTACTTTATCAACTCAGGGTTTGTACAAAGTTGGAGGTGACAGTGCTATATACACAACAGATGCATTTTGTTCATGTCATCCTCTTCTGCTTTACGAAAGGGTGTTATTTCTTAAACTATGATAAAAACTAAAAAGTAAATTTCTCTAAGGAAATGACAAAAGGGAAACTAACTTAATTTGCAGACAGGAAATGACAGAAATGAAACTAATTTAATATGCAGAAAGGAAATGAAAAAAAGGAAAATAAATTAAATTGACGTAAAGAAATTACAGGAAGGAAACTAAACTAAATTTCTGAAAAGAAATTACAGGAATTCAAATAATTTAATTTGTAGAAAAGGAAATGACTAAAAGGAAACTAAAATAAGTTACACCTAGCTATGCCAATTGGCTAAACACACCCTACTTATCTTCTAATCTATTTACCATGCTATCATGCTTCTAACCATGCAACTATTCATGATAAAATAAACATGAAAAGTGTGGCTTGCAGTTTGGAGGAAAACGGGCTAAAGGTGCTAATGGAGGGCTCAACACATGAAACAAGGCTTAGAGGTGGAAAGAGCGGGTTTAAAATTTATTAAAGCCTTATTATGGTGCAAAAAATTCTTTGGAGTGGAATGATTTAAAAAGTGTGTTGGTGGAGTTGCGATGGAGGGTGATCGAAATCAATGTTTGGAGCAATAAAGGTTAACAGGAACAAACCGAAAAGTGTGATTTGTGATGTGCGATGCGGCTGATGATGTGGTGGTCAGATCGATGGAAAAGTATAGAGCGATATCGCAATTGGCAGAAAGGAGTAGTAAGTGTTAACGAAAAAAAGAAAAGGTTGCGAAATGTGATTGTGAAAAGGTAAAAACTGTGAAGTGCGAAGTGCGATGGGCCAAAAGCTGTGATTTGTGATTTGCGATGTGCTAAAAGTTGCAAAGTGCGAAATGCAATATCGAAGTTCGCAATATCACAAAGTTTGAGGGGTAGCAGAAGTGTTGTATAGAAAAAGTTGTGAAGTGAGAACTACACTGGGTGACGTAGCGGTGTGACTGAAGGAAGAGTACAGAGAATATCGCAATCAGTTTCGGGAGTGGTAAGTGTTAAAGGAACCAAATAAAAACTATGATTTTCGATTTGCGATGGGGATAAAAACTATGAAATGAGATTGCGATAGGGATAAAAATTGCGAAATGTGATTGTGATAGGAATGATGTGGCGGAATGCTACAGTGATGTCATAATCGGTGGTTGGGGTTCGTAAGTCTTAAAGGGAAAAGGAAAAGGTTGCAAAATGCGATTGCGATGTGCGATGTGGCGAGGTTATTGCAATCGACATTTGGAAGTGGTAAGTCTTCAAAGAAAAAGGGAAAAGGTCGCCAAGCGTGATTTACAAAGTACGATAGCGAGAGATTCAAGGAGAAAAGGCGAAGGCCAAGTTTTAATGGTTTTTAAGTGTTTTGCATTAAACGGGGTAAGGCAATCGTGACCAATAGAAAAAAAGGAATAAGGCGGGCTAAAGGGTTTAAGCACTTTTAGGGAAAAAAGGTGGGTGCAGAAGTTAGAATAAGCAAAAGAAAAAGAGGGAATGGATGGTGTAAAAAAAATTCTCAGGTTGTGAATACAGAGATGGAAAATGAAGCAGGGAAACACCATGGAGATGCTCTCATGTTTTAGTAATAATTTCCGCAATTAACCTGTTAACTCATGCGTAAAGAAATAAACAAATGCAAATAAATGCAGTGCAAAGGAAGACTGAAAAATGGTAATGCAACTCTACTTCTAATATCATAAACATTGAACGAAAATCAATTTTTTTGGGTCTGTGGGAAGGGTCGGCCTCCTCGAGCTCTATTGACAGAGATGAGAAGGGGGTCTTGATCCACAACTTTTTCGTTTTTCTCCTCTATTCTATTACTCACAAGAAAACGAAACCTACAACAGCAAAATGAAAGAAAAACTAAACAACAATGAAACATAAACAAAATTATCATAAGTGGAACTAATGAAATGACAGGAAGCAGAGAAAAAAATACATGAGAGGTTGAGACATGTGGATTGGGCCCTAACCCACAAGCCTAGCTCTCTTAAACTTAAATCAATAAAATGAAACCAATCTACTCATTTCATAAAAGAATAGCCTCATTCATTTCTGAAAGTTTGATCACTGAGTAAAATAATAAAAATCTCAATAGCTTACAACAAAGTTTCAACGACCCCTCCTAGCTCTAGCTTTTCTCTATTTATTCTATAAGGCAGCTACCAACATCTCCGTAGAAAATAATGATTGAGTCGACTTGACTCCAAGTAAACAAAGATTGATTTCACTCCTCGATGAGTTGTTTGGCTACCTTTGGAACTTGAATTGCTGGAGAGAATCCTTAGGGTGATTGAGTCCACTTGACTCCAAGTAAATAAAGATTGAGTGCACTCCTCTTTGATTTTCTTGGCTGCCTCTGGAACTCGAGTTGCTGGAAAGAATATTTGGGGTGATTGACTCCACTTGAATCCAAGTAAACAAATATTGAGTTTCTTGGCTGCCTCTGGAACTCGAATTGTTGGCTCCTCCAAATATTTATGATAAAATCCTTATAAAAATTCTTAATAATTAATGATTTTCTACACTCAACCTCATATTAAGCACTCAGAGTATGTTAGCCTTAATAACCACCTATACTAGCATCATAAAACCAAATAATAATAAAAAAGAAATAAAAAAAGATCTATGAAGGAAAAAAGGTGACCATTAACCCCTCCAAATATGTCTAATGATGGAGCTCATCATCACCCCCTACTAAATGGTTGCTCATCCTCTGAGAAAATAATCCTCCTCCTCTATTTCCTTCAAGGATTTGACATCCCCCCTGATTTCATGAGCAAGAAGTGTGGGAGTCTCCTCAAGGGGGGGTAAAAAGCATTATTCTTTTCTGCATTCTCCCATTCTCTATATTGTGCATCTGTGTCCTTTTCATCATTCACCCCCAACAACAAAGGCAGGTTGAGCTTTAGTCCCAACCATTGGATCCTTTTGGCCTGCATGGCCCTCTTGTATAATGGTGCCCTTTCCAATGCACCCCTCAGTCTTTCTAGAGTATGGTATTCCCTATTCTTGAGGCTATGAGGGAGGTTGTTCCATCTTCTCTGGCTAGCCATAATGCACTTATCTTCTATCTTCCTCAAAACATCATCAAAGTGGCCTATTACCTATGTTTGAGTCTGAAGGTAGCTTTCAACTAGTTTAGGGTCCCTTTCAATCTCTCGACAACTAATGATGACTCCTCTTGGGCTAAACAACTCTGGTCTGATATGTAAGGGTTCTATATTTCTTCCTCTCATGACCCTCCATATCTATTTTGTTCTAGTGTCCTCATTCATCATCCGAGATACTAAAGCCATCAACTACATATCCCCCATTGTAGGATTGGAGTCCCAAGTATCCAGATTTTTTAGCACAAGGTTATGCACATAAAACTATTCCATCTTTTATTGATCAACCATGTTAGCTTGCTTGTAGAAATCCATGAATTTCCTACAATATTGGAAAGGTAGGGATCCATGGGAGGCTATATTTTTTATTTGAAATAGGGGCCATTACTCCTTGAGGTACACAACATATGATTTAGAAGGGAATCTGTGTTGAAGGGCTCTATACATAAGTCTACCATGGTGGCTACTTGCTACCCTTTTTGCTACAATCGCTTCTTTAGTGCTACATTATTTGCTTGTGCCTTTTGCAGCTGCTCCTTCAAAACTGTTTCTTCGATTATTTCCTCCTCCCTTGATGGTTCTTCAATGATAGTTAGGCTCGTGGGAGGATTTTATGTCTCTCTCTGACTTATCCTATAACTCTTGTCAATTCTGAAAGGCATATAGGTCTACCTTTTTCTATTTGCGCTCAGAGGACCTAAGGTGGCAACTACCTCTTTGTCCGGAGGGGATGTGGTGTTGTGCTGTGAGTCTGTTTCTTGCTCAATTTATGCTACCTTTATGACTTCTATTTCTATTTTAATTTCTTTCATTTCTCCTTGGCCCTATGTCTCCTCCTCTTCTTCTTCTTGTTCCTTATCTAAGGCTAGGAGAAAAGATTCCCATGGTCCCTTGCTACTGTGTCTGATATGCAGTATACTTTGGAATCTAGCTCGACTACTGATGATGTTATTTTATTGCTGTTGTTGTTGCACATTGTTCAAATACACAACCCACTCTTGGTATTGTTGTGATTTGGGCTCCCTTCAGTCTCTTTCCCTCAAAAAATCTCAATTCACTGGTTTGGATGAGACGAGATCTCTTTTTATTAGATTGCACAACTAATTTTGGAACGCTTATGTAACTCAACCTCAGCTCCAATTTCCATTAGATACCATTGTTTCCTTCTCTCTATTAACTGTTTGATACTGTGTGTCTCCTCCCCTCATTCTCCTCTACTCCACTTGATTTAATTTTTATCTTTAACATGCCTAGGTGGCATGACTTTGCAGTTCTCCCCAGTCATATTTCACGATGGTGGCCAAGCTAGATGGCCACCTTTCTGCCCCTTAAACTCTAAGTCTGCAAATTTAATTATTTCCAACTATTATGGATGCATAGCGAGGGGTGAGAAGTTATAAATGAGTTTACCTGTTGTTTTCAAGCCATTTAGTGGAGCTGGAATTTGGAGACAAGCCTCTTATATGTTGTTTTCTTCCTTATTTCCCTGTTTTCTGAGTGAGCAGCTTGCTGAATGAGAAACTCTCTAAGTGAGTTGCTGATATTTCTTGATGTTTCTTCCTTTTCTAGATGTTGTGTGGGGGTGCTCTAGGTGCCATGGGTGGCACTCTTGTCTTTCATGGGGTCTGCTTTATCAAATCCTCTCTTTGTTTTTTCATGTTGTTTATGAACATATTTTTTCATTGTAGGAATTCCCTAATGTCTGTAGCAGCCTGTGTTGTGCTTTCCTTGCTACATTGTGCTCAGGAATGGAGGAATGTGGTGTATGGAGGTGAAGGAGGGAGTTATGAAAATGAATGGAGTGAATGATGGGATGGATGGTAAAATAGAAGAAGGGAAAAGAGATGAATTTTTCCCTGTGTTTCTAGAAACCATTAATAACCTGCAAAACAACAAACATAGAAAACACAAAGATATATATATATATATATATATATATATATATATATTGAAATAAAGTGGGCTGCCTCCATGGAGGTTTTCAAACAACAAACTTTCCTTCGGCGCCTCAGAGAGGTTTTCACCCATGGTCTTTATTCTCTTTTTCTTTTTCTTTTTTTTTTAAATTTTTTTCCATTCCTCTTTCTTTGTTTTTTAGGAGGTGTGAGAAACTATAGAGTTTCTCATCACATATACCTATCTTCTTATTGAATTTATGAACTCTGCCTTTGACAAAGGCTTCTTGTATATTTTAATTCTGTGACCATTGACAAACAAGGGGATTCCTTCCTCATCTATGGTTTTGATTTGAGCTGCACCATTATCAAAACATTTTTCCACTATGTAAGGTCCCAACCATCTTTTCATCCATTTGCCTCTGAAATATTTAAACCATGAATCATACAATAGCTCCCAATTCTCTTCTTAGAATGTCTTTTCTTTGATTTTCTTGTCATGCCAGATCTTCCTTTACAGTTGAACTACCTCTGTGTGAAGAAGTGCTTACATTCTAAACTCATCTGATCCATTTATTTGCAGCAACCTCTCTTTTTGGGCATTATATAGATCTAGATTTAATTCTCCTTCCATTCTTAAAGTATTGAATTCAAACTCAATTTAAAGTAGAACCTTCTTACCATAAACTAGTTCATAGGGAGTGAATCCTTTTGTTGTCTTCCAAGTAGTGTTGTAGGCCTAGGTAGCTTCTACCAATATGTCTGCCCAATATTTTCTTCTGCTTCTCACAACCTTGGTGAGGATGTTCTCTAAAGCTTTGTTATTTACTTCTACTTGGCCATTCACCTGAGGGTAATAGGCAGTATAAGTTCTATGCTTAATCTTGTGCTTCCTCAAAATATTCTCAATGAGTTGAGAGGTGAATTGTTCTCCCTGATCAGTGTCTTTTGTCCGGATGGTGGATCGATAGGTCCAACAAATTCCATGCCCCACTTGTCAGATTACTCAAGAGCCGCCTGAGAGTGCAAATGCATCTCATCCCTTTGCGTGGGTTTCTCCATCCTTTGGCACTAGTCACACCTGCAGGTGCATCTTTGGGAATCTTGGTGAAGGGTAGGCCAATAGTATCCTACCTACAAAACTTTGTAAGAAGTTCTCTTTGCGGTAAAGTGGCCTCCAGATGGGTTGTCGTGATATGTAGAGAGGATATCAAAAACTTCTTCCTCCCTCACATATATCCTTAAGATTTGATCAAGGCCTAGCTTGAAAAGGTTTCCCCAATCCATGTGAAAGGGGTGCTTTTTCTGATGATTCTGATCCTCTCCCTGAATGAAATATTAGGAGGGAGTCTCCCAACAACCAAATAGTTGGCTATATCATAAAATCATAGCGAGAGTGTTGATATAGCAAATAGATGCTCATCTGGCAGCTAGTCATCCACCATTCCTTCTTCACCTGTGGGGAGAGCTAACCTAGACAAAAAATCTGTAACAACATTCTCCTTTACAGGTTTATCAACAATGGTCAAATAAAATTGATACAAAATTAACAACCATATAATTATCCTAACATTAACATCCAGTTTGTTCATTAAAAACTTGATGGTTGCATTGTCAGTGTGAATGAATGTCTGATATCCAGTTACATACTGCCTAAATTTGTTCAAATCATGGATAATGGCTAACATCTCCTTCTCAGTAATAGTATAATTTAGCTTAGCCCGAGACAATTTCTTGTTGATGAAATAAATGACATAAGGGATTTTGTCCTCTAATTTTCCTAATTATGCCCCTACAACTTTGTCGGATGCATCAGCGTGTATGTGGAAAGGAAAAGTCCAATTTGGACCTCGAAGGATGGGGACAATAGTCAACCTTCCCTTAATGAGATCGAAAGCCTCTTGACAAGGGCCAAACCAAATAAACTCAGAATCTTTGGCCAGTAACCCAAATAATGGAAAAGCCATCTTGTTAAAATATTTAATGAACCTTCTATAGTAACCAGCTAAGCCTAAGAAAATCCTGACATATTTCTGCCATTGAGGAGCAAGTACCCTTTTGATGATAGTGATTTTGCTTAGATCTACCTATATTCCTGCTTGGGATATGGAGTGTCATAATACAACCCCTGCTTTCTTCAGGAAATCACACTTTTCTGGGCTCAAGGAGAGATGCAACTCAATGCACCTTCTTAGTACTTTACCCAAATTGGAGAGAGCTTCCTAGAAGTCATCCCCATATGGTGTGAAGTCATCCATGTATATTTCAACAAAGTCATGGAGTAACTCTAAAAAGATGCTTAGGACATCTCTTTGGAAGGTAGCTAGTGCATTTCACAACCCAAAGGGTAGGACTCTATAAGAAAAGGTACCTCAAGGGCAGGTGAAAGTAGTCTTATCCTGGTCTTCAGGGCTGACTTGAATCTAATTGTACCCACTGAACCCATCTAAGAAGGAAAATAACTTCTTCCCCACAAGGCCATCCAGGACTTCGTATATAAAGGTCAAATGGAAATGGTCTTTCTTGTTGGCTTTGTTAAGTTCTCGATAGTCAACACAAATTCACCACTTCCCATTCTTCTTTGGGACTAGGACAAGAGGGGATACCTACTCACTATCGGATATAGGATATATGAACCCTACATCCAATAGTTTTTGCAACTTTTCTTTGAATACGTCCTTCAGAGTCAGGTTCATCCTTCTTTGGGGTTGTCTCACATGCTTGCATCCTTCTTTGATGTAAATGTGATGTCCGCATACTAAAGGATGCACCCCTTTCATGTCCTTGTAACCCCAAGAAAATGCTTCACGATTTTCTTTCAAAAGCTGGAATAGATGCTTCTCTTCTTCATTCAAGAGGTTTCAGTTGAGTTTTAGAGATTTGGATGGGCCAAACTCAGTTTCCTTGGTGGTTATGGAGGTTGAATCAACTAAGTTAACTTCCATCCAAGGTTTGATTTTAGACTCTTTGACTACGGTTTCGAGAGGAATGTTAGTGGAGGACTGGTTTTGAATGGCATGGTCAATGAGTTCATCTTCATCAAGCTACCCCCCTCTAAGAATAGTATCTACGGTACACATAGGGGCAATGTTATATAAATCATCTTCTTCATCCTTTGTTACACTGAAAATTGTCACCATGAAGTTTTAGTACTCTCTTAGAAGTCTACAACATCAAAGTTCCTAAAATCAAGCCTTCAAATTGAGAGAAAAGCTCATAAAAGTCTTAAAAACACTTGTACCACACTTTCTCTTAACATTGCCTGCAGTGCCACACCTTTTTGTTCTAAATCATGTGGAGCTAAATGCACTTTTTCTTCATTAAGGGTGCATACCCCTGTAAAAGGTGAAATGAAGGAGGAAAGTAACATTTAGAAGCCTAGCAGTCAAATCTGGAAGCTTCTAGAAGAAATTATCCAGTCAAAGGTTCGATCCTATCATGAATGTTCATTCCTCCATTATAGGAGCCTACACCTTGGTTTATGGAGCTCAGTCCCTTAAAAAGAGCATTCTATCCCCTCTTATGTGGAGCTATAACCTCCTCTATTTTCCTATAAATTGAAGCTATAGTGCAACTTCAAAAGGAGTTAGTGAGTTAGACTTTGAGAATTTTTGAGGAGAAATGCTATATAAACTCAGACTCTCTTAACTGGTCATTATGTGGGAATGATTACACACCCATGTGCATTTTAGCTAAGAGAGTGTAAAGCTTGTCAGAGTAAAGGAAACACCTGTTCCGGACCCCAGGAAGGCATGTACGACATCAAGGCGGACACTGTTGTAAGGCTCTTTCTTCATTAAAGTTAATATGAATGAATATCGTTTTCTCAATGAGTTCAAGTAGCTTTTTTATCATGTTTTATCAATGAGTTATTTAATTAATTAGCTTATTTCTTGAATTCCTTGATCATCTTGATAGATATATAATTCATGAATTAGTTTATCCTATGCAAGTGCTATTGATTTTTTCCATGTTTATGATTGCAGATCTTTGAAGATTACTCTTTCAAGCAACTGGAAAGAATATCATTTCGAATAGCACTGGACTACAGGTAGGTCTTCAAAACCTCCGTTGCAGCTAATTATGAATTGAATATTATCTAGAGAAAATAGTTTTTGTTTGTCTGTTTGTTGCTAGCTGTCTGTAGGACACTTAGGAGGTTTGTCTTGTCTGCAATAACAACTTATCCATCCAACAAAATGGTGACTCTGTTGGGGAATGGATCTTGAATTTTGATTTCTTTTATTTTTGACTTGTGAATTTATTTTTTCTGACTTTGATTAGATTATACTGGCTTGGGTAGTTTATCCCTATAGAATCCCTGAAAATGTTTGGCAGATTTTTATTTTTCTCTTAGTTTTCTGGTATCCACACTTTTCTTTTAGAAACAATGCGAGAATCTTTGCTCTTTTCTTTTGTATAGATAGTGCGGGACCACACCTGTTTACATTGAAGCCTACAGACCCTGTGAAAATTTTTAGAAAACCTTAAAATTCTATTTTCTGGATTAGTTTGTTAGATTCTCAGTGTATACCCAGACTTGTATTTTCTATCATAAAGCTTTACTTAAGAGTTTATTTCAGTATTTTTAAGTTTTGAATTATTTTCTGAAAGATCCTCATGTTATAGCGATTTTTGCTTTATCCTTATCCCACTCAAAGATTAGAAGCCTTGGTATACCTTTAGATCACTGGTATTTCCTTGCTTTCTTGCTAAGTTTGACTTTATAGCAGAAATTGTTTTATGAGATTTAGATCCCATTTTCTCATTTGCAAATCTTAAAAAAAAAACTTTTGTTAATAAGTTTGGAATTTCACTTAAAAAACCATAATTGGATGTTTTTTGAGTTCTTGCTAATCTAAGCAAAGAATTTCTTAGTTAGTTAAAAAGCTAAGAAAAAAATCCTCAAAATATTTAAAGTTTTAATTCAGATTTAGTCTTTATAATTTTTAGATCTCAAAATTAGTTTTTTTAGTTTTTAGTGTTATTTCTAGAAAATTGTAGTCTTCTTTTGGAGAAAATTTTGTTTGTAGTTTCGATCTTTAATGATAGATGGATTTCTTATTGAGAAATTGATCATTTTGAGTTCTCATGAAATTAGATTTCTTTTCATTTATTCTTGTTCGAAGGAAAGAATTGTTTTAAAAAAATTGCATTTCTCAAGTCTTTCTTTTAGATAGAATTCATTGAAAGGAAAGGAATTGTTTCTCATATAAGATGCATTTTTAGTGTGTTTTGAGTCGGGTCACTACATATCATCAGTTTCACTTTCGTACCTATTGTCCTATGAAACAACCTATTAAAATCAACGCTTAAATTAATAATCCACTGTAATCTGCATTTGAGATCCAGGAGCAATGTGCAAAGCTACACTTCCACATAACTTAGTTACGGTAAATGCAACCGCTTTTAACTTAGGACGAATGATATTTTTGATATCAATCCGTTTGTCTTTAGGATTGGCCTCATCATTGCAGAAATCCAGTTGTAGGCTAGCAACAGACTGACCACCTGGCCTAGCCCCAAATAGAGAAAATGGTTCGCCTCTTTTAGAAAAACCAGTCAAAATGTATATGTCTTCTAGCTCAATTTCGAGCCAGTTGCCTCCAAACACAAAACACTGGTCCTGTACATCCCGCTTGTTTACCAACCAAGTGAGAAGGTCTACTTGAGCTCTCATGGTGCTGATAGCCCAAAATTTAGGTAGCCCACATGCTCTCAAAACTTATAATTTAGGCAGATGAATCATTGCGGCTTCATCCACCTCCTCGCGTTCAAGTTCCCTCCAGATAAGCATTGTAAATATCCTACAATGAACAAAATGAAAGATTAAAATCATTTTAAAAAGAAATTTTTGGGTAATTTGGGAAGAAAATATGTTTTTAAATTCTTCATGGTGCCCCCGCACTTTTCGTTCATAGACACTGTGTAGCTCCGCACGGGCTCTGTGCTAAAAGTGCAGGACCACAACATTTTTCTTTGTAAGAAATGTCGGGGTCCTCAGCTACCATGCGTCTTACCTATGGACCCCTGAGAGCGGAATTTTGAACCTGTTTCTCCTCCAAAAATGAATTTTAAACCCTAATTAAGGAAATGAATAGATAAAAGGAAAGGAAAAGAGGATGCAGATTACCTGGAGCAGACGGTTTTCGATTTCAATGGTCGATTTGTCTGGAATATTCTCTAGAGAGTTTTTTTCCAAAAGCTTTCAAATTTTCACTCTAAACTCAAACGGTAAAAATGAATTTGGAAAACTCCTTTTTATAAGTTTTTTTTAATAAATGAAATTTAAATTTGTTCATTTTTCACTTTAGAAATATGTTTTTTCAAAATATTTTTATTATTGAAAGCAGGTAGGTTTAATTTTTTGAGTTTTTTGTGCAGAATACCGAATTTTTCAGGTAAAATGTTAATTTTTGATGAAGAGTATACTTTTATCACTTTTTTGGGATCTTTAAAATTTATGGAAAAGCGAAACCATGGAGTCCTCTTTTAAGCCCTTTTCAGACTCTCTAAAGATGAAAAGATTGCCGAGTACTTGACTATTCGAACTCGTTAATGGAAATGAACAGTCATCCCTTCAGTATAAGTTTACCCCTTTTCCGGACTGAAATGGACTATTTACGAAAAAGGTATACGTTGACTAATCGCGGTAAATAGAGTTCTCTCTCACATTATTTTATCCTTTTTCGAGCCTAAGAGACTTAAATTACGAAAAAGAACACCCATGGAGTTTTCTTAAGTTTTTTTCTTCTGACTCCCTAAAAATGAAAAACACCAAGTTTCTCCTATACTGGACTCGTTAAAATTTAACAATAAAGGACCTGTCAGTTACAAATAGGAACAGAACACTCCTTCTTAGGGTTCGATTTTAAACTAATTTGGACTCATCCAAAGGATGAGCTTATAAACAAGAAATTGTTATCCTCCTCAAGCTTGTTAAAAATAAAGAGGTACTTGCAAGAAATGGTGGAGGAAAAGAGAGAAAACAAATTCATTTTTTACACTTTGATTTAAAAGCGGTAAACCACTCTTGAACACGACACTTTTTGTCACACTTCTACCTAGGTTGGGAAAATCCTTTACCTATCAGTTAATCAAACCACTTTGAAGGTCTTCAGCCAGTTTCTGGGTATTATCTTAGGAAAAATATTACCAAACCATCTGCAGTGTCGTTATGTGTTCAATATTACATTCAAACAAACCATTCCTCTGCAAACATTTGTCTCCATTTGCGTTGACCATCCCTGAGTCAGTCCTTGCAAAAAAATTCTTCAAAACTTGATTTATGGTTTCATGTCATGAGCTTGCTTACGATAGATCACTTTCTATTGACGACATCTCATCATCTAGGAAGTTGATCTAGAATCCATCAGTACCTTGGAATCTACATGCCTTAATGGTAGGTTTCTTGCCTTCAATGACAGGTTGCATCATTGACCTTCGATCGAACGATTCCGTGAAATGTTCGACTTCAGATCACTTATTCACATTTCATGGATTGTACTGAATACTTTGAGAGCCATTGTCATTATTGGTGGTTTCTCTCACACTTGTTAAAAATTCACATCATCGACTGGTAATCAAGTGGGTTCTACCATGTTCGACTTCAACACATGCAATCGCATGGATAGAATTGTACTAGTTCAGGAAGCAGAAATCAAGACCGTGGATCTAGTTTCTACCATCCAGGCTGCGAGGAGTTTTATTATTCATTACGCAGTAGACTATTAATTACAAATGGCTGCGTCCATGCTATGTCTACAATATTGATGTAATATTAAAATCATTTCTGTATCAGAACAAGTTTGGTTAGTTTTTTATCTGAGTATGGGAATGCCTACGTTAGTGATGATATATATATATATATATATATATATATATATATATATATATATATATATATATATATATATATATATATATATGTTTTGCATTGAATTTTTTTACAGGGTTCCAACTGTGGTGTCCACAGGCTAATCCTTGAAAAGATAAAACACATCACTCTTCGAATGCTCTCAGACTTAAAACTTTAGGGGGCAATTTGTTACACTGAAATTTGTTACCATGACGTTTTAGTACTCCCTTAGAAGTCTACAACATCAAAGTTCCTAAAATCAAGCCTTTAAATTGAGAGAAAAGCTCATAAAAGTCTTAAAAACACTTGTACCGCACTTTCTCTTAACATTGTCTGTGGTGCCGCACCTTTTTGTTCTCAATCATGTGGAGTTAAACACACTTTTTCTTCATTAAGGGTGCAGACCCCTGTAAAAGGTAAAATGAAGGTGGAAAGTAACATTTATAAGCCCAGGAGTCAAATTTGGAAGCTTCTAGAAGCAATTATCCGGTCGAAGGTTCGCTCCCATCATGAATGTTCATTCCTCCATTATGGGAGCCTACCCCTTAGTTTATGGAGCTCAATCCCTTCAAAAGAGCATTCTATCCACTCTTATGTGGAGCTGTAACCTCCTCTATTTTCCTATAAATTGAAGCTATAGTGTAGCTTCAAAAGGAGTTAGTGAGTTAGACTTTCATAATTTTTGAGGAGAAATGCTATATAAACTCAGACTCTCTTAACTAATAATTATGTGGGAATGATTACACACCCATGTGAATTTTAGCTGAGAGAGTGTAAAGCTTGTCAGAGTAAAGGAAACACCTGTTCCAGACCCCAGGAAGGCCTATACGACATCAAGGCGGACACGATTGTAAGGATCTTTCTTCATCAAAGTTAATATGAATGAATACCATTTTCTCAATGAGTTATTTAATTAAGTAGCTTGTTTATCATGTTTTATCAATGATTTATTTAATTAATTAGCTTATTTCTTGAATTCCTTGATCATCTTGATAGATATATAATTCATGAATTAGTTTATCCTATGCAGGTGCTATTGATTTTTTCCATGTTTGTGATTGCAGATCTTTGAAGACGACTCTTTCAAGCAATTGGAAAGAAGATCATTTCGAATAGCACTGGACTATAGGTAGGTCTTCAAAACCTCTGTTGTAACTAATTATGAATCGAATATTATCTAGAGAAAATAGTTTTTTTTTGTCTATTTGTTGCTAGTTGTCCATAGGACACTTGGGAGGTCTGTCTTGTCTGCAAGAATGACTTATCCGTCCAACATCCTCCAACCATATAGGAATATTATGATCAATGGAAGGCTAGGTTGGAGGATATAACACTAGTTTTTTAGACATAGGCCCATTTTTTATAGTCATGTTTTTGGCTCGAAAACTAATATAATCATCTGCAGTCGCTAACTAAGGTCTCCCTAAGATGAGGGGATAACCATTAAACTTGGTTTTTTTTTACAGGACCAAGAAATCTATAGGATACTCCCAAGAGTCAATGGTAACCATAACATCCTCAACAATTTCTTCCAGAGTTATTATGGACTGATCTGCAAGTTGCAGAGCTGTTGTGGTTTTCCTCAAAGTCCCTTGGAGATTAAGTTTCAACATATTTTCCTTGGTCATGATATTGATGGCAGCCCCTAGATCAATCAGAGTGTTGGGGACTATGACACCATGTATATGCACATCAAAAACTGGACTACTATGGTCTAGGTACTTTGGAAATATCACCTTCCCCATCATTAGGTTAGACAGTTGTCCTACCACATTGATGGTGGGGGTATCTCTATTTCTTCTCCCATGTTTCTTGAAGCACTTTTCTTTGATGAGCATATTGTAGATAGGGACATCCTTAATGGCCTAGAGAAGTGGTACCTTTACACACAAATTTTCCAATTCTCCTAGGAGTTTAGTCTCCTCTAGGGTGTCCTGACTAAAGTGGATCAAGGGCTCAGGAAAATGAGGTTGTTGGATTTGAGTGTTACCTTCTACCTTTTCCTCCTCAACCTCTACAGGTGGATATGGAGGATGGTTTTTTGGGAGTACTCTTCCCGACCTAATATTAACCTCCTGTATCTCCACAGCATAAGTTGGATAGGATGTTTCTCCAATGGGAGCCTGGTGTGCATGTCTTTTGTTCGGGTTTGGATTAGGTTGTGCAGGTATAGGTAGCCTAGGTGGAGCATCATGAGTAAGCTAATGTTGAGGTTGGGGTGGAGGCATTACAGTAGGTTGTTTACTTTTTTGAGGCCTCCACCCTTGGGATGGATTGTTCCACTGATGTTGTTGTGGAACATACTGCTGAAATGATTGATTTACTGGCTGAGGATGATATGAATGGTTGTAAGGCCAAGTAGGAGGCGTAGACTAGGATGGGGGAGTGGGGGTGTACCAAGGTCGCATAGGTGTACTCTGATTGTTGTGATAATAAGAGTAAGGTGCACCTTGCATACCTTGTTGATATGGTTGAGGGCCTCGAGGCCTTCTCTGGTTGATGAAACATAGTTTCTCT